>CM040246.1:188493557-188548941 GCA_022545495.1 Chrysanthemum lavandulifolium
AAAGAAGCCATTTCATTTGTGATTATTGGTTAAGTTCACTTGTTGTTTTGCCTCATTTGTTTTGAAAATTGATTTTTATACTTAGTGCATGCGCACTGTTCTTCCGATTCCACAAGTCCACTTTCGAACTTGGAAACATTCCTCGTGACGTAGAGGACGTTCGGCTCCTTCACCGTGATCGAGGCGTCTACCACCACCACCTCCCGTCGAAATGGCGAAGACAAACCGATGAATGAGCTTCTCCAAGCACCCATCGAGGGTTACGGAGATGCCATTGTTGTCCCAACCATCGTGGTCGACACTTTCGAGCTCAAACCGGGTTGCTTAATCTAGTAACCCAAAGCCAATTCTATGGTTTTGAGCGGGATGATCCTCATGCACACATTCGATGGTTTAACAAGATTGCATCTACCATCAAGTACAAGAATGTCCCACATGAAGCTATCAAGCTTCTTCCGCCCCATTTTCTCTGAGGACAAGCCCGAAATTGGCTTGAGAAACAACCCCTCGCTCTATTGAGACATGGGAAGATCCGTCACCAAGTTTGTTAACGAGTTCTATCCTCCATCCCGAACCACAAGTCTTAAGAATGAGATAATGAAATTTTCTCGAGATTTGATGAATCATTCGGGAGGCATGGGATCGTTACAAAGAGTTGCTTCATGAGTGTCCGCATCACGGTTTTACCGAGTTAATGCAAATGGATACTTTCTACAATGGTCTCAATCGGACCAATCAAGACTCTTTGAATGCCTCCGCGGAGGTATTTTCTGAGCAAGACCACAAAAGAGGCCTTGCAAATCATTGAGAACAAATCTCGGTCCGCCTTTCGTAGCAAAGACATATCAGGTCTCATGTTTGGACCTTCTTCTTCATCCCCGTGAGTACATCTAGCACCGATGCTAAGATTGACAAACTCATAGACATTGTTCAAAGCTTTGGTTCTTGCTAACCGAAGAAAGTCACCTTCACTCGGACACCAACACATGCTTTGAAGTGAAGAAAGTTGAGAGTTGTGTCACTTGTGGTGGTCCTCATGCATACTACAATGGCCGTAGTATTTCCCTTTTACGTTCTTTGTTTCGGCATAACCGCGGTACTTTGAATATTGAGGCAATATTCCTTTCTAAGTGGGGGAATTCTCACGAATTTTATCATGTAATTATTCCACCCAATTCCCGCTTTTGGCAAATTGTTTTGGAGTAAGTGTTTTCACTTACTCAAAGAAATGGTAATCATCCGCCATGTCTAACCCACATAAGGATTGGCTAATCCAGAGCAAACGGCTCTTGGTAAAGATATCTCAAATCCGTTTATGGCTTGCAATTTGCCCAAAATTGTATGGTGTTCAACTCACCATATCTTTAACTAGTGAAAAGTTGGCTAGCCCGCAAGTTTATGGCTTGTGGTAAAGGCGCTTGAAATCCATAATTGGTAATCGGCTCACCAAAGATAATAATCGATAATTTATCTAAGAGTTGGCTAGTCCGTAGCAAACGGCTTCGTAAAGACAAATCAAAACCGTTGAAAGTCGGTGATTTGCTCAAAATCATTTGGTTATCATTGTACCAAAGTTCTTACTTGAACTAAAACAATTGGCTACTCCGTAAGTAATGGCTTTTGGTAAAGAGATGAAATCCATTAATTTTTCTCAAAACATTGCTAGGGACTAGCAATATCTTAGTGTGGGGATTGATGAGTGTCTAAATACTCATCATTTTGTACTCATTTAGAATGCCAAAACATCCGAAAACACTCGAAATGCATCAAAATGATAAAATATCACAAATAAGTGTTTTATGTGTTTTAAATGCAAAATATCAAAATCGGATGAAAAACATATCAAGTTTGCATAATTGGCGCTTTAGTCCCCAAGTTTCAAAAGTTGTCAAAACAATCCTGGTAATTCAAAATAAAGAAAAATGTTATTTAAAGTCCCTAGGGATTTTTGAGTTGTAAAAATTGGTCTTTGAAATTTAAAATTGCAAAATTACAACTTAAGTCCCTAAAGTTTGAAAAATGTCATAATTAGTCCTTGGATATTTTAAAAATGGAAAATAATCATCTATGGTCCTTGTACTATTCACATTTGGCAAGTTTGGTCCTTGTGAGAACTTTGGAAAATGGGCAAGATCAGTCCCTCAATTTGGCAGAATTACAACAATGGTCCTTGTGCTTAACTAATACCAATTGGACCCTTGTGTATTTTGATCCCCAGCCAACCCAATAGAACCCCTGCCAAAATACCTGTGACCCCCCATTTTTGAACCCCTTCCCTTATTATTAATACCGTCAACAAAAGTCAAATCCAGATGCACTGTTCCTCTCTCTCACGAATACCCGCCCAAAACCAGTGATCCAGATACCACCATGGTTTCATCCCACTTGATCCTTCTACCTTTACACCTGTCTTCCAAGTTGTTTACCAACCCCCCCTCCACCTTCACAATCTCCCAAACTTCTTTTAATGCTAAAAACCTGCTCAAGACTTATTTGGCGCCAAAAACTCCACTTGTACGAATATGATGAAATATGAAGATCCAATGGCTCAGATAAGGTGGGATATGTTCAGAGATGTCGACAAGCTCCAAAAAGATCTTTATATACAAGTTTGAAGCAATGTGAAGAGATATCTAGTGTAATTTTAATTAGCTCATGTCGTTTTAGCTTAAATTTAAATTCCAGTGTATCTTTAAGCTTTTAAGCTTTGTATTTCAAGTTTCCAGTATACAATAAAGCTTTTGTGATAATCAATTTCAGTGTTAAGCTTCATTTTCATGTTATGCAAATTTTCCTAGTTCAAAAATATCATGAATGTTTTAATGTTGTTAAGCAGTTGTTATTATGGACTCATAAGCCAACATAAGCTCCTATAAAGCTTATTAAAGCTTTTAGTAACCTTAAAATCGCTTTAGAAGCAAAACTCAAGAAAATACCAAAAATACAAATAAATCATCAAAATTCAAAATCCATGGAGATGGTGCAAGTAAGTCAAGCGGTCAAGTTATTGGATGGGAATGGGTTAGTGAACTTGTGGAGGTTCTATAGGAAGTATAATTTGGTCCTTGTTCTTGGTTATCAGCTGATTCTCACTTGTAAGCCCTTTTAAGCTATTTTGGCATTTCACTTTTAAAGTCATTTGTTAACCTAAATCTTTGTATTTTTATATTTCTTAGCTGTAGTTAAGTAAAATTATCCAATAAAATAGTTAGTTTGTTATTTAAAATTGGTAGTTGATATAAATTTTATTTTAACAGTCTTATTAGAATAATTGTCAATTCTGAGTTTTATGTTGCTATTGCTGTTGTTTTATGTTTAATTAGTCTTAATATATGATATAATAAGGTTTTTAATCAAGTTCATGGTCTTAATCTGTTAAAGTCTTTGAAAAATCACAAGAACAGTCTCATTAAAGGTTGTTTGGTTTCACTGTTTTATCTGTTTTAAAGAGTGTTTGTGTTATTGCTTATTGTTGTTCTGTGTCTCATTGGTTCATAATAACTCATAGACACCAAGAAAACCAGTCCTTATTTAAGAAAAAGTCAAAATACCTTTTGATCTCATCTGGTTTCTTGTCTGTTTGATTTTCATGATCCATGATTATGATTTCTTGTTCATAAGTTGTTATAATTGCTCAATCTAGTCTTAATATAACTTAATATAACATAATCAGTGAGTAGTATTGATTCAAAGTTCGTTTTAGTCAACTTATTTGGTTTTTATAAAAAGTCAAAATTTCAGTTTTACAGTTTTTGAATAAAATAGATAAATTTATATAGGACTTAATATTAGTTTTCAATATTTGAGCTTTTGGAATAGTAAAATAAAACTGCTCAACTTTATAATAGTATTTTTATAATTTTCAATTAGCTTATTACACAGCTTTTTACTTAGCTTATTTTAGAACCTTTTTCAAATATGTGCCCTGTGCACAGTTCTATGGTCATTTTCACAAGCTTGTCAAAAGCTCTTTATTGAGTCTCAGCTTGTGAATTTTAGCTTTCTGTGTAGCTAACCTAGCCATCTCAAAGTTCCAAGATTAAAATTTCACTTTCTAGCTTATTAGATAGGGCTGCAAGTAGTTTATTTCTTGTCCCATTTTGGTGTAAACTGCTAACTCGGTCTCACAAGCCACTTTCACAAGCTTGTCAAGAGCTTAATAGTGGGCCCCTGCATTGAGCCTTGTTTTTTTTGATAGCCCACCAACCCAAATTTTGTTGATTCAAGTGCTTATTTTGAGCTTAGGAGCTTTTGCCCCTTAGCTTATTCTTGCCTACAAGATCTGTGCATGCTTGTTTGGTTGCTTAGTTTAATATAAGTGCTTATTTACTTAATATAGCTTATCAGTGTGCTTATTTGTATCTTTTAGCTTCATTTGAGTTACTCTAGCTTATTTGAATCTTATTTCAGCTTTTGTTCCAGCTGGTAAGCTTGTTTGAGCTTAAAAACATCAAATAAGCTCATAAACTTGCACTGTTAAGCTTTTTGGTCATTAAATAGCTTATTTTTAAGTTTGAAAATTTTTGTTTTCATTAAAGTAGCTTATAATCAGTAGTATAATAGTTTTCAAAAATAAAACTACAAAACATCATTTTAAAATAGTGATAGCGTTTATTTAATAAATTAAGCTTTTGATTTTCTTTTCACTTATTATTAAGCACTTTGTGTTTTTAGAATTTTCTTAGTTTTCTGTCATCATAATATATTTTTAGAAAAAGTTTAAATTTTCTCTGTTTGTTTAGTATTTATTAGAATTTAAAATAGTTAAAAGTATTAAATAATTAGTAATAAATAATTAAAAGCATAAAAATATCTTTCAGTTTTAAAATTAGTTTTATAATATTCAAGATTTTTCTAAGTTAAAATTTTATTTTCCAGGTTAATTTTATATTTTCTTGTATTTTGTAAATAGTAATTAATTAGTAATAAATAGATAAAAGTGTAAAAATAAATTTTCAATTTTAAAATAAGTTTTATAATATTTTAGATTTTTCTAAATCATAATTTTATTTTTCTAGCTTTATTTCATATTTTCTTATATTTTAGAGTATTATTAAATAGTTTAAAATAGTTTTTAATTAATAATAATTAAATAATTAGTTATAAAATAATTTTCTTTTTCTAATAATTTTCTTTTATTTTTAGGATTCCAAAAATATCACTTTCATATTTTTAGGTCTTTTATTTCTTAGAACTCACGTTTTGTTTTGTACGTTTACGTTTTTAATATACGTACGTATTTACATTTGTCTTATCGATTGTTGTGTTTATCAATTCGTATCCAAATACATTCCAATCAATCAAGAGTGTAATTATATTCCAAAATCCTTCTGATCATTATCCTTAGTGATCATTCGACATCCGAATTTGTTCAAACACCATTCATCCTCCGTGGGACTTAACGACTCGGGAATCCACTATATTCTCCAGACCTTAATTGCATTTGCTTCTGAGCTGTTTGAAGTTTATTACGGTTGACCATTCACAAGTGGTTAGATTGTGTGATAAACTTGATTGTTTGGGAGCGAATCAGCGAGACTGATTCTTGTGATACTAGCTTTGCGAAGCTTTCTGTTACGCACTCTTTACGAAAGAAAACTTTGCCCAACTCGTAAGAAATTGTTGCGATAACATCTATTATAAGCTGTGATAGAAGAAGCTTGCGACACCTCCTTTGTGAGACCTACTATTACCCACTGTTTACGAAAGAAAACTCTGCCCGTTTTACAAGAGATTGTTGCGACAACTACTGTTTACAAGTCTTTGTGTTACCAGACCTTGATTACTAGACTTTGTCCATTCCACTAAAATTGAACTTCAATTAATCAAACTTAATTAGTGTGAAAACTTTAAGAGACTTTAGTCAACTCATCATCACAAACATCTAACAATCATCCTTTCAACAATTTCTAACCCTACAAGCTAAAACACAACTTTCAAACAAAACAACATCTCATATCAAAGATCCAACATCATAATGTCGATAACTCAAGATGCATTGGCCGCAGGGAGTGATGCTAGGCCTCCCATGTTGTATCAGGGGAAATTATGTTCAATGGTATTCAAGGTTTATAAATCTTCTCATGAGATTCAAAGAAAGAAAACTGTTGATTAACTCTATCAAACATGGTCCATATGTAATGAAGGAGATTAATGATGTAGCTAATCCTAGACAAAAGAAACTTCAAGATGAAGATGATTTAAGTCCCACTGAACTTGCTCAATTTCAAGCTGATATCCGGGCTAAGAATCTAATTTTGTTTGGATTAAGCAATGAGATCCACAATGCCATTGATAGTAATCTAACAGCTCATGATCTTTGGCAAGCTTTGGAAAGATTAATGCAAGGTGCGATGTTGGCACATAAACTCAAAGAAACATTAGCTCATGGAACTATCAATCTTTAAGCAACTCCACAAGAAAATCACCACTTTGTAGCAGGAACCTTCATCCAGAATAGCTTGAAACTTGTTCATATATGCTTTCTTAATAGAAGTCTGAATATGGTTTCCCTGAAATATTATGTAAATATGGAGAGATACAGATTAACTATATATTTATTTATACAACCATATATGTGATTCAAATAAACAGAAAATAAAGTGGATAAATATAAACAAATTTTACAAAGAACATAAATTATTGTAAATGGAAACAAAAAAAATAAATAACAGAATAGGGTAATGTTAAAACCTGTTCATCTTGGAATAGTACTTCTAAACTCCAAACTTCATTTCGCTTAGTGATGGGATGAGCTTTCCATATACGTACAACCCTCACCAAAGTTTTTGCATCATCAAGCATAGGGTCAATGTCACTTAAAGCAGTAATCTGTTGATCAATTTGTTTTGCCTACAAATGCGAAAATATTAATATATATTTCAAAGATGTCATCATATATAATGAATATTCATATTTCAAACAATAGATGAAACAAAAATATAAATGATTGATTATGATTAGGCATTTCAAATACCTTATGATTGTATAAAGATGAAGTTATAAGAGATGAATGAGGAGTTGTTAAAGATGCACTGAAATATATAGTGGTAGGAATTAGGTTAAATGAAGCAAACTGAGAGATTTCAGTAATTCCAAAAATCAAAATTTAAACCTTTTAGCCAAAAATCAGGATGTTAAGTAATGCAAGGATTCAAAATTTAAAAGGTTTAGCAAAAATAACTTATGTTGTTTAGTTTTCAATAATTATTTTGAATAAAATTTAAAACCTTCCTCTATTATCTTATTACATTTTTCAAATTTGAAGCATATAAAATTATAATAACTATAAGTGAAAAGAATACAAACTTTAATTTCCACTTTATTTAACAGGATTAAAAGAACATATAGCATGAATAGGTATGATCATTTAGGATATCTATAGAATGTTCTTTTTGTTATAAGCAAATATATGGACAAACAACTTATAAGGAGAATATCATAGAACAAGATCGAACTCAAAGACTACTTACATATGACAAAATTTTAAGGGATGTTGAAATACTACTTTACACATACGTACTTGGGATGTTATAATGACTTATTACCGGTATACTACAATATTAAAAGCCAATTCCATTTGCTTATTAGTTTGCGTAATACGCTTTACGGACTCATAAAATCAATAAGCAAAATTAATAAGTTAATAAGCTTTGAAAATAAGTCGCAAATTGACCAATAAGCTTATTATTTTAAAAACTAATTTCAACAACACAAAAGCATAACAATCAGTTTATGGGAGATTTAGATGCGGTAAGACTATACTAATAAGCTAATAAGCTGAACAAAATAAGTTTACTGATTTTCCAAATTTCAATAAGCCGATAAACTCAACAGATATGAATGTCACTAAAAATGCTATCGTTGTCTAAAAAGCTACCACAAAGAACATGACTTATCTTGTAATACTCCGCTAATCAGATGCTGCAAATTACTCCACTGTCAACGAACCAAACATTCGACAACCTTGATTATCCTGAAAAATAAAAACAAACACAGAATGACCGTAAGCGTAATGTTAACTAAAACATAATTCATCAATCACACTGAAAATGCATCTATTTTATGATATTCTTTATCATTGAAGCATTTCATAAAATAAACCAATAAACTCAAAAAAATATGAATGTAACTAAAAAACTACCACAAAGAACATATCTTATCTTGTAATCCTTCGCTAATTATATACTGCAAATTACTTGATATATCCATTCCAACAAAACAAAGCAACCATATTTCCTGAAAAACACCACAACAGAGAATGACCATAAATATGATGTTAACTAAGACATAATTCATCAATCACACTGAAAATGCATCTATTTTATGATGTTCTTTATAATTGAAGCATTTCATCAAACAATCCGTATACAATCAATACTTTGTGGTTAGCAAATCAAGTTATTGCCAATTAGGCATTTTATCAAACACATGGTGTACATGAAATCTCATAAAAATATAATAAACCGAGAAAAAACAAAATAAACAACATGAATCTACATGAAATCCGATCAAAATAGAATAAACCAAAAAAAAAAAAAAAACAAAATAAACATTATGAATCTACTCATTTATATATATAAAAAAATAAGATTAGCAATCTAATCACACACAATTGTTTCATCTAAATGGACACAATACCTGAATTAATTCGATTGAGAAAAAGAACAAAAATACACAAATATTGTAGATCCATGGATTGGCTTCAATACGTTGTCGACGCTATATACCAATCGATTTTATGAATCTGTTTCGATTTTGGTTTGATGAAATCAATTCATCAACCTAATTATATCTGAAGCGGTTTTGTGGATAGGAGATAGTGTGTGTGTATTTTCACATACAATCAATTGTTTGGAATGAAGTCGCCCAAATCAAGAAGGAAAATGAAGGAACGGTTAGGATCAAAATAATTTACACGTGGCAATTGATTACATATTTTGGGGAGATTTTATAGGACAAGCTTGTCTTATGTAGAGGATATATATATATATATATATATATATATATATATATATATATATATATATATATATATATATATATATATATATATATATAGTACTAAAAACCCGTCCGATGGACAGTATGACTTGTGGTTTTATTTTAGGATTTAGTAGAACAAATATATACTAAAAAGTAATTAAAAGTTAAATGAAATGGTTAAGATCTATAATTGATGTTATCATAATCCATAAACGGCTAAAAACAATTAAGTATTTTAATTTTAGGATTTAGTTGAACAAATATATACAAAAAAGTAATTAAAAGTTAAATGAAATGGGTGGAATACCTTGTACTTGTCGAGGTTCTTCAAGCAGATAGTAAATGCTCTACGTCTACCCATAAAGTGACCATTAATATCGTGCAAGTTCATACATCATGGTCCTATAAATGTAATTATAGTTATCGTTGGCATATTTTACTATAGCAAAAGATGGGTGGTAAAAAAATGGTTGGAATGTGCACATGTTGAAAGAAAGGGTTGTACATAAAAACTTTTAGATTTAATTGCTTTCACTTGTAGGATGCCGGCGGCGGCTATTTACATATGTGCCACCTAAAGGCCGATCATTTATAGACACGGGCACCACGTAACTGTTCAGGTATTACGCAGGTATGTAAAGAAGTACATGTTGTCGCATTTGCTGTCAAAGTATATCTAACATTGGGAAATATAGAACTACAAAAGAATGAACTCCTATTAAATGAAGACATGGCAATGAATAAATGTAATTGCGTTATTTGTAACATGTTAAAATTCAACGGTCTCGTGAGGTCTCCCGTAATAAGTTTCCGTTGTTTGCTTGACCACACCTACAACGGTAACAACCATCATTGAGTTAGTATAAGGTGATCCATAACATGGGTATCATTTAAAAGAATATAGAAGCGCATAAAGAACGATTAAGTCAACAAAAACTCATATTGCAATCGCACTTTAATCGAAAAAGTCTCTTCATTTGATAGTGGCTTAATTTGATACTACTATTTCTGGTACTTCATTATCATTGTTACCATTATGGGTGTTCATATGTGTTTACTCAAATGTATTTACTTTGAACTATAAGCATTAACTTCGCATTAGCTTAACTATAAGCATTAATAGCCGGTCTCCTTACTTTTTAAGCTTAAATGACTTTAGGTCTTAGATAATTGGTACTGAAAATAACAATTTCAGTAAGTAAAGATTGTGTCTATGTGAACTACAAATAAGTACCTCAAATTTATGTAATGATGGATGATTCAAGAATATAATCATAAATTATGTAGGTAGTGATTATGCACTTAGTAGTTTTAGTTCCAATAAAAAGATTTTATTTGAGGTTGGTTCCTCCATTATTCCTTGTGATACAATCATTACCTTCCTACATGATTTGCTTGGTTAACCGTTATATGAATATAAAATTTAAACAAAAAAGAACTTATAATGTTATGCAACAAAAGTCCAATTCATCATTAAATTGTACCTTGAAAAGTGCAATAGCAAAAGATGATAATATAGTATGTAGCTAAACATGTTTTCATTATCGTTGTGTCACCATTTCAATATCCAAGGTGTAGATACAAAAAGGACTGCAATGTATAGAAAATAATAATTAAAGAGTTAATAAGAGTAATGCATATACAGGGGAAGGCTTACCCATCAACATGTCTCTTCGTTATTGCTCAAAATACATCATTAGCTTTCTCATTAGAAACTTTGCATTCCTAATCCAAGAAATGAACATATCCAAACTGATTAAAAAATTGCCACTGGGCAATCCTATAATATAAATTTGATAAATAATTAAATATTCAAAAAAATAGAGCAAACGAAAATTAGGAGCATACCAATAAGCACTTGTAAATGAACTAACTTGTGGATGTAATGAAACATTGGCTATAAATAAAAAGATAGGTATGAGTAGAAAAGTATTCACCAGTTAATCATCCCATCTTTTTGAACCACCATATTGATTCCTTTATTATCCTTGTTTATGTCCCCGTGGTCTATCATATATGGCTTGGGGTAGAACTATGCTCTCTGACATGCTCCCCTACAAACAAATCTATGTATACATTAGACATGCTCTACACAAAGGAATATTGAACTCTAAGAGGATGAGACAAGCTTGAAAACTAACACTAAAGGTCAACAATTGATTATAAAAATAACAATTATTAACTTATTATCACACAATCATGTAAAAAAATGCATCTTGAACTCTAGGAAAATGATATGATTACAACTATGAAGCTTTTAATATATATGAAAGATCAACTATAAGCTTTCAATGATGTTAAGTGATGCATACACCAAACTGTGCAATAAGATTTAGCCATTTTTTATTCCTAGTTTTGTAATAAGTCCTTTTAACCTCATGAGTTACCTAAAATCCTTTTTAGGGAAAATGGCCTTAAAGTTCAACCAACTTTTAAGATTTACCAATGGGAAACAAATATATAGATCTAAACAAATTATCATGTTTAATCTTGTACCCAGTTTTTGCAAACAGGAAAAACTTAAACATGTTTGCCCTTTCAACTTAGGAAAGTAAAAATACGCAATTTATGTGAGACCAAGATCCACTTTGTTTAAAAAATTAGTGAAAAAGTGAAACTTAGTTGCATTTTTAAGCCATTTGCAGTCTTATCATGATGAAACTGGAACAAAGAAAAACTTGTCACTATGGTTTTTAATTAAAATTTGTAAGTCCATATATAGCTTTATGTCATTATAAACTGATACTAATAGATATATTGGTATCTACTAACTAAAATTTTAATATAAATAATGCTTCATGTAAGTTGGGTTATAAGTGGTTTAAAAGAGTATAGATACAAAAAACTCGCAAATGAGCATTTACTCTTAATCAGGTATACTTATAGTGATTTTAGACTGACCATCTAGCCGAGATCGTCTATTATCTGAAGCCTTCTTGGTCATAAGTTCATAACCTTGGATATCAGGTAGTCTTATAAGCCAACGGTCAATTGATTACGTTCTTGCTACATACCAATCTCAAAGTGTAATACTACATAGACATTATGATAAACAATTTGATTGATCTACGAAATACTAATTTGTCCATACCCATTTCATTTAGCAAAAGCGCCTGAAAACTTAAATACAAAAGCGATCATAACATGTTAAGATTACATTAGACCAAATATAATAGAAACTCTTTAAAAGATCTTAGTAAGTTATAGAACAAATATATGAGTGGAATTTAATATTGACCAAACGCAACACTTGATGAAGATAATATGAGGTACATATTTTCGACCACGGTTTACTAACTCCACATACCTATTAATTAACCAACACAAAGCCATAATAAGTGAAGCTTATACGAAAATAAAATACAAACATTAAAATTTACAGGTAGTTTGAGAAATGGTATTACTATTATGCTTATAAATAATACATTAATACGCACACAACAATCATTAAATAGACTTTTACGATATGAACCTCTTTTCCCTCTTTCTTGTGCTAAATCAATTTTCACCTCACGGCCAATCAAATTTGATCCATTGAGTTCAATGGCCTGCAAATAAATTATTAACAATTAGGTCTTAATCGTCTTCAACAAAAATTTATTGAAGAGTCGAATCAAATAACTTAAGAGCAAAATAAATTAGTACACGTAGCAAATTAGTACACGTAACAAAATTAGATAACTAAGAGCAAAATTTTGAATTTAAAAATAAAGCACTAACCATTTTCTTAGATGATGGAGCATCAACCATTTCCACATCAGTCTGCAGAAAGCTGGAATTAAGTCTTGGCAACCACAACATAGAAAGAATAATTGTAATTAAGAATTAAATAACTTACATTTTTCTTTGTGGTTTTAGGGTCTTCCTCCTCATAAGAACTCTCCTCTTCTTCAGATGATTCTTCCTCTCCTGAGCTGCTATATTTCTTGACAACAGTCCTTCTTTGTAGCATGTGGCTTAGCTGGCTCGTTCTTCTTTGGAATTTCATCCTCGCTACTCTCTTCTTTAGAAACAACAGGTTTTGAAGCAGGTTTTATCTCATTTGGCTACAACAAAGGTAGTATGTTATTAAACTTTGTCCCAATTATATAACAATGTCTAGTAATGATAACTATCATAGTTTCTATGAACAATACCTTAGCCTTCTTCTTTTGGGGCTCTTTTTCATCAGAGGAAGAATTGTATTTTGAGCTATCATCAGATGACGACTCGTTTTTCTGTAAACAAAAAGGTATTAATAGCTTTTATAGAAACTTAACATCAAAACTGTAGTACGTGTAGTATTTAGTAATTGAGACGTATTCGATAGGTGCATCAAACCATACATAGAAAACCTACAAAATGTGTGGTAGCAGAACCATAATAAGAAAGAGTTAAACCGCAAAATAGTCATCATACTGGTTAAGGACTTGAGGAAAAGAGTAAATCAGAAATATAAACTGACCAATAATTATAAAATAAATGTAGGTAAGCTATGTCGTGATTGATTGAAGAGTCGAATCTGGTGTGCTTACGTTTTTCCAACAACTCGAATATCTAGTATGGTTATACTTCATATGACTCTTCACAATTTGACCAGCAGAAATAGCGGACACTAAAGATAACTCACCTTCTAAAACATACCTGCAACTACCTTAGCCAATTGTCTTGCATTTGAACCTAATGAATTTTTATTAGCTCCCTTTAGACCCAACAGGCGGCCTGTGATGCTAACTGAGTCCCATCGCCAACTGTCCCAACCTCAATCGATGACATAGTCACTGATACATAATTGTCACTTCCTCCGTTCACAGCCCAAAAAGTGCTTTAAGTGAAAGATTCTGACTCGAACTCGCTTGTTGATTAGGATCTTCTGGCTTTTCTGAAGTAGGACTGTCCCCAACCAACCCGATACTTGTATTAGAGGTATCGTCGATGGAGGGTCCTGTTTTCAATGGCGCGAGCATCCATGTTTTCTGGACCAGAAACATTCCAATTAGGAAGTGGTGGCTGCAATCTTGAATTTTTCTCACTATATTCGGACAGTATAGTCTGTTCAAGGTCCTCACTATATACAGGATATGATATTAGTAGGTTGAGGGCCACAACCACCAATTAGTGAAAGTAAGTCATTTGATCGGCTAGAAGAGCTCTTACCTTTTGGTCAAGTAGAAAGGTTGATGCAATAGCAACACTGTTATATAGGCAGAATCCCATTCACTTTTTTCTGCAATGTGTCCGGGTGGCCTTACAATTGCAAAGACAGAAGTAAGCTCCCCTTTTGCAACTTTCTGAGCGACATGTTGAACAATTCATCAATTAACATTTAAAGACATTTACGTAGATGATAAAATTAATAACTAAAAAACATACAGATCTAGATTATATCATAATATCAACTTTCAAAATAATGATATATGAGGTACTCACCCTAAGCACATAGCCAGCAGCAAGATGAGCAGATCCAGAGTAACCTTCATCGAAATATATAGAATCGTATAAGAGGAGATATTGATAGTTATGTGTAAAGATTGTACCTTAAGCAAATCGGATTAGATTCTCAAGCATTGCGTTTATAAAGCAAAACAAAAGACAAAAATGAACATAGCTTCAGTTTCTTTTCAGATTATATGTTCAGATGCCTCATGACCTTCCGTACCACCGTTGGGCTAACAACTCATAGTACAGTTGCTTATGTAGCTGGTTTAAAGGCCTGGGCAAATGGTATCTTAGTTAGCCCAGGATAAACCATTAACTACATGATGAGTGGCTCTACGTTAGTCCCAAGTAGCCTGTCCTTCATGAAGTTTGCAGCAGACACATTTTGACCCGTACTAAAAACAACCCCTTTTGACCCGTACTAAAAAGAAACCCTTTTGACATGTTTTCCAATCAGTCATGCAGTTTTCCACATGTAAGAGAAAGGATGACCTTCAACTCTTTGAATTTGTGAACTTCAATTAGGTTAGAAATTGTAGCTTTTTTAAGTCAATCATCACCATTTAACATTCTTACTTGTGGGTCTCACCAGAAAAAAGAGTAACGTATGATACATACCATTCTTGAAATTGGTAATTCAATATACTTTGAAAAGGCAGGAAATGCTCAGTCTTTACATTGTACAGTACATATCAAGCTCCCTTAACTGGAAATCTGGCCATGTTTTTTTCTTCATCAAAAAGTCAAGCCTGTGGTTTCTTGGGATCCTCACCTTCGAGTGAAGATGACAATATCCTCAAAGAAGGTACTCTTTAAGTTATAGTCACTCATGTAGAGGTTAAAAATATGATAATTAGACCTATAAGCATTTCTACATGACATTATATCATGTGGCGGAATTGTTTTTGAGTCAATTTTGAGAAAGTGGTCTTTATTTATGGAACTCGCGAATTAGTAACAATAACTTTTTGTTTATGTATAGTTAGGAACTTCATCTACCTTAAATTTTTGAATACCATTTTGGACAACTTCAAATGTAGCGGCAACACTTAATGGCATTTTCCATAAGAATTCGGGTCAATTAGTGTATTCGTTTGGCAGGTCCAAAAATATTGACTAAATATGTTTGATAAAGGCATAGTTTTCATTATGATGTCAAGGTCTAATCAACCCTATTGCTAAAACTATAGGGAAAAAAGAATCTAGCATATAATAACTGAGACAATTCTAATTCCTTGTGATGCTAAATACACAAACTTTTGATGTAAAACACTACCTTGTTCTTTTCAATTTGATCCTTCAACTGAGACAATTCTAATTCTTTGAAATATAATAACCAGCTACTGATGAAACATTGTCAGAGATGAAACGATACCAGCATAACTTTGATGCGATTGATTTCCGCTTGATCTGGCCTAACTTACAGAAAAAAAGATAAGTTAACTAAGCATGAGAAAGAGAGAAAGAAGTAGATTTGCCTATGAAATGAGCAATCAGTTGATAAAAATACCTCAAACTTAGCTGATTCGACACTTGCTAGTTGATCATTATATGTTATATTCCTACAATTGATGTAAATAAACCAATTAAAATAAATATCTCTAGAAGAAAAGAAAAGGTGAGGATGTGTAATCCATGCTAAACAAATGTCCTGATGCAGTGACAGGACAAAACAAAGAACCATGGAAAATGCGGGAGTTACTAAACTGGGAGTTGGGAATGTACTATGTAGCAGAAGTAACAAAGCAAACCTCGACGTAGAAGTTGAATTTGCAAGCGGGGATGTTAAAATACTTCCATTCGCCGAGTCTGATATAGCAAGCAGTTGACTACTTGGCACTTCACCTGCTGCAGTTAACTCACCCTCTGTTGAGTTCCGTGATCCAATATTTTTGTTTGCATTTACCACGTCCAAGTCATCATCTGAACGTCAAGAAGCACCAATAGGGAGAATTTATTTTTACAGAATTTACATAATAAGAAATAAATGCAAGAAGACGAGTGATTTAGATACACAATCCAAAACACCGAACTTTCTTTGAAAATATCTAGTGTAGATAACTATGTGTAAAGGTGTTTTAATTCAAAAACTAAAGCATTTAAGCAACATGAGAAAATAACATTTTCTACTCAAACTTTTTCTTTTTCTTTTATGCAAAAGTTTATTAACTGATCAGTCGGGAAGCAATTAATTTCCCTTTAATAAAATCCCTTGTTTATATCTTAGACATTTGTTACAGATCTAATGACAAAATTTATTGGCATATTAGCACCACTTGCCTTCAAATGTTTCCAGCTCTCCACTCTGCATGAACTTCACCACCTTTTCATGCAATGATAGTTTGATAAAAATCGTCAATAAATGTGAGTTAAAAAAAATGCCTTGTTGCTTGTTGTGGCTATTGGCTCGTGATTGGAGCAATTCTTTGGCAGTGCAGCACCACAAAGACCTTTATTATCAGCATATATTGATGAAGTGTACGACTGTAATTGAGTTCCTGCCAAATAACAAAAACATTGTCGATGCATGAAAAGCCAATATTATGTCATTAGTAATTATCGAATAGAATGGAATACCTTGATTAAGGAGTCGTTATAGTAAGCCAATATATGATGATGAGACGCGTTATCAATAGAATCATCATCGCGATAAGATGAATAAAAATCTTCTTCTTCTTCACCACTGCTAATGCACATATGAGAATAACATAAACATTAAAAGTATTTATCATTCATAAAAAAAATTAGCTTATGTGATTACCTTAGGGTCAAGATCCTCGATGATGATACGTGATGATTCTGGCGGTTGAAAAAAAAGGGTTTGGAACATGATGGAGGTGAAAAACATACGTGCCCTTCATATAACAAATTCAAATAAGGCTTTACATTAAATAAGGCTGTACAACAAATGCTACGATCTAGAAAAATTTACAAATAAGGCTTTACATTAGGATGAAGAGCATTGAGTGAAAAAAAAAGTGACTAACCTTGATGATATAATCACTGATCAAAGTAGTTTCTGGCCTGGAACATACGTGCCCTTCATGAAAGCATCAATATCATCATCATTGTATGCTTTTCGTTAGTTAATTTCTACATATTGTGTCCGTGAACAAACTAAATCAGTTCTGCCAAAACACCTATATAATGTATAAGTAATGTGCAACTCGTTCATAAAGAATTACTTTCAGCAATTAACCAAACTAAATTTCTTACCCTTTCTCATTTCCACCATAAACAAATGTTGTGTATATAAGAATTCTAAAACCATTAGCCGATGTAGCTCTCGACAACATAGCATATAACTTTGCATAAAGAGGGTTCAGCCAATAGTTAGACACACTCTTTTATTTGATACTCATCTTTTAAATTTGTGGACAACAATGTACTGAAGTAAATAGATTAATACCAAACACACAAAACAACATCACCAAGTAGCACCAGTAAGACCCATAGATTCCTATGTCAAAATATAAATTCCAAGTAAATCATTACAATCTTATTCCCACAAAATTAACTTACATAAGAAGCAATGTTTAAAATCTGGAAGGGTAGACCTATTGGATCGCTTTACGGGATCCATTATTTTAACCCATTGAATAATACAAATAGACCAATCTGTGGGACAGAAGTGTAGAGCAGTGTAGCGTGTATGTGCCGTTTACTTTCTTCTTCCTATTTTTGAAAAAAAAAACTAAAGAATAGAAACTCACATGGATAAATGAATGCTTCCCAAAAGCTAAAATCACTTGGAAAGTTTCTTGTTATTGCCAACAATACGTTATCCGTCAGTTTCTCTATACTCTTGAGATGCAATTAGTACAGATTGAATGTTAAATCTGCAAGAGATCAAATGAGTATATGAAGATTATTGTCATGCATTTCTAAATACTTTTCAGGATATACTAACTATTCACGGACTCACCATATTATTTCCTGTAAATGAGACGAACTATGAACTCTTCAAATGAATCCTGGTCTTTAGAGAGTAACTCACACGCAGCCTTGAACCTACAGTCACCATCAACACCAATTACAACAACAACGTCACCAGGACGAACCTGGGCTGCATGAGCCATAACACCATAAGCGGTAAAAACTGCACAGCCTATTACGGCAGACTCCCAATAAGGCAGTGTTTGAGGTAGTAAATCCAATCCATGTGCTGGTACAACAGAATATTCTGCAAGCCCTCCCATACTATACATATACACTGGTTTTCCTGCAAAAGTAACAAATACAATCAATTCATAAGATAATAAGTCAAGTATTTTGTAGTCTTTGACCAAAATGAATGGAAATTAGAGAATATCAAGACTAAAGAGGTTGACGTTTAATCAATTACTTATAATTGAATATATTTCGGGTGTACCTATCTCAAACGGGTCAAATCAAGAAATTTGGCTAAATACAAATGAGTGGAATTGGTTAAAAAAATATCCAAATTGTAATCTTAAATCAGTAAACCTTATAAATTTGATTATGGTTTAGAATAGATTAACATTATAACGGTGCAAAAAGAAACTTTACTTTCATATTGAGATTTGATATAAAGGCAGTGCATTCGTCACTGTATAGCTTAGATTTATCAGGTATGGTGTCTTTGGTTTTTGTGTTGTTCCAACGTCCACCCCACAACAGCATGACCAGCTTCATGATAAGCTACAATACGGTGTTCGAGCTTGCTTATCACCTGTTTCAATAACACAGAGTTAGTAGAGTTCACAACATAGATTATTAGTTTATGAGTCAAATGAATTTGCGTAGGAGTCTGTACTTTTCAATGCAACCTTTTAAGTTGTTTTATGCAAACATTTAGACTATTATTATAATGGTATAGTATAATAGACAAAACATTTGGTTGCTAAATTACTACATATACTATACAGTTCATGTTGCATGTGCTAAATATGGTCCAGGTTACTTTCAACATGTTAACTGGTTCAAACACATTTGACCCATTATCTATTCCATTAATTTTCTTATTTGACCTTAATGATATAAAACCTAACCCATTCCTAAGCAAATAGTCAAAATTGTCACATCTAAGTATTAGGTATATTAACATGTGAGAAAAAGAGAAACTGACTATTGCTTTTTCCCATAGCATCCACCATAGCACTGGCTTTGCTCAACCTGAGGCGAACAGATTGAAAACGTGAATCAATTTATCTGGCTACTTATTAGCTATATAATTACATTTTGATCATTAAACGAACCTGTTTACTTGCAGGACTACAACCCCATGAAAGTCTGATAGTTTGTCCACCAAACTGAGTTCCTTGCAGCATTCTTAAAGCCTACTCGACACAGCTTCTGCATATGCACAAATAGAATATAGAATATTAATTAGCACAAAGTAACATACTCTGCCAGCTTATCAATTCCTGTTTCAATTCGAATAAAATGACCCATCTTAAACTGATCACGTTTAAACCCGTTACTCATCTCTCCCAACACGCGCATGTTACAAAGTTTGATCAATTGCAACGATACGTAGCACATTTCAAAACTATACGAATTCAGAAACTGTTTACTCGAATTTAGGGACGCACCAGATTTATATGTAGATGAAGTCACAGTAGGGTGGGTCATAAACGACTTTACTAAACCTGATGCAAGATTCTCTGTGTTCCAATTTCGTCAGGATAACATTTCAAAGGCTGGAGCAACGCGCGACTTTCCCTTCAACCCAAGTTTAAACTGTCCAATATTTTGATAAAAATCATCAATAAATGTGAGTTAAAAAAAATGCCTTGTTGCTTGTTGTGGCTATTGGCTCGTGATTGGAGCAATTCTTTGGCAGTGCAGCACCACAAAGACCTTCATTATCAGCATATATTGATGAAGTGTATGACTGTAATTGAGATCCTGCCAAATAACAAAAACATTTTCGATGCATGAAAAGCCAATATTATGTCATTAGTAATTATCGAATAGAATGGAATACCTTGATTAAGGAACCTTTATAGTAAGCCAATATATGATGATGAGACGCGTTATCAATAGAATCATCATCGCGATAAGATGAATAAAAATCTTCTTCTTCTTCACCACTGCTAATGCACATATGAGAATAACATAAACTTTCAAAGTATTTATCATTCATAAAAAAATTAGCTTATGTGATTACCTTAGGGTCAAGATCCTCGATGATGATACGTGATGATTCTGGCGGTTGAAAAAAAAGGGTTTGGAACATGATGGAGGTGAAAAACATACGTGCCCTTCATATAACAAATTCAAATAAGGCTTTACATTAAATAAGGCTTTACATTAGGATGAAGAGCATTGAGTGAAAAAAAAGTGACTAACCTTGATGATATAATCACTGATCAAAGTAGTTTCTGGCCTGGAACATACGTGCCCTTCATGAAAGCATCAATATCATCATCATTGTATGCTTTTCGTTAGTTAATTTCTACATATTGTGTCCGTGAACAAACTAAATCAGTTCTGCCAAAACACCTAAAAGTCCTATCCTAATTAACTGCATATCCTACATATAACTCGATCATATCTGCAGATTTAATCACTTATAAATCATATCCTAACATCATTATGCTACATTTATCGTAACTAAATCACCACACATTATCCACAATAGCTAATGCTTCAATTCAATCACACATAAATCCTTTCCTAACGTCTTTACGCTAAGAAACCAACAATATGTAAAAATTATAACAGAGACCATTAGGGTTTTTAGGAAAAAAGAGGCGTACCTAGGGCTGAGAAAAAAAACGACTTGATCTTGATTTGTAGAAAGTGACGGCAGGTTGATATTTCGAATAATAATATGAAAATTATGGGTCGGTTAATCAATGGGTTATCCTAACCTCATTGTCCTCTACTTTCAACTAATTTTACACGAAACAAAATTTAAATTTGAGATACATGTGAGACTTAAAAGGGTAAATTAAAGACACCATAATTCATCTAGATCATAAATTCACGATTAGAGAAAGAATTAAACATATCAAAACCATAAACAATAACTGAAACTTGAAGTAAACTTACGATCAAGACCTCCTTCACCAATCTTCTGGTTTTATTGAGTCTCAGTAAAAAGTTTGCAGCTTGGTGACTCAAAAAGAAGTTGGATGATGCTTTATGTCCAAGAAACTCTAGGGTTATAGAAATCTACCTTTTGGAATGAATGAATTTTATTAGGGTTTTGAGAAAAATAGGGATTATAAGAAAACATGATACTCCGTATTAGGGTTCTGAGAGAAAAATAATAAATTGTATTTAGATTAGGAGTCAAAATAAGGGATTATAGGAAAACATGAATTGCAGATTACAATGAATCGTAATTCATTACAATGAATCATATTTAGATGAGGAGTCAAAATAATTGCAGGAGTTTATATATTAGGGTTTGCGAAATATATTCAGAAAAAACATGTTGCTTCAGTGGTTAACATACATGCTTTTCTTTCAAACAACCATAGTTCGAACCCTGTAAGTGTCATTTTTTACAATTTTATTTCGAAAATAATTGCTTAGGTGGCATCAAATGTGATGATTGGGCGTGTGTTGCTTAGGTGGAATTATGATGTCGCATTATGGGATGCCACGTGGCATGCCTCCTCTTATATATATATATATATATATATATATATATATATATACTAGTTGCTGAAGCCCAATGGGCGGGCATGACTTATAATTATTTGTTTGTTGTTTTTTGTTAACTGAAATACATTTTTTAGAATTGTCATACAATATTATAAAACAATTGTTTCTTTGCTTTTTAGTTGTTGGTATTTTTTTATTTTTTTTATTTGTTAAGAATTATAAATAATTGTAAAAAAAACACCATCAAATTGATAATGCAATGCATCAAGTAACGACTTTTAAGGATATATATATTACGATAAATGAGGAATGGAGGATGGATACCCTTACAGTAAAAGTTAGAGGAACGTTGAACTTTTGGCAATTACCTTTCAACGTTGCCCATTTTCCCGTCAACATAACAAATACTAATTACCTTATACTCATCTTTAGCTAAATTAAACACCAATGAAAATCAATAGCCGAATATTAGTCATATGATATGATAAATTCGCGTATACAAAAAACATACTAACCTTTTTTTTTGCCCGAATGCAATGAGCATACACATTCAAGCATTGTTGTATTCAAATTACTTCATTTACTTTGCCTTGAGCACTGTCCTGAGCGAACAATATTTCCTTCTTACAATCATTCTTATAGTCAATTTCCTAATAAACATGTCAAGAGAAAATCACTTGTTTTGAGAGAACGGATAGTTTTTCTTCCATTTACAACCATGTGAGAGCTAAACTATTTGATCATATTATAAATTTGCATAATGGATAGAATCTTGTAGGAAGCTTGTTAGCAAAAAAAGTTGCAATAATATAAAGAAATGGCTGTTAGGATAGATAGTTTATAACCTCACATACTCACACATTGTTATATTTTCTAAACCATGATTCATGGAGGTACTACCTAAGTACCTAACAACTCTGATAAAAATGCTCTATATCAACTTGCTGATATCTTATATACACTCGCATAGTCGCATATCTTGTTGTCATTGTACCAAGTATGTTTCCACTCTTTATATCTGCTATATAACCTACCAAAGGAAACCATGTCTTCCATCCAAACTAACCTCCCACTTAAGCTTCTAAATTTAAAAGTGACTGTATTAGAATTTAGAAGTCCCATCTGCGTGCTTGGTGCATGATGACAATCCCTTTTTCTTTACGCAACCTAGTATCATTAGTTTACTCACTCCTTGGTGCAATCTCTTATAAACATGCGATCTACCGCTTCAACATTAACGTGGTTGATACGCATTGTGCAATTCGAATAGATTCCTATCTCATTCTAGAACTCCACTAATACATCGGATCATTGTGATTCTTATAAATTTGCATTGAATATCACATTCATTAGGGTCATTCTCGTCTTGACCAAACGTGCTCAAATTACATATTCTTTAGAAAGCACATGTGTTGGATTACATAACCTAAAAGCTTCTTCTTGTTTTAAACGTTTTTCATGCTATTTTCTCATTCAAATAACGATAATACCTTAGCAGCGTATTGAACTTACGATTACTTGTTGAGCGTAAGTATGATTGCTGTTCCTTCGTCTAGTAGTTGCAAAAATAAAATAAGGAAAAAACATGTAAATTTAAAGATACAATTGTATAAATATCATAACGGTAAACGTTAGTATTGAAAAAAGACTCAAACTACTACACTCACTATTGTAACCCCATGGTATCACAACTCCAGTTGAGACAACAAAACAAAGGAATGTGTACAAAACTGAACCAAGAAGAGAAGATGTTGAATGAGAATAAAGTGAGATATGTACCATTACGGGTGCGTTTGTCGTTTGAGGAGTGCGCTACCTTGAGCTAGAAGTTCTTGATTACATATTCCAAGAAAGTTTTCCTCGTTAAGAAGGTCCTTGTCGTAGCCATAACGTATTCCATTCTTTTTGGTTGACTTGACTCCTCTTATCAATTGGTATAACTACTGCTATGTTACCTACTTCCTTTAGTGTCGTTGCCTGTAAAGTGCATAAAAACTCCTCACGTTTAATCCATAATTTTTCACTTTAGAATCTCTCATTTTACCTTGATTACATTTATTATTATCATTATTAATAATATAGTTTGTAAATAAGTAGCTATTCGAATTTTGTAGTTAAGTAGCTAGCACATAATAATCCTAACCCATTACTTTACACACAATAAATAATGAAAACGCAAGTGCTATTAAACAAAGCATGCATGCAATTACCAAGAGAGTGGAGAGATAGAGGTGCAAGTATCTGCCATCTCTTGGTTTTTGGTTTTTTTTTATTCTGTTCTGGTGGACAAATAGTGATTATCGGTTCAAGCTTGTTGCTAACAGTGTTTGTTAGATGGGATAATTTAGACAATTAGTTGTATAAATGGATTATTTTGGTTTGTATTTTTATCTCCAATAGGTAAAATAAGTGAAGTTTAAAACATCGGCTAAAAAGTGAAACATGCTAAAACTCGCCCAATTACCCAAGGTGTATTTAAATGCTCACAACTCAGCTCCCCCAAGGTTAATGCTCACCACCTCTTAATTTGCTTTTGTTGTAGAATTAACAAATTCAGAAGATAAAAAAAAATGGTGTTAAGCTCTTTGACCTGCATCTCAAGTTTATTTGTTCCAAGATCTGAC
The DNA here is from genome assembly GCA_022545495.1 of Chrysanthemum lavandulifolium. Lineage (NCBI taxonomy): Eukaryota > Viridiplantae > Streptophyta > Magnoliopsida > Asterales > Asteraceae > Chrysanthemum > Chrysanthemum lavandulifolium. The sequence continues at coordinate 188,518,166 of CM040246.1, forward strand.
CCAAATCAAGTTTCAGTAATTGTACAACCTGTTTGACCCAACCATGTTGCCACCTACTATGTAATCTAAAATACAAATAAGCTACTGAACTACATAAATCAATGTGTTGCTACTTACTTTACTTATTGTCAATCAGCATACCGAATTAAGGTGGTGTTTTGGATGTTTGTACACCGCTATTGTCTGAGGCCTTTTGGTTATGCACAACATTCGTATGCATACCTGCACCTATCACATTATAGGCAAGACATGTAGTAAAAAGTTAAACACACGAAAATACATCCTAACGATATAAGAATCGGCGCATTCTAAAATAGGTTTTTTCTAAAATATTTTAATAATGTATTTGTGTTACTTTAATTTATTAATTGGTCAACGAAAGTCAAATTTAATGTACGTAAGTCAAATTCTTTTGGTGATCCATATTACGTAGTATTATTAATTGGTGGAATCAATAGATAGATAATAACCTGTATCCACTGAATATGCACAGATCTTCTTATTGTATCTTTCAAGAAATTTAAAAACTCACTTGAATTAGAAGTGTTCAAACAAATACAAAATGGACAATCATAAATGATAATCGTGTTCATATGAGTTTTACGCCACATAAGCTACCAAATACATGGAAAGAACTGAGCTGACACAACTCTTTTGGCCAATCCACTCCTGATATATTTTCTCCTTCCATCCTTAAGTTGCTGTAGTCTAATTAGGTATAAATAAATCATTATAAAGTTAAAAATTTATACAATTCGTTTGCACACGTCCACGGTTCGCGTAATAATGAAAATGTAACATTAAGGTATAATTACCAGAAAAGTTTAAGTTGAAAAGATACATATATAGAAATCAATAAATTGCAATTTTTTTTTATTTAAAAAAAAATAAATAAAAAAAAAATGACTCCTCCTTTGCAGGACAAACGTACAACAATATTTAGGTTTTGCTTCCCATAACGTGAAGGAACAAAACAATGTTATTAAAAGAAAGACACATGTGCTTAGGAATATTATGTCTAATGTTCTACTTTTACAAACACACATGTGCTACATTTAATATAAAGAATCAGAAAGAAAAAGTATTACCTTGCCCTCTTGAGTGGCGAATTTCTATTACATCGCGATGGCATGATCCGTCAATTGGTATATGTTCTGCTCATGAAAACTATTCCCGCTAATCAAATGATAGATAATAGTTATATCTGCAAAATTATCTCTTCATCCTTGTCTAATTCAAGCCTCCTAATAATTTATACACACAAATACACCCAAAGCCTTAACATGTGCTCCATTAATCCTTGCAATGCGCTTTTGCATATTAGCCTGACGTAAACTTTCTTTATTCATAGATTGGTAAATTGTGTTGAATTCACTTGCTTTTCATTAAGTCTCCGGCTAAAACATATAAACTGTGTTAGCGACTCCTAATATGCTTATTTTTATAGATATTCTATTTAATGAATATATATGTTTTAGGTTTCATTTAATAGATTGGTTAATATAAAAACTAAAAGATAACGAAGAGTTAAGTTCCCACTCAACCCAAACCCTTTGAACAATTTTCTGAACTGATGACCTGTTTCGACCCATCCACCACCCCACACACTTTTACCCTCTTTAATAAACTTACCTTGTATGTTACTCATTTCTCTGACGATCCATCGGTGATTAGACATACACCATCACTTCTAATATGCTTACTGTTCACTTTCTTTTTAGGCTTTACCAAACATACACTGAATTACAAACAAACAAAATTGTACATTTCGATTACACTTACATTAAAAAATACAATCAGGAAATGAATTTATGTATATTGAAAATTTCCAAGTACCTCTTCATAACAATGACTTGTGAACAAATTTTTCGCTTTCCATTAGATAAATAAGATGACTCCACCACCATGCATTTAACGGTTCTCCGTAAATTCCCTGATTAATTTCCAAACATACAATCTTTATATAACTCTCATAATTCAAAATAATACGAAACAAATATCTCAAACTTATATTCAACCAAAAAGCCACACAACCATCTGATCTCCTAGTAGAAAAGGCTAATAAACCCATCTTGAACAATTGTTTCTTATATAGCAACATAATCAATAAGTCACAACTTCACAACTAAGAAACGGAAATCAATAGCGACACAATTTAACTTAATCCCCATTTTCAATACCCTTAAGTTCTAGACATACAATATTCAACCCTTAGCAATCACAATGCTAATTCAAAACTATATATAATGTCTACAAAAAGTCAAGCTTGTAATTATGTTATCCACAAGGTTCTCAAGACTGTTTTTAACTATGCATTAGTACCTAATGCTTGCAATCTACTAATAAAACATAATCTATACATCAAACATAATGAATGATCAAACTACCTGACATATAGGAACAACAATGGATCTCGCCTGATCCAAAGGTGAACTATAAACAACATTAGACCTCCCACACTACGATTTCAATAACACGACCAATGGTATAATCTGCCACTTCTCATTCACAGTCAATTCAGCTTCAGGACACCTCTCACCAACCAAATCAGACCGAAAACTGACATGACACTACTCTTAACACAGAAAATACACCTCAACCACACGCTATCATCATCCCCTATATCCGTATAGCAACTTAATAAAAGCTAAATTTGAGTTTTAAATCATAAATCTATTAACACATTAGAGTATTAGCCTACATTATGGAAGCTGAAAAGCAATTTCAATAACAAACTTAATATATGAAAAGGTGAAAAAAGCAAACTTACCAACAAAAAGCTGTCAAAACTTCACTGCTAATATAACAACTTCCTGCAAATATACTTTTTAGTCCTCATAGGGAAATGCAGTTGGTGTGCTGGTGTATGGGGTGTTTGGTTAGCTACCTGCTGTCAAGGGTCGGAGATTCGTTAGCTGTTGTCAATAGTGTTTGGGAGGTTTCTGACATGAGTGTTTGGTTTGCTGCTGTTAAATGTTTTTGGATGGCTTTTGTCCACGGGGGGGCTGCTCTCAGGGGCGAGTGGGTGTTTGTTTGTTGTCATGGTGTTTGGATCGTTGCTGCCAGGAGCGTTTAATTGTTGTTGTCAAGGGTGGTTGGCTGTTGTCAAAGTCCTGGAACATCTAAACACCTTGACACACATTACCTGAATCCAGACTTGTGGAATTCTTTCTGCACCTCCTGTTCTTACGCATGTTTAAGCTTTTTAATCCATCTCTTGTTTTGCATACTCAGTGCCGATTATTTCACTTTGTGACCGTCTTAACTACCCAGGGCCGGACGATGGAGACTATGTAGTAGCTGCATCAAAACAATAGTTCAAATAAAGATGAAGACCATAGTGTAAATTATTTCATGCCATGATAATGGACTCGCCTTAGTAAAGGTACTATTGTTGCCAGTGTTAGATTCGTTAGGTGTCGTATTCTTAATGCTGTTGTTATTGCTTTCATTTGCATATTGCATTGCTATAGTGCAAATAAGCAATCCTAATTCCCAAAGACTGTAGTGAAAACTTTTATATGCTTATTTTAGGAGATTAAATAGTTGATAGAAGCAACCAAAAACAGCTCAAACTTAATGGTGAATTATGCTTATTGGGATTGTTAGTATAAAAATAAGTAATCCCAAACAGCCCCATAAGTATTTTTGTTGTACCCAATACAATGATTATATTAACAGTTAAGTATTATTACATGTAAAAACTTGATATTGGAAAAGAGCAGGAAACAGGGGCTTTAGACACTTCCATTGAGAATGAATGCTTTTCACTAAGCAATATTTTAAGTAGATCAACACAAAAAGTAGGAATTTGATGACAATATAAATATCTGAACAAACATGCAAAGGATATCACCAAATTGGGGGAAAATATTCATAAACCAACTTAATAGTAACAACTAATTTTAGCGGGCAAAGTTTTCAGTTTTTACTAACTTTTATCTCTAAACTCTAGACTGGCTCTTATTTTTAAACAAACTTATACAAACAGGCACAGACAAACCCTTCTTGGTTAGATGATGAATTGAGACTTGTGGCACATGGTATCTATCCACGCTTCTCTAATTTTAAATCTGCAAAAGCCCGGGTGTATCAATGAGTGTTACAATTGAATTAAGACAACAAAATTAAACCTTACTTTGGATATGCGAATGGGCTGGTTTACTAAAATTCTCAACTGCTGAGGCAAGACTTGAAATTCAGGTGTTGGTATACTAACATAAAGCAAAATGTTACAGCCATTCACAATTAAAACATACATAGGATTCATGAGTATAGATAATTGCACCCACTACCATGCCCTGTTAGAATATCTCACGTTCTGCCCGTATTTCATCAATGTTTCACCAAGTGGGCGCATTATACCTAAACCGCCCCTCCAACTTGATGCTTGGAGCCGCCTTCTTTTGCCATACCACGACCTTATTGATACTCAAAATTGTCATCTTACATCATACCACTTCGATTGTGACCTTGGTCATCACCACATATAAAATCAGCAGTAACTAAACATATCAAATTTAAATGGAAAAAAATGGAGAATTGGTATTCGGATCCGAGAGTTAACCTTGAAATTCACAGTTTCCAATTCTCTCTGCCCTTTGGTTTTTTTTCTCGTAGCATAATCTTCGATACTCTTTTATGTCAACACATTCAGATGTATGCATGTTCCTGAACTCTTGATAGCCGCCAATTGTGACTTCTATCTCAGCGGTGAGAACGGATCAAAGTAACATTTATCAAATATTCAAAGAAAGTGACAAAGAAACTGTGCAAATATCTGATCATGCTGAAAGATGTTACCTGTTATTTAGGTTCTGCTTTCTTCTCATATATGTATATTCTGGTTGTAGGGTGATTGCAACTGTTATGGCTCTTCCAAATGCTTCAACAGCAGATAAGTTAGCATACGCAGAACGCCAAGTACATCGTGCCCTGAAGAATCAGCATACCTGATGCTATCAAAACCTCTTTGTACTTCTTTTTTCATTACCATGCTAGGCTAGAATGCAATAAACAATACAAAAAGCATAAACAATAATTTGAATTCTGTACTTCTATAGAAAACTGATCTACTCTTGAAGAGTAAAAATCGACATCATGTATCGAAGACCAAAAACACCAAACTTTATCTTTTTTCTTTGTTTCTAACATAGCCCATATTCTTTTTTTTCACTTTATAATCAAATAAAGTATCCCAAAATTTAATAAGCCTATGCAGATTCTTCAAGCTCCAAAGGAGCGAAATATCTAAGGTTTTCATCAAGATAACACAATAGTAAGAGCAATGTGAGTTGATATGTAGAATCAAGAGAACATTAGATTACGATCACTTTGAGTTCATTATCAAAAAAACAAAAATAGCGTGCCATACCGATTAAGACGTTGAGGAGATGAAGCATGAAGAGGAAGAGAACATTGTTCGTTAACAATCCTTCTATCAACTCTTTGAGATGTGCTTAAAATACTGTAAGCTTCGAGGAAAAAGCAATAAAGAATACACTTATCTATTGGAATGCATACACGTACTGGTATGTAGAAGCGCAGGTTCATATGAATGATATTAGGGTTTATTGTGATGATCAAAAAGGTTAGATATTAATTAAAAAGATTGTTAAAATGGAATATATATAAAAGATAATTACTTAATATAATTTTTGTAGATAAATTGTATTTAGTATAGGATTCCAATATAATTATAGGCATTTATAGATTATAATATGAAAATAATTATCGAAAATAACTTATTCTTAAGCGAGTAAGTAACATGAGTTATTTATCAAACAATAGGAGTTGACGCTACGAGGCATTTTATAAACAATTTTCAAAATGCTTACAAAAATTCGAAAATTACAAAAATTCGAAAATTACAAAATAATAATAAAATTCAAATTTAATAATTATTTGCTTGGTTGAACAACAATCTTATGTGGCGTATAATCTTGCATGTGGCGTTGAGGTGGCGTTGACGTGGCGTTGAGGTGGCGTTAATCTTACGAATCGCTCTGATATATATATATATATATATATATATATATATATATATATATATATATATATATATATATATATATATATATATATATATATATATATATATATATATATATAGAGGAGGCATGCCATATTATTCCACGTGACATCCCATAATGCCACGTCATAAAGTCATATCATCATTCAATACATGTGGCATTTTTTTAAAATAAAATTTATATATGTTTGACCAAATAAAATTCGGATGTTTGACCTTTAAATCCGGATTTATTTTATTCCATTTAATTCTTTTTTCAAAAAATCTAATGTAGAGTTTCGAACCTTGGTGGTTTGTAGCATTTACAAAGGTGATAACAATTAGACCAACATTTGTTTTTGGATTTTATTTTTCAACACTATACCTATAAACAATGGTAATTAATGATTTTTTTGCTAATCACTACATTATCCATTATTAAAAAAAACCACGTATATTTTTCCAAAAAGAAACCCTAATCATCAGAACACTCTCCATGAAGAAAACCCCATCATGATTTTAGGGTTTTAATGATTTTTAATGTGTTCTTTTGCAGGTTGTAACTATAACAACTTTCAGGGGATCATCTTCCTCCAATAGTACAAAGTTTTGAAGTTGAGAAAAGGGCTTGGGAAGGAATCTCTTTGAACGACTTGCGGGTTTGTATGGAGATGAAGTCTTTGTATGAAGAAGTAATGATAATCAGTATCTTGGTGAAATATCTGAGATTCCTCTTGACGATATGGAATGCAATGCGTAAATGGAACCATTCATTGTGAGGTGAGCTATTTGGATCTCTAATGTTGTATGACCAATAGATTTTGAAGCTCATTTGTATTAAACTCGAGTTTCTCTCTATACATGTTAAGATAATAAGGAATTTGATATTCGTACCAATAATGATCTAAATTTAGAGTACTAAAATTGCAATGTTGTTAATTGAAAACTTTATGGTACCAAAACTAAACTATGTGGTATAATACTTTATGTTTTTCTAATTATATTTATCTCATTCAGTTGAAGAAGTCAATGCTTTAGCATTGTCAATAAAATACTAACATGAAGCAACTTAATATCCGGAAGATACACACGTTAATATCCAACAACTTAATATCCATGCATTGTCGGTTGAAGAAGGCGATGCTTTAGCATTATTGATAAACTGAACAAGATGTTCCTTGATGGTTATTCCATATTTAATTAGGTCAATCCACGATTCAATTTTTATTTCGTTAGTTATGTGATTATGTTGTTGGGTTATTGGTACCATAAACATAAGGCCAACAGATTTAGGGACACCACGGTGGACTGATTAGTGGGCAGAAGATCCGAGAGTTGAGGGAGAAGGCTGAAAACCTTCCTAACAAATGCAACCTTCGTTTCCAGCAATGCCAAAGGTACATTTATGTAAATTCATAAAATTAACCACAATTAGCGAGATTTCTAGCATCAACTCATCCTCAACGACATCATAATACTCTTTTATTAAAGATATTTATCCTGAAACATGCATCATAATCTCATTTATTTAATGTACTCTTTACTTATATATATATTTATCACGAAACATGATAATCCTCAAGAAACCATTCAAGCTCTTGATATTGTCCTAAGAGAAGTGGCTTCACACGAGAGGATAATTGTTGGGAGATCGATATTTAGCTTGAATTTGAGATGGGTCCGCTTGGCAATGATATCGACTCATCTTGTAGAGGATTAGGGTTTACAAAATACTACAAAGGACTAATAAATAAAACTTCTTTTGCAAGCAAGTCCTTCCATCTTTTGTAGGTTTCCTTCTTGTCGTATTAAGTCCTCTTGTTTCATTCTTTTGTCTTATCAACTCAAACATATAATTCCCAACAATCTTCCCTAGTTGATAATGACAAAACCATTCTTGAACGAACTTTCCTAGGCAGTAGAGAAATTGAGATCGGGGATCTCACCATGAATGAAACAAGTATGTCTTCCTTTGTCTTCCCTTAATCCATGCCTATCCACTCAAACATCTCTTTCCTTTTGTTATTATCCAAATAGGGAGCGTATGCAAATAATGATCTTGACCACCACAAACCAATATCATACTTCCAATCTAAGACTTCCAATGTTTAAAATCGCCCACCATTCGCACCATAAGAAAAATGGATTCAAAGCAAGAGAAACTCCAACTAGCAATAGGAATAATGATCAACGATGGTAAAATCAAACACTTCCCTTGAGTGATGCATGTAGATGGTTAAACACTTAACAATAAGCTTCCCTAAAACCCATATGTTAACCATCTTCTTGAGTCTTCAAATCAGAGGCTCCATGTAATGATCACTTGTGAAGAAAACCAAATATAACGAATTTGATGAAGAAGTAAAATAACCCAAACTTGTATCTTATATCTTGCACTATAGATGAAATTGAGCGTATACCTATGTATGGGAGACCTCAATCTCTTGACGATAATCACTGAGCACAATAACGTCACTCCTTTAAGTGTTATGTCAATTCTTTGTCATAATCATTGAAGCACGAAAAAGTTACCTCCTGCTAAAAGGTATGATAAAACACGTATTCAAGTAATTCCACTTCACCTTCAAATAAGTGATAAATAATCCTCTTCGTAATTAATTCTTCAATAAAATCAACTTCAAGCTTTTTAAAATCTTTTAAGAACAAAAATCAAACTCATGTGTGTGTGAACAATAATCTATGTGTGTGTCGTCAAAAAAATCCATAACAAATATCATGCTTGACTTCCCCTCAAATATGAATATCTTCGTTTAGCGATCTTGTCGAATAAGCGGTACTTTGAATGAGAAGCGATGCTTTCGTCCAAGAGCGATACTTTCGTCAAGCGGCGGTACTTTGTGAAAGGGTATGATGCTTGAAACCTCAGCGTTACTTTGAACTTAGAGCGATTACTTTAAGCGGTACTTTCACATAATAGCTCAAATTGAAGATCCTTTCAGTGGAAAGTTAAATGAGTATATAGAGAACATCCACCTAAAATTTCGTCACGATCCAACGGTTAACGAAAAAGTTATGATCGTTTCAAAACAGTGTTGTAGTAACCTTACGAATTTTTTTCAGTTTCAGCAGCAGACTTCGACAACTTATAACTTTTGATTGAGAGCTCAGATCAACAATCCCTTCGTTGAGATTAAAGATAGATATACCAAGAAGCTCCAGTTCGAATTTTAGCCCGATCCAACAGTTCATTAAAAAGTTATACCCTCTTGAAAACTGTGTTGCAGAAAAGTTGCGAATTTTGCAAAAAATCGATTCTCCATTCTTTTTCGCCAAGAAACCTTGTGAATCCCTAGGTAACGAGCTCCCAAGCTCTGATACAAATTGATAGAAACTAAGAACGTGATGAAGATAGTTTCTTGATCGTTTATGAGCCTTAGGGTTTAACAATAACAATGACAATACGCAGCGGATAAATCAAAACATAATTGTTATTGACACAAGGTTTTCAATCACTAACACTAACTAACCTTAGACGTTTATAGGAACACGTCTAGATAACTAAACTAATAACCTAGGCGTTTACAAGACTATACGCCTAGGACACACACACACCTTTACTAGACGTCTACATTATGGAAGACTTGTATTAAACCTACACCTATGTCCTCTTTATATTCTAGAGGATTAGGGTTTACAAAATACTACAAAGGACTAATAAATAAAACTTCTTTTGCAAGCAAGTCCTTCCATCTTTTTGTAGGTTTCCTTCTTGTCATATTAAGTCCCTCTTGTTTCATTCTTTTTGTCTTATCAACTCAAACGTATAATTCCCAACAATACTCTATTATCTTTTCCACATATCTGTGAAGGTTGTTGGCGCCAACAATGGTTGAGTCATGTCGATTGTTGAGAGGCTTCATGGATTCATTTCTTTTCACAAAATTGATAGCAATTACTACGGATGAGGTCGAAAACAAGCTTATCAATCTCTACATATACGAACACATGAGAAAACATGGTAGATTTCTAGACCATCTCTACAATGCAAATGCCGAGTGATTGTCAATGATGAAACCATATATAGATTCGATCATGGGAGTATCATTATGTGCTTGTTGTTCTTTTATTTACACTACATTTAACAATATTATATTATTTATGGTTAATGAGTTTTGTGTCAATATAGTCACTAATAACGAAACAAGTAAACAAACTCGGTTGACAATTAGGCTAATGGACTCGGATGTGAGGCTTTAGAACAACAACAAAATGATCTTGCCAACCTTTCAAATGGTTATTCACCACGTAAAAAGTTCCATAAATTCTTTGCATTCTAGGATTACGAATCAATATAAAACTATAAACTTGATAAGAATTAATTTTGGTTTATTTAAAAATCAACAGTGTTGATTTTAAAGTTGAAACACACCTGATTAATTATCAAAATCCATGTATCAACTATCCATAACATCTTAATATTCTATGTAGGTGCAACGTGGCGTGACATTCTTCATTTTCGCACCATATTAAATAGTCAAATTAAGACATAATAAGAGACGTCTTTAACACGTGATCTCTTAAGGTTAACCTCTCTTTCTGTAGTGAGCAAGAGCTTCTAGGTAACTGAACTTCTATATAGGCCTATGCTTTTTATCTATGATAGTTAATAATGTGTATAGCACGATAGCACATCAGGAGTAGCATTTGATTGATTTCCTTAAAGTCATGGACTTGTCTCTTTTCTGGAACAGGAGGCTAATAATTCATTGGTTGGAGAAAGATGGTATGTCCATCTACGTAATGTGCATAAGTTGCTAAGAACGAGGCAGCAATTCATGGTATCACAAATTGCATTGCTTTTATCCAGTGAGTTTTTATGCGGGCGTACAAGTAGCGAATTTGATTCATTTTAAGCAGTAGTAAATCAGGTAATAGTTTACATTAGGTAAACCTAAAGTATTCTTGGGTAAATGTGAAATCTACTAATCAAGATAATATATATTCACATGACTGGTCCTCACAACTTTGATATTGGATTGATCACATCATGTGTTAGGATTTAGAAAATCCAGTCGTTAAAGTGTCGGTCACCTCAAGTATATGTAATCGTTAGAAAGCTCGTAGTCGTAGTTATTTAATGTTATTTAGTATTTAGTTATGTAACACCGTGGAGGACGGACGGGTCTTTACCCACTGTATGCCTGATCCACAGCCCGTAGGTGGCGTTTTGTGTAAGATACTATAAATACCCTCTACCTCCCAAGGTAGAGGGTTGGAGCTCATAATAAGATTTTACTTTCTCTCACTAAGTTCCCAAACCTCTTAAATTTCTCTCTCTAAAACCATATAGTGTACGCCCCATATTAGTCATGGTTTGATGTGTTTGTGAAATCCAATATGTAACAAATGGTATCAAGAGCCATGGTTTGATCATCTCACTTACATGTTCTTGGATTTCTAGTGGTTTTATATGGTTTTTGGGTTTCAAAAAGTTTAGTGGTATTTGCATCATTTGGACTATTTCTAGTGTTAAAGTTTGGATTTTGATTGTACTTTTGTGTTTAGAATCATTATAAGTGCTTAGGTTTTGATTTGGAAGGCTTGAATCAGTGTGGTTGGGTTGTTTTTGGATTGAAAAGTGGTGTTTTTGAACATTTCTACCTAGCGACTTGTGTCACGGACTAGATTTCTTCTTAGCGACTTGTCTCTACGATTCTTCAGCGACTTGTCCTTGTTGTGGAAGCGACTTGAGCACTAGCGATTTGTCTTTTGAGACAAAGCGACAAATAGTACAAAGTAGTGGTCGTCTTGTTTTGTGTGACTTGTCATCGTAGCGACTTGTCTCTACGTTCTTCAGCGACTTGACTTTGTTGTGGGAAGCGACTTATGCTCTAGCGATTTGTGTTTTGAGACAAAGCGACAAATAGTACAAAGTAGTGGTCGTATTGTTTTGTCTAGCGATTTGTCCCTAGCGACTTGTGTTAGGTCACTAAGTTTACAACACAAGCATCAATAGAAAGAGTAGAGAGGAGAAGAGATCGGATGAACAACACACAGACAAACACTACGCGTAAGACTATAGAGAGGTTAGGCGTGAGTAGTGAAAGAGAATGAATTGAACAACCAACCCTCAAGTGAGGGTTATTACAAGGTATTTATAGGAAGGGAGCTAGGGCAACACTCCTACTCCCTTCCTTTCCTTAGTGGACATGGGCCTAAGCTCATGGGCCTTCTACATAAGCTTAAGCTAATAACAAACATAAAGGCCATAATTATGCTAACTATTACATATGAATCACTAACACTTGATTTAGGTTTAGGAGTGATTCCAACAGTATTGCTTTTGAACAGTGGTATCAATCGCCAAATAGTTGGGTGAACGTATTGCTTTTAAAGTGGGTTTTGGTCCTACGCGTAAGGCATACGGGTGATACTTTGGTTCGCTTAAAAACACATTTTTTACACTTTTGAATCCAAGATTCTTGTACTTTCAACGTTTTAAGGTGTTAAAATAACTGCTTTTGGCAAAAGTTTCAACCTTTACGTGTGGATCATCATTTTCTAACTTGGTTTTATTAGTGGTGCGTGTTCTACGCATAGCGTTTTAGGCGCTTTGGATCATCAAGTTTCACACTTTTGTGTTATTTTGGTGATATTGAAGCTATTTCATCACAAAAATCGGTTTAGAATCATCTACGGGCAAAAGTCATTTTACGAGTAGTTCTACGCTAACGAAACCCTAATCTTACGCATAAGAATTCCGTGGTTTGATCTTGAGTTTTAGTGGTTTACTCCGTGTTTTCTTGCTTGGATAAGCACGAAAATATGTCGACTTGGGATATCTTTTGCCTTTGTGATAGTGTAAAAGATCACTTGGGCTAAAACCCTAAAATTACGCATAAGCATAAGCTTACGCGTGAAACTTCTACGCATAAGATTTATCTTACACCTAAGCTTTGTCTTACGCATAAGGTCATCCTACGCCTAAGTTTTCTCGCCTAACTTCTTGTTTCGCGCATAACTTTAGTGTTTTCACCCTACTTACAGCGTAAGCTAAACCTCGCCGTAACTCTTGTGCATTACGCGTAACTTTGGTGTTTTACGCATAAATGCTACTTGGTTTATTGTGATTTCTCGCCTAATGATACTTCATCAACAAAGGTTCATTCGACTACAAAGATCCATTTAACAACACAAGTTTTCAACATGTCACAACCACCATACTCTAACTATTTCCCTTACACTTATACTCAACGACAACAACAACTAAGTCCACAACATCAACAATGGAATCAACAACAAGCAATTTATCAACAACAATTTAATCAACAACATACTCCACAACTTGGAGCAATTCCACCACCACAAATGGTTCAACCACCACCAAGTATTCAAGTTCAACCCTACATAAACGATTTCAATCAACATCCATCAAGGAACACTATGAAGGAACCCACTTGGTTTGCAAAGATGTGTGAAGCTTTAAGCAGCCAACAATCAATTCATGAGGCTAGATCACTTGATAGACCTCCAATGCTCACTCCAGGAAACTACGATCAATGGGTAATTAGGTTCTTTAGGTTTTGTGATCTGAAGAAGCCACATGGAAAGTTCTTAAAGAAGGTTATCTTGGAAGGTCCATTTCGGATGCCTCATCATTGTACCGGAGATCCAAATGCTAATCCACCAAGAGATGAACAATCAAACATTGCTACATTGCGGACACTGAGCAGCGAGAACTTCTACACTATGAAGTGATGAGCTTGCAATGCAATATATCCTCTTAGGATTACCAAACCCAATTCTTGAAGTGTTGATGCTCAAAAGATCGCAAAGGCAATATGGGAACATATTCATCTTCTTATGGAAGGATCGCACTCAATCGGAGGATATGGAATCCAAAATTTACTTGGCTTATGAACACTTCATGATTGAACACGGAGAGACACTAGAGTCTTATCATCATCGATAAACACAACATCATCATGCCAAGAATTGCGGTTAATACTAAGTTCTGAGTAGTCTTGGTCCCGAATGGGAGAAGTATGTCATTTTCTCCGTCAGCGAAGAACATGCATCATTCTACATACGGATTGTTGTACGATTACTTGAAGCCTCATCAAAGGTAGTTGATAAGGAAAGGATTCTCCGTGCTCAAATTGCTTCATCTTCACATCAGGAAAATCAACAACTTGCCTTGTATGCTCAAAACAATTATCCTCCTCAACCAACCGCCACTATCATACCAAATGATCAATCACAAGAATCTCAACATAATCAATTGGTTCCTTACAACAACAACAATGATTAGGCACTTTATAGTCAAGCTAATGAGGAATCCGATCCGTTCGAAGAATTGCAACAACGATTTGTTATGATTGCTAATGCTTTTGGCGTTATACAAACAAATCCAACAATCGCATTCGTTCCTCATCAAACACAAGGAATCGGGTTGTTGTGAACAATGGACGAGTTGAAGTTCGAATCGTGGTTATGGTCGTCGGATGGGCGATGGTCAAGGGTTTAATGCTATGGGTAGGAATAACAACGAGCTCAGTGGTGGAACAAGGAAATGCTCGAGAATGGGTTGAATGGTCTTCGATGCTACAACCGCAATGAGAAGGACACCGGCTAATGCATGCCCAAAGCCGAGGACTAGGGCGGTGCTTATCACAAGGAGGCTTTACTTTTGGCTCTTAAGGATGAAGTCGGTGGAACTCTCACGGACAAAGAACACGCTTTTATGGCGGATGCAGACTGGATGATGATATGGAGGACTTGCAGGCCAATGCACATTATTATGTTGATGGCTAATATGCATGAGTTACACATGAGTGACACAGCCCGTGTATGACATCGATGGCTTGTCTCAATACCGAACAAACCATATTTATCTACGATCTAATATCTCCGCCAACATCCGAACCCGGCAAGGCTCGGAATGTTCAAAATGAGTCGTCCACATCTCATTCCGACGATTTTCAACTAGACCCGTGGTTACATTTGACGATCAAGATGACCTTATGGTTTCCTTGATAATCAAATTGACTCCGTGGTTATACTGAGGATCTAAATAATAATCATGTTGTGACTCACGTTGAACACACCGAACTTTTGCCTCGTCGGATGTTGATCGTGGCTTAAAACCAACAATCCATAGTAGAGGAATGTCGTGCGATGCGTCGGGACTTGAAAAGTAAAATGCATTTATTAACCAAGGATTTTGAATGTTTACAAAAGCAACTCAACTTTTTCAAAACTTAAGAAAAAGCGTGAAAAAGGTTTTGAAGCCGCTTTTACTAAATCTCATCAAAGCGAAAAATATTTAGAGACGGATCGTGATCTAGCCGCTTGAAGAATGCTTTGTTGTGCGAAACATGAACATAAAAAGCAAATTAACGCTCTCACCTTGGAAAATCAAAAAGCTAAAGGTTTGAGTTGTTAACTTGTCAAAAGCAGTTCTCTGCATACAAAAAGCATTCAACGAAGCGAATAGATGATCATCTTGAAGAAATTATCGACTTGCAAAACAAACTTAAAGAGTTTAAAGCTGTTGTTTACAAACATGGTGAGTCGATGGCGCTATTGAAAAGTTTACTTTAAAACCCAATCCAAATGGATATGGACGAATCTTCGATTACAAACCTAAGCTTTCAACCAAAGCATTCAAACCAAATCCACGAAGTTTCGGTCACGAGAATATAAAATTGATAATTACATTATGAGTGTTGTTGAATATCATCGTCAAGAGGAATTAGATGCGAAGATGAGAGTCGATCAAAATTAGAAACTCGTTGTTTACAACAAACCTTTAACTATTCAAAACCGGTCACTTTCGTCACACCAACGGATTCTTCTAACACACCAAGGATTATCATAAAACGTCGAGTCTTCTAATGTTAATCCCCAACCGGATTATGCACAAATTTATGGTCCTTTACCTTCCATCGGTGAAGTAATTTCAAAACACGAAAATCGCAAAATTCTTAGATATTTTGACCTTTTCATGGTGACCTCAAACTTTTACAACATGAGATAGAATATCATTACGAAATCAAAGTTCAACACTTTCAATCGCCTCTGGCGAGAACAAAGAGACATTTTCGAAAAATCTTTTACAAAATGTTAAAATTTGAAACATTGTGCATTGTCTTGGGAATGGGACTTTCATAAGGAACTTGGAGTGATGAAGGTCATTTTAGAAAAGCAAAACATCTATTTCTAATACTAAACGTAAAAGAAAATGTTAAGAAGAGATGTTGATCGACTCTTGAAAGATGTTATCTCGTCTTTGATATCCATAATGTTGTGTTACTCAATTCTTTGCCACATGCATCGATTATATCTCGCTATCTTGTTGATAATGTTGTAATCTGTTGAGAATAACCGATAATGTGCTTCGGATCGAGTCTTTAAAAGTTGAAAACGAACGTCTCTTAAACGAGCTTTCAAATGCAAAACGTCGTCTTCAATGGTGTCAAAAGATTGTCAAAATCGTGAACTTGCTTTGCAAAACAAAATCCATCGGTTGCAATCAAACAATTTTAATCCAAAATTTGAGCAATGGATGATCAAAACGTGTCTTTGAAAAGTCAAATCTCAAAATATGAACAAGAACTTGTAAAAGTTAAGCAGAATATGGTGTCATATTTGATTTACTCAATAAGACTCGTCATGAAGCATCAAACGAACTTGATCACTATCTTGCACACACTAGAGAAGCAATGAATTTTCTTTGGTAATATTCGATTACGAAAATCAAGATTTGATTCACACTATCTTTAAGTTAAGAGAAATATTAGGAAAGTATGAACACCTTCCGCCTCTTGTGATTAAGAGAATAGCACGGTAACACTTAGTAATCGTGAACCTAGAATGCCTAGTGCCAAAACACAAGTTGCTAACGTGCTTGCTTCTCTGAAACAGAATAGTTGCCTCTTTTCCAAACGTCCGCACTTCATAGCCTAGGGCACTACATCGAAGAATAGGAAGTTGCGACCTAAGAAAAGATCAATAAGGAATGCTAAAGTAGAAGAACACCTTAGGACTATGAATAAGACTCACGTTGCTTCCACTATAGATATTGCGTCGGCAAATGTAATAGAAATAGTGATGTAACGAATGCTAAACCTTTAAGTACTTTTGATATTCATCGATGCACCTTGTGTTATTTGTCATAAAAGTATGAATTCGATTGTCATGACAAATGTGTTGCTAAAGCTATCATCTCGTTTAAGGAATCCTAAGAATCGGAATACCTCTAGGCCCACTAATCATTCTAAGTTTGTGCTTGGTAGACCGCCCTCTTTAGATTCTAAGAACCGCATTGATGTCTCTGTAGCTCCAGTTTCACCTCCTAGGAATATAGTACCACCTAGTGCATTCACTAAGACTAAAGTAAACACTAGTTGGAGATGGCAGAAATGGATATATAACACACTAGGATTTAAATGGATGCCTAAAGTTATTGATGTGTGTATGTCTACTATAACTGCTACGGAACCCTCTAACATTTCGGGTTCCACATCTACTTCTATTCCATCCGTGTAAATCGTGTGTAATGCGGTGATATGATCATTCTTTGGATTGTTGATAGCGGATGTTCCCGACACATGACAGAGCAACCTTAAACCGTTATCAAACTTTATTGCAAAGTTCATTGGCACCGTCGATTCGGGAATGATCACTTCGCGACTATCATGGGCTACGAAGACTATATCAATGGGAACATCGAAATTAGCGGGGTTTATTATGTGGAAGGCCTCGGTTACAATCTGTTTTCGATGAGGTCGATTACGTGATGGAGATTTGGAGGTTGATTTCAGGAGAAATCTTGTTTCATTCGTGATCTACAAGGAAGCGACCTTATGTCGCTCGCGTAACTCAAGTCTTTACACTATCTATATGCAAGACATGGTTGCTTCATCTCCCATCGCTTACTTTCAAAGGCAACATCAACAAAATCCACGCTATGGCAACTGCGTCTCTCACATTTAAACTTTCAAACTATAACCAATCTTGCTCGACACAAACTAGTTGAAGGTCTCCCATGATTCCGGTATTCTAAAGATCACCTTTGCTCGACTGTGAACAAGGAAAAGCACTCGTGCTCATTTTCCTTCAAAGGTGGAACACACTCTCGACATGTGCTTCATCTTCTTCACATGGATTTGTGTGGCCCGATCGCGTGCAAGCGATCAATGGCAAACACTACATCTTAGTAATTGTTGATGACTATTCACGATGGACTTGGGTCTACTTTCTTGAAGCAAAGACCAAGCTCCACAAATGATCATCACCTTTCTCGAAAATTCAAGTTCGACTTGAACACCGTCCGCCAAATAAGAATGACAAAGGAACCGAATTTGTTAACCAAACTCTTGAGAATTTTATGAGAAAGTGGGAATTGAGCATCGACATCTATTGCACGTACACGAGAACAAAACGGAGTTGTTGAAAGACGAAACCGAACGTTAGTGGAAGCGCAAGAACAATGTTAATCAATGCTAAACTTCCAGATTACTTATGGGCGTGTATCATCGCATGCTATACTCAAAATCGTTCTATGATTACTAAGCCACAACAAAACACCTTTGAGCTTCTCCACAACCATAAACCGAATCTCAAATACTTTCATGTATTTGGATCCCTTTGCTATCCGAATAATGATCGTGATGATTTTGGAAAGCTCAAAGCCAAAGTCGACATTGGAGTCTTTATTGGATATTGTGAGAATTCTAAAGGTTCTTGGATCCGGAATCGTCGTACAAAGCAAGGTTATGGAAACGATTCATGCTCATTTTGATGAACTTACGGAAATGGCTTCGAGTATATGACTTGGAACCCGGTCCACAACCGCTTAAACTTCCTCAAAACCCATCATCGGTGAACAAAGCCCCTCACTCGTCAAAAATGGAAAGGTTATTTGCCCATTGCCGGTGGCGATATTGATGAGCGGGCTCCAGTGTATCCATTGTTTCATTGCTCGACTGATACTACTCTTATACGATACACACCTACAACAACTAATGTTGAAGAAGCACCACCGATTGACTCCACCACAACAGTTGAACAAACCGCTTCCAACAATGATTAACCGGTGATGATGTTCTTAATGAAGTACCCCGCTGCAGATTTTGATCCAAATCGTTCTTTAACCCGTTTGCTAATGAAACTACTTTTGATGTCGCGAATCATCAACAAACCATTTGAATCCTCGAATCGCACAATGTATACCAACATCAACCCTCTACACATCGATTGACAAAAGACCATCCTCCGGAAAATATTATTGGCAACCCGAATCAACCCGTCGTTACGAGACAACGTCTTCACTCGGATGGTGAACATTGCATTTATGCACTCACCGTCTGTCAATACGAGCCTAAAAACATTAAAGACGCAATGACAAAAGACAACCGGATTGAATCCATGCGGGAAGAACTCAACCAATTCAAGCGTCTTGAAGTATGGAATCGGTTGAAAGACCAACAGGGTCTCGTCATTGGTCTTAAATGGATTGGAAGAACAAATTGGATCTTTGAAGGGCGTAATCGAAACAAGTCACGTCGGTGGCTAAGGGTTATTGACGGGAGGAGGTATTGACTTTGAAGAATCATTTGCTCCGGTTGCTCGTCTTGAGGTCATTCGGATATTTCTCGCGTTCGCGGCTCATATGAATATGACGATCTTTCGGATGGATGTCAAAACTGCGTTTCTCAATGGACAACTTAAAGAAACGGTTTATGTCGACCAACTAGAAGGATTCGTTGATCCCGAGTTCCCGAACCATGTCTACAAACCGAACAAAGCTCAGTATGGTCTCAAACAAGCTCCTCGGGCATGGTACGATATGCTATCATCTTTCCTCATTGCCAATAATTTCACCAAAGGTTCGGTCGACCTACTCTTTTCATACAATATCACGGGCACATATCTTAATTGTTCAAATTTACGTGGATGACATCATTTTGGGTCTACACATAAAAAGTACTCAATCGCTTTTGCAAAACTAATGAAGAAAAATTTTGAAATGTCCATGATGGGTGAACTTACGTTCTTTCTAGGATTGCAAGTTCATCAATCACCCGTGGTATTTTCTTGAGTCGATCCAAATATGCCCTTGAATTGTTAAACAAATTTGGAATGAAAACATGTGATACTTATGCCACACCAATGACTCATACCAAGAAGCTAGACCGATTTACATGGGAAATTAGTGGACCCTACAAAATACCGAAGTATTATTGGGTCTCTCATGTATCTAACAACTAGCGAGCCGACATTGTCTTTGCCGCTTATCTCGCTCCGTTATCGGTCAAGACCAATCTGAAACCCGCCTCTCGAGGCTAAAAGAATCCTCCGATACATCAAGGGAACCATTAACTTGGGGATCACGGTATCCGAAGGATTTTGGTTTTGAACTAATCGCTTTTGATCTCTTGATCATGCGGGATGTTTAGATTCACGGAAAAGTACTTGAGAGCACTACAATTTCTTGGTGATAAACGGTGTCCCGGCAATCGAAGAAGCGAGGATTGTACATCATTGTCATCAACAAGCGTAATATGTAGCCATGTCGTGTTGTGCTCAAGTCATCCGGATGAGAACACAACTCAAAGACTATGGTTCTTGATAAGGTTTTAAAGGTACCATTTTGAGGGTCGTTTAAGCCCTTATTTGATCACTTTTGTATCCGTTATTGCTTAATATCGTTCCTTTTCACTTTTAGGTCTCTTGAAGGCAAAATCTGGAATGGCACTTATTTGGACGAAAAGGCGCGAATATCTGAAGAAAATGGCCAAAGTCGAATCGAGACACTCAAAGTCACGAAAGCGAGCGGCGGCGTCGGTGTTAGTGCGGCGCGTCGGAGGATTTTGTGACGATCTGATGGCAAAACCCTATTTTCAAGTGGCGACGTCGGGCTTTAAAAGAGTAGGCCGTTGCTACTCGGGCGGCCTAGATGCGACCCGCACGGCGTCGGGCGAAGAGGACGGCGTCACGGACATAAGGTGACGCCGTCGCAAGGTTAACGTGGCCAAGCGAAACCCTAATGATGGCGACACAACGGCGTCACAAAACATAAGGTGACGCCGTCGCATATGTAATATTATATATAGAATCCGAATTTTTCGCTTTTAGAGAGTCTTTTGGGAGTAAAACCTAAAACCGAACCAAGGGTGTCTTGTACAAGATTTTAGGGTTTCAAACCCTATCTTACATCAAGATAAGTATTTACTTCATCAATTCAATTATGTCTTTGATTATTTGTGTGTATGCTTGCATGTTCTCCATGTCCGGCTAATTTATTTGTGTGTTTGCTTAGGGAATATGAAACTTAATTATTAAATATTGATTGGTTGTTTCTTATCTTAGTTGATTAATGATCTAGTAATGCGATAGGTCATTCATTGTGTACTTAATGCTTGATTCATCTTTGTGAACCTTAGAATATAATTACCGAGTAGTTGTAAGCTAAACCATCCAAAGAGTGCCTTAGAGTAAGAGTTTATTATCCTAGTGGGTTTTGTAGATGAGACCCTTTGGTAAGTTCAAAGAGTTGGGAGAAACGCATACCCTACAACTTTAGACACACAACGCAACTAAGAATAAGACGTGACAACTCAACCATCAATAGGAGATAATTAAGGAGTAGTAAAACCTAAGTAAACACATCTTTAAACTATCATACGAGCACACATTAATTAGACATAGACTACCACCACCTTAGTTTAGATAATTAGATAATAGTAGAGTAATCGGTAGAAATACCAACCCCCAAATCCAATACCGAGATTCGTACCTTTCAATTTCCTAAAAACATAAAAAGATAAAAATAATCTTCCTCAACCTTAACCTTAGCGTAGTAACTTCTCACTAGCATTCCTATTCCCCAGAGAACGATATCAATACCCGCTTACCCTAATACTACACTACAACGATTAGGTTCATCGCCTAGGGTGTTGAAAAACTTGCTCGACGAAAAGGAAGTTCCTTTGACCCCGAGCGCCTGCGTAAGCGTATCAAGTTTTAGGCGCCGCGCGGTAAATAGAATAGCTAGTTAGTAGTACACCTCGTTTAGGTTCTTTGCTTGATTCCTATCAAGTAAATTTTTCTCATTTTAGCTTTCTTAGTCTATCCCCTTCTTGACCTTTGTTCGTAACACCCATCACTTTTCATCATGGAAGGTGATAACCAACCACCACTTGATAACCCAACACCAAATAAGTCAATGTCGCTCAAAACCCAAACCAATAACCAACACAACCGTCGAAGCCGCTATGTGAGTAGAAACACCGACCTTCGAGTTTGCGTAAAATATTCGATAGTACAATTAGGGAAGTTTGTTGAGAAAGTAGTCGGCGCCTCAGTAGTTGGCTCTATGATCATGATGAATTCGAACAATGGCATGATAAACAACAACGTAGATGTGGAAAATAGTGCTTACTTCAATCTTTACCCCACTAAGGAAGAGGTTGCGTACCATCAATACATAATCGATAATCCACGATCACCTACCATTAGGATATGCCCAAAGATTAGGAGAGAAACCACGGAACCTAAAGATCCCTTGTATGATCGGATATAGGAGTGTCGACCACGCTTACATAGATACGTAATCTCCCATTAATGTAATGTCATCTGCTGTTGATCCGCGCAGAAGTCGAGTTTTATCACGCCATCCGCCACTTGTGAATGGCGGATCCGTAACAAACTTAAAACAGTTCGGATACGAATGCAATGAAGATCGAGAGTATAGTGTTTCCCAGTCGTTAAGTCCCAACGAGTATGTGCGAGAATAGTCAAGCGTGTAGTGATCGAGAGATTTGAGCGGGAAAGAGATTTGAAGATGATTATAACTAAGGAAAAAGCCCATAAACTACGAGGGCTTAAATGCAAATTAAAGGAAATTAAAAGATAAAATCTATTAAATAAACGCTATCACTATATTTAAAATGATGAGCGTTTAAAACTAAAAACTTACGTTTAAATAAAATTACGTAAACGCAAAATAAAAAGTGAAACTTACACAATATTAAGCCTAAAATATGAAAAATACATTTTACAAACCTAATGATAAAAGAAAATTTATAGAAAAAGAAAATTATTTTATAACTATTTAATTAATTATTATTAATTAAAAACTATTTTTAACTATTTAATAATTACCTAAAATACAAGAAATTAGGAAATAAAGCTGGAAAAATAAAATTAAGACTTAGAAAAGTCTAAAATATCAAAATAGACTTTTCAAAACTATTTTTGTATTTTTATGATTATTTTTCTATTTTCTAGGAATTAAATACTATTTAAAACTATTTAAATTATCTAAAAATACAAATTTAACTAAGAAAAATATGGAAAAATACTTTTTTGTCTTTTTTATATTTATCTTAACTTAATAAAAATGAAAAATTATTTTTTTGAACCTTTTCTTAATTTTTTGTATTAAATACTAATTAAAAATGCTTAAAAACTATTTAAATTAAGAAAAATAGCAAACAAGCTTAGAAAAATCTGAAAATTTCAGGAAAAGTCTAAAATGCTATTAGGAAGCTAGGAAAATTAGAAAAACAGGGGCTTGTTTGGAGGATTTAGGATCTGATGTGCCAAGTGCTTATAAATAAGCACTTGGATAAGCCAAAAGCACACCAAAGGGTACCAAACTGAGACAGAAACTCAAATATGCTAGAACTACTCTAATGCAACTAGAAACAACAAGCCATGACCTCTGATTAGCAATTACAACAGATTTGAGCAATTGAGCAAATGAACTAAAACAGTTAAAGGGGGTCTATTTTGAGCTTAAAAATAAGCCACACAATAAGCCAAGATTGAAAACCAATAAATGGAACCCAAAGATGACCTGGGTGACTAACTAAAACCCAAAGCTCAGACTTGGACAAGCTCAAATGAGCTTGTTGCAAGCTTTGCAAATAGCCTGCACACACTCAGTTAATACTGAGTGTGTGCACAGGGCACACAAGCCCCTGTTGCCAAGCTCATTTGGAGCTTAAAGAAAAATCACAAAAATATGTAAAAGTGGACATAAGAAACTAGACCAGGAGGGCTCTCTAAAACAACAAGTTTTATTGACAATGGCTCAGAAATGAGCTTGTGAAAATTCATCCTGTTTGGCTCAAAACTGAGATTTGCACAATTTGACTTTTTGAGCAGTTATGCAAGTTTGACTTTTATGAAGTTTGGATTCAATTTAAGGACTGGAAATGAAGTGATATGATGTAATAAAACTAGAACAAGCTAAATCTAGGTATTTGGAACACAAAACAAGAATTGGATTTGCAAAATTATCCACAGTTAAACTGCTAGATTTCATGAAATGGAATTTTGACTTTCTCACTTCTGAGATGCAAGGGTAAACTTGAAATGAGTTACTTATGGCCAAAGAGAGCTAGAACAAACACATCTTTACTCAGATTATCCTCAACTCGCTTTTAAACATTAAAACAAACACTCCTTAAGGGACTGTTTTGCAAGTTAAATGAATCTAAACACTACACTAGCTGATCTAATGGATCAATCTAAGATTAGATGGCCCAAGTACAACTAAGTAAACAAATTTAGACAGTTAATTACTACAAGTTTAAGCAAAAACAAAATGTGCAATCTAATGTGAAAATGAGAATGGGACAGATACTCACATGTGTCAACCTTGTTTTGCAGGCTAAACCAGAACCCCAATCCTAGCTAACCTATCTATTTCACACCATATTCATCCTCTCGCAACAATCATACCCATCACCATTCCCAATTTTGCATAATGATTGACTTTAGTTGACCATACCATGGAACTACTTGAGGCCGAGTTACAAGCTTATCACAAGTTATGAAGCTTTAATACACGGTTTGAGCTTAAAAATAAGCTATTGAAAGCTTGTACAAAAGAAATTGAAACTGAGAATTGCAACAGTGAACAAAAAAAACTTGAAACTTGATTAAACTTTGAAATTGATGTTTAAAGGTACATTATACAGATAATACTACTTGAGTTTGTTACAATGAAACACAAAGATTACATCCTAGAGTTTTATTAAAACAGGAACATAAAAAACGACATGCTTAAAAATTTTAAAACTAACTACTGCTTCCTTTCTTCATCTCTTCCCCTTTTTATACTTTCAATGGCTTCCACGTGTCCTTATGAGTGTTTCCCACCACCCTTTTGAGCCAATGGGTGATTTTTGTAAGATTTGGCCACTTTGTGTGTTTTGGCGGGAAAGGGGCAATTTGAGCTCTGTTGACTTTAGGCTGCAACTAGGGGGGGTGGCTAGGTATAATGAGTGTGGAGTGAGGGGATAAGGGATAAGGTGTTGGGAGATGGAATTGGAGAGGTTGCAGAGGTGCAGGCCAAGTGGGGAAGAAGCAAAACCACAAGGGAGGGAAAAGGGTTGCTCGTTTGACTTGGTTTGACCAAGGGGTCAAAAAGTAGAAAAGACAGGGGGTCAAATGGTAGTGGCAGGGTCAAAATGTATTTTGACAAGTCTAGGTTTGGTTTATAAATAAGGACTTGTTTGTAATTCTTTCAAACTTGAGGGACCATCTTTGCCAATATACCAAAGTTGTCATAAGGACCAAAATTGACAAGTTCCAATAGTACAAGGATTAGTTCGACAATTTCAAATTTTCCAGGACCAAACTTGACAATTTTGAAAGTTCAGGGACCTAAGTTGTAAATTTGTAATTTTAAGTTTCAAGGACCAATTTTGACAACTTAGGAATCCTAGGGACTCAAAAGATATTTTTCTTTATTTGGATTTACCAGGACTGCTTTTGATAACTTTTGAAACTTGGGGACTAAAGCGCCAATTATGCAAATTTTATCGTTTTCACCGTATTTTGATATTTTGCATTTAAAACACATAAAACACTTATTTGTGATATTTTATCATTTTGATGCATTTCGAGTGTTTTCGGATGTTTTGCGTCTAATTGGTACAAAATGATGAGTATTTAGACACTCATCACCGTCTACAATGACATTATGAATGAGCGACTTAATATTAGGAGAGACCCTAAGTATCCGGGAGGAGTTTGCAACTTTGTGGGAAGAGTCAAGGACGTGCATGTCTTTATAGGAAATTTCACCTACCTAGTTGATTTTATGGTCCTAGAAGATGTAGGATCGTCATTGACTATAGTTTATCCCAAGTAGTGCTAGGAAACCGTTTGTTGAAACATCTAGAATGAGCCATAACAAGCATGATGGAACAGTTAGGTTTAAGGAAGGAACCGATGAGATCACCTATAGGATGCCTTGGAAAACAAATGAGTATGGCCACTTGTCCATTTATGATCGAGACAACATCAAAGCTTTTGAGGACAAAAGCAAGGAAGATGTTGAAAAAGGTTATAAATTCATGTGGGAAAGAAGGAGGCATTATTATAAGGATTGCTTGACCCTAGGGCCTAGGTATAGAGTCGATGAAAATTTTGTCAACATGATAGAATTCTCATTGAGGATGCAAAACGAGGCAACGTAGGAGCACGACTACGAGTCTAGCTACAAGACTCTTAAATAAAGAAAAGCGCTTAGTGAGGCAACCCATGCTTAATTGTTTGCTTGTTAGTGTCATATATCTTTTATTAATTGTTTATCCTCATGTTTAAATTTGTAAAAATGCTTTATTTTGTTTTTAACATCGTCTTAATTGCATATAAAGGTATTTTACATAAGGGATAAGTGTAGGAGGATTGCACGTTTTCAAAAGAAACGTAAACATGAGAATAACAATTAACTAAAAGATATATATGTTTGTTTGTTCGAGTCAAATGCTTGTATCGAGTCATAATGGATGTTTTTGCGAAATTTTTTCGATTCTAAAGATGTAAATTTTCCGAATTTTTTCAAAAATCGCAGGACGCTTTTGTCGGGATAACTGACGCGTCAGGATTGCAACGTGACGTCGTCGAAGGAGTAAAACATCGGATCACTTTTTCTCATTTTCGAGCTACTTATAAATTTTTGGAATTTTCGGTCTTAATTTTCTTAGAAATTATAAACATCCATTCCACAAGCATTATATCCTAGTTTTAATCGAGTCTTATATATATTATTACCATGATTTTACGCGAAGGTTTCGTTTGTTTTCTTCAAGTGTGCGGTTTAATTTGTCAAGAAGAAGTTACACAAGATTGGAGGAGCTTTTCACGAATAATTCTTCTTGGAAAGGATTTAACCACTACTTCACACACGGATCCTACCGAGCTAATCGGGGAGTATTAGTTTCTTTCATTTTGATTACCTTCTTTTATCATAACTTTGATACTTCGGGAACATTGGGGACAATGTTCGGTTTAAGTGTGTAGGAGGAAAATAAAGCAGAACTTTGAATCTATGCTTATCCTTGATTATTTGCTTTGTCCAATTGTGATTGTGTAATAAACCATGAGAAAATGTCGGTTAGGGTAATTTTGGCACCAAATTTAAAATTTTTCATGACATATAGGAGTGGGCCATTAGTCTTAACAAAAGCGTCTCACGGATAGGAAGTTATATGACTAGCACAAAACCCTTTACCACCCAAATTCCACCCAAAATGTGAGGATCGCCCTTAGATTAGTAGGAATTAAAGCATTCATCTTTAATACTTAGAGTGTGAACCGTAGTATATTAGATTCTAGAACTTGTTTTGTGATGCATTCCGAGATCGCAAGTGAGACTACACTTGTGTAGTTAGGAATAACTAAATGATAAGAGGCATTAGGATAACCCTTGTTTGATACCGTAATATAATTACTTCTTCCACATCGGTTGAGTAATTCCCCACACCCTTTGCGTTGTACTCATCTTTAGTACACGATACCCTAGTTAACCCTCGAGCCTATCCTTTTCGCGGTTCTCGTGATGTTTGGTTTTCGAATATCAATGAAGAGCATTGTTTACACCCCACCCCAAATATACACCCAAATCGCCTTAGCCTACCCCTTATGCACTCACTTTTAGTGCAAATGTTTGTTATCACCCTAAACCCTTAGTTCAATTATCCGGTTGCTTGCATAAGTTGCTAAGTCGAGTCATATCCTTTGTATCTGATTTTGGGACGATTGGGATTCATGGGAAAAGTTAAAGTTTATGAAATGACGGAAGGGAACGTTAAATTCAAATTCCCTTTGTTTGCGTAATAATGTACCCCAAGTGTTTTGATCTTTTCAATTCGGGTCAAATTAGTGTTAGAGTAATAAAAACTCAAGTGTAGGGATGTGCCTATAAATCCCTATCATTTTGATGTACCGTAGAGGATGGTAGAGTAAAGTGTATGGAAAAAAATATATATAGAAAAGAGAAAAGAAAAAATTGAGTGCAAAAAAAAAAAAAAAAAAAAAAAAAAAAAACATACGGGCTACCATCCTACATCTATTCTTTAAATTTATGTTTGTTTATTTCCGTTACCTAGAGTTTTAGAGTGTCGAGTCTTGGCTTAGCAACGCCATTCTTCGTATGCATTTAACATAAAGATTTTTGACTTACCACCACTAAATAGCCTATCCCACCAAACCCTTGTTTCCTACCGTAAGCCTAACATTACAACCCTTTAAAGACCTATTTGATAGTCTTTCCTAGGTGATTACGCTAAAGCGATGGAGGTTTGATCTATTCTCAAGCCTATGGTAATCATGTACTAGGACCGGTTAATGAGTGTTTATCTTCCATTTCTATTTGTTATATTTCATATATACACCCGAGAGATGTGAGTATCCAAACACCCCATGTGAGGTGCTAGTATGTAATTCCGTGCTTGTTAAGATTTTTGGGGCTTATATGTGTTGTGGACTGTTTTAAACCAATGCTTCATGACCCCTAACTTATAAATTAATTGGCTAAAAGCACATTTGCTTGAGGACAAGCAAATAACAAGTGTAGGGATATTTGATAAGGTTTTAAAGGTACTATTTTGAGGGTCGTTTAAGCCCTTATTTGATCACTTTTGTATCCGTTATTGCTTAATATCGTTCCTTTTCACTTTTAGGTCTCTTGAAGGCAAAATGTTGGAATGGCACTTATTTGGACGAAAAGGCGCGAATATACGAAGAAAATAGCCAAAGTCGAATCGAGACACTCAAAGCTGCTGAAAATAGAAGCGGCGGCGTCGGTGTTAATTATGCGGCCGTCGGAGGATTTTTGTGACGTCTGATGGCCAAAACCCTATTTTCAAGTGACGACGGCGGGCTTTAAAAGAGTAGGCCGTTGCTACTCGGGCGGCCTAGATGCGACCCGACGATGTCGAGCGAAGAGGACGGCCACAGACATAAGGTGAGCGCCGTCGCAAGGTTAACGTGGCCAAGACGAAACCCTAATGACGGCGACACAACGGCGTCACAAAACATAAGGTGACGCCGTCGATATGTAATATTATATATAGAATCCGAATTTTTCGGTTTAGAGAGTCTTTTTGGGGAGTAAAACCTAAAACCGAACCAAGGGTGTCTTGTACAAGATTTTAGGGTTTCAAACCCTATCTTTCATCAAGATA
This sequence comes from Chrysanthemum lavandulifolium, assembly GCA_022545495.1. Taxonomy (NCBI): domain Eukaryota; kingdom Viridiplantae; phylum Streptophyta; class Magnoliopsida; order Asterales; family Asteraceae; genus Chrysanthemum; species Chrysanthemum lavandulifolium. The sequence continues at coordinate 188,547,629 of CM040246.1, forward strand.
AGTATTTACTTCATCAATTCAATTATGTCTTTGATTATTTGTGTGTATGCTTGCATGTTCTCCATGTCCAGCTAATTTATTTGTGTGTTTGCTTAGGGAATATGAAACTTAATTATTAAATATTGATTGGTTGTTTCTTATCTTAGTTGATTAATGATCTAGTAATGCGATAGGTCATTCGTTGTGTGTAATGCTTGATTCATCTTTGTGAACCTTAGAATATAATTACAGAGTAGTTGTAAGCTAAACCATCCAAAGAGTGCCTTAGAGTAAGAGTTTATTATCCTAGTGGGTTTTGTAGGCGAGACCCTTTGGTAAGTTCAAAGAGTTGGGAGAAGCGCATACCCTACAACTTTAGACACACAACGCAACTAAGAATAAGGCGTGACAACTCAACCATCAATAGGAGATAATTAAGGAGTAGTAAAACCTAAGTAAACACATCTTTAAACTATCATACGAGCACACATTAATTAGACATATACTACCACCACCTTAGTTTAGATAATTAGATAATAGTAGAGTAATCGGTGAAATACCAACCCCCAAATCCAATACCCGAGATTCGTACCTTTCAATTTCCTAAAAACATAAAAAGATAAAAAATAATCTTCCCCAACCTTAACCTTAGCGTAGTAACTTCTCACTAGCATTCCTATTCCCCAGAGAACGATATCAATACCCGTGGCTTACCCTAATACTACACTACAACGATTAGGTTCCTTGCCTAGGGTGTTGAAAACTTGCTCGACGAAAAGGAAGTTCCTTTGACCCGAGCAGCTGCGTGGCGTATCGATTACGTGTTTGATGAATCGATGTCTGCGACAATCGGTGCTATTGCGATTTCGTGCAACTCGATTCGAGATTGAAATCAAAGCACATCGATCTTCGTTATCATTTCATCAAGGACCACGTGGAGCAGTGCAGTTGAATTATAATTGTGGATACTGAATACCAATTGGCGAATCTACTCACCAAAGCCTTGCCTCTCGCTAGGTTTAATGGGTTGGTCCACCGGATTGGTATGCGGTGTTTGACTCAAGAGGAATTGGATGAACTCTTTAAGCAGGTCTTAAAAACCAATCAAACACCAAAATCTCTTTTGTATATAATTTTCAAAACAAAATACAAAATAGAAAATCGGATAAAACAACAAAAATATTCTTCTATCTCGTATTTCTTCAAACATGGCAAGTACACTTCTTCCGTCAACACTCAAATCTTTCAAAATTCAAGATTTTTTCGATCAAGTGTTGAGGGGAGAAAGTAAATTCTTAACTATTTCAAAATAACCGTGTACTTGCATGTTACCT
>CM040246.1:188549041-188594439 GCA_022545495.1 Chrysanthemum lavandulifolium
CATATGGTCACACTTATTGACACTTTTAGCCACTTTATGATTAATTGTATGTGACTAAATACCCAAAACAAACATTCTTTGTGTGACTAAATGTTAGAAAAGGCCACACAAACATAAATTTGATGTGGCCATTGGATGATCAATAGTCACACAAAATACACGTTTCTTCACTTTAAACACCATATGGTCACACTTATTAACACTTTTAGCCACTTTATGATTAATTGTATGTGACTAAATACCCAAAACAAACATGCTTTGTATGACTAAATGTTAGAAAAGGCCACACAAACATAAATTTAATGTGGCCATTGGATGATCAATAGTCACACAAAATACACATTTCTTCACTTGAAACACCATATGGTCACACTTATTAACACTTTTGGCCACTTTATGATTAATTGTATGTGACTAAATACACAAAACAAACATCCTTTGTGTGACTAAATGTTACAAAAGGCCACACAAACATAAAATTCAAGTGGCCATTGGATGATCAATAGTCAATCAAAAAACTACTATGTTTTTCATAAACAGAACTAACAACGAATACTAAACAGACTTAACTTAGGTCTGCCAGACTTAACTTTGTATTGGCAGCCTTAACCACTAAAACTAACCTACCAGACTTAACTTTGTACTGGCAGCCTTAACCACTAAACTTATCTGCTTATAAGCAGACAACAACATAACATATTTCTTTTTTTGTGCAAAGGTGAACTTTTATTAATTAAGGAAACACCATATGGTCACAATTATGTGAACTTTTAGCCACTTTATGATTAATTGTATGTGACTAAATACCCAAAAAAAAACATGCTTTATGTGACTAAATGTTAGAAAAGGCCACACAAACATAAAATTCATGGGCCATTGGATGATCAATAGTCACACAAAATACACATTTCTTCACTTTAAACATCATATGGTAACACTTATTTACACTTTTGGCCACTTTATGCTTAATTGAATGTGACTAAATACCCAAAAGAAACATGCTTTGTGTGACTAAATGTTAGAAAAGGCCACACAAACATAAAATTCATGTGGCCATTGGATGATCAATAGTCACACAAAATACACATTTCTTCACTTCACAGTTCGATACATATGGTCACGTAAGTTTCCTAGGCCAAGTTTCCTAGGCCGTGCGTGCTCGACGGTTCCTTGGCCGACGTAGAACAACGGAGCCTATTTCGAATCGACTAAGGTTCCTCGACGTCGTTGACCGAGTTTCCTAGGCCAACGTAAACCTGCCCCAACGGTTTATCGTTAACCTTGATATTAGTCACATTGAGTGTTTGTGTGACTAAATTCAAGATGTTAGTATGGTCACATGAAGTATTTATTTAGGTGTCTAAATCATAGAGTCATATTTTGTCACACATTATTTAAGTGCAGTCATAATTCGATACATATCACAAATGTGTGACTAAATTATGTTACGAGTAATAAAAAATAGCAAGAAAATAGAAAAGGATGTTACACCCCAGCGAGAATCGAACCTGCGACCTCCCCTACTAAGTCAAGTGATTTACCATCTTGCTGTGGTAACATATTCGTTAATGTAATGCATTTCCTTTTTAATATAGAAGTTTAACCTTCATTGTTTTGGCTAGTAGCTTAAAGAGTGCTTATAGAAGTCGCTTATTAAACCATGACTTTTTCTCCCTCTGCTTATTTTCAATTTGTTTCACTTTTAAAATTTCGAATCTAGCAAAACTAAATAAGTTGTAGCTTATTTGGTTTAAAGGGTAAAATATCACAACGGTTTAAACCGTTTTCGTTTATTTTTTTTCTTGATTTCGATACGTCTGGGACCGTTTTTGTCTATTATCTAACGTTTTCTTAAAAAATGGTATGAAGGCGTACAAAATGTACTAAAGCGAACACAACGTAGCAAAACAAAGAAAAAGGAGAAGGACGATGAAAGCGAAAATATCGTATAAAAATATCGAAAACGTAATAAACGTTTCATAACGTTTTAATACGGAGGAAAACGTTAAAAAAAGCTTGAAAACATATGAAAACGAGAGAAAATTGCCAAAACGTTCAAAAATGGATGAAATCGGTCGAAAAGGTCGAAATCGGTCGAACACGGTCGCAATCGGTCGTAGTCGGTCTAAAACGGTCTAAATCCGTCAAAATCTGTCGAAAATTGTCAAAATCGGTCGAAAACTAGCGAGATCGGTCAAAATCAATTGAATGGTCAAAAGGGGACGAAAAACGTTACAAACGGATGAAAACGTAAAAAAAAAATACGAAACGTATAAAGATGTTGTATAGTATTTGTCTTAGTTTACAAAACCCAATGCACATGACCCATGAACCATGTTAATTACCCATTATCGACCACCAATCATGTATTGGTCGATAACATGACAGTATAGCCACTACAACCCAATGCACATGACCCATTACCCATGTTAATTACCCATTGTCAACAATCATGGATGTGTCGTAACATGACACTCTAAGCAACTATAACCCGATGCATATGACCCATATGATGTCAAATACCCATTAATTAATGTGACCAGTGATAACCTAATGCACATGAACCATGACCTATGTGAATTATCCATTATCATCGGTCATGCATGGGTTGCACCGGCTTGGTAGGTGTATAGTTATAGTGTGAAGGTTATATGAATTGTATTGGAAGTTATTAAAGGCGGTCATGCATTGGTTCCATTACACTATAAGCCACTACAACTCAATGCACATGACCCATAACCCATGTCAATTACCCATTGTCGATCACCAGTCATGTATTCGTCGATAATATGACTCTATAAGCCATTACCACCCAATGCACATGACCCATTACCCATGTTAATTCTCGATTGTCATGATCATGGATGTGTCGTAACATGAAACACTAAGCAACTATAACCCGATGCATATGACCCATATGATGTCAAATACCCATTAATGAATGTGACTAGTGATAACCTAATGCACATGAACCATGACCCATGTGAATTAGCCATTATCACCGGTCATGCATGGGTTGCATCGGGTTGGTAGGTGTATAGTTATAGTGTGAAGGTTATATGAATTATATTTGATGTTATTAAAGGCGGTCATGCATGGGTTGCACCGGCTTGGCAGATGTATACCGTTTGTCACAGAAACTAAAAAGCAAGTATAAATACTAAGGTTGAGCTCAAAGCTCGATAAGAATTAGCTCGAACAAACTCTAGTTGGCTCGAGCTCGACTCGTTTATGCGATTCAAAAATAAAAAATTAAAGTTTGGCTCGAGCTTGGCTCGTAATATATCTATTTTGAGCTCGTCAATAAGCATTCTTGAACTTGTTAATAAGTTCACCTATAATACAAATGCATAACATTTTATATATGTTTAATATGTAAAATATCATAGTGTCATTTAGGCTCGTGAGCCTAATCAAATTTTGTATGTAAAACTCAGGCTCGAGCCCGATTGATAGATGAGTGCAACTTAGGCTCGAGCTCGCGCTCGTTTAAGCTCGGCTCATTCAAGCTTTTCTCGATATGATCTGGAGCTTTTCACGAGCGGCTCGGTTCATTTCGCCCATACTATAAACAAAGATTAAAATATTTCGTGTGTTAAATTCATATGTAATATTGACATATCCCGCACTTATTTTTGCCCAAAATAAAATTTCCTCTTTAACTTTTCACGAGCCCTTTGAATTCTTCCCAAAATCAAATCGCCTCAACCATCTTTATCTTTTTCTATCTCACATCATCTTTTCTCCCAAAATGTTTGAGATTCCTTAGCGGGATATACTTTTAACATTTGGAAGGATATCAACTCATCTCAACATACACAAACCTACACAAATAATGATCGGTTATGCTATTTAACCAAAACGAAACCCTAACTTATTAGCGTGATTAGGTTCAGTTTTTGAGGCTTTTTGTTTGTAGGATCTTAAATATTGTGTTGATGATGATTCGGGTGGCCTTGGTTGGTGATGAATCAAGTATGCCATGGTTTAGAGAGAGAAAGAGATAAGAGGGTGTTCGTGTTAGAGAGTTGTAATACAAAATACAAGGTTAGATTAATGAGAAGCACCACCCTTCCCTTAGTGGGAAGGGTATTTATAGTTACAAACTAAACGACCTCCTGACAGCCTGTGGATCAGGTATACAGTGGGTAAAGACCCGTCCTTCCTCCACGGTGTTACACTAAACTACTCTACGCTACTAACTAACTAATTAACTACTGAATAACAAAAATAATGACAAGTCTACGAGCTAACATATGCTAAACTATAATTGGGGTGACCGACACTTTCTTATGAAATTTCCAATTCCTAACAATCTCCCCTAAGGAGGTCACCCCATGATTTACATTTTGAATCCTAGCATTCTTTCTTTGTATTTCGTTCCAAGCTCAGACTTCAATTCTTCAAATTCCATATTCTTTGTGCTTGAGTAGCGATTCTTCAAAGTCCGCATAGTTTTGTACTTTTAGTGGAGGCCTTTAAGCGATCTATATCTTTGATGATCTTCAAGCTTTCATTGAGATCATCACCATAATAAATCTGGATCACCCTTTATTGTGTTGCCATCATGTGAAGTTGTAACTATCGGACCGACATGCTCACACTTTACGGATCATGACATCTTTTCATCGAGTAGCGAAGCTTTATTGGCTTATGATATTTGCGCAGCGTAGTGGAAACATAGTATAAAAATATCGAGCCGTGTTACGTAGATATGCACAAGTCATGATTTCTTCAATTAAGTGTGGATCTTTGTAAGCATGCGGCTTTGGATTGACTTCTCAATTACGATCACCGCAACCGTCCAAATGTACCGCAAACAACAGTTAACAATAAAAGCAGACAAAAGTGTCTTTGATCACTTTCGTTGAATTGAGGTACACGCCCACGGTTCCCGTTGATCAATACAAGTCGCCTATGATCGGTATAATTCAAGAATCTCTTTGTGGGGTTTCGCAGTTTTTCTAGCCGTTCTTAAACCGGAACGTCTCAAAGAAGACAACACGGAGTGAGTGAACTAGCGAATTGAGATTCACTGATTGATGAAAAATTTATTTGAAAACAATCGCGTATTGCTTAGACGAAAGAGTTTTGCAATACGATGAAGGTTTTATGAGAAAGTTCAATTTTCAATCATAAATACTTTTTGTATTTGAAAAGAGTACACATTCGATGTGCTAGATAAAAGAAGAGATTCACACATCGAACGGTTTTTCCAAAAGTATTTTCTCAATCAGAGATACATTTTGTGTTTGAAAACATGAATACACATTCGATGTGCTAGAGAAAAGAAGATTTGCACATCGAACGGTTTTTCCAAAAGTATTATTCAATTCCATTCCTGGACCAAGGTTGATTCAAGAGTGAATCACCCCATTGTTTCTATCCACTTGTCACAAACTTGATCTTTAGAAAAGATCTCACATGTCACCCACCGAGAGCTTGTTTGATGTTGGCTCTAGAAGGATTTCCATCTTCATTGTGAATACTTTTACATATCACTCGGATGTTTTGGCAATACCACAAGGATAATGCGTAGGACTCTTAATATATACTTACTTTCCACATTGTGTGAAATACCAAGTCTTCATTAATTTTGTGTCCTAATGAGATATTGTGGATGATCTCTTGGCTATAGACTCAATTGTGCACATTTGGTTCCTATGCCGGAGACTAGGGAGAGGGTCTCCTTCATCAATATCAACAATCTCTAAGAGAAAGTCGATAGATTATGTAGGTTCCCCGTGAGAATGAAACAAGCCCTTTTAAGAGGAACTTGAGTGGCTTGGGAAGTTTAGTCTGATGCATCACTTTGGGTCCATGATGTCTTGTCTTCAATACCGGTGTTACCTTAGTAACCACCGGTAGCATATGAATTGAACCCGGTTTCAGCCCTTAGGTTGAATTATTGGAGGATATTTCTTTTCACCCTTTTCACATTTAATTCTTTTCATTCTTCAACCCCTTGATTGCTTACCGAGACTTCATAACTAGAACCTTGTTGGGTTTATTCCAAGACTAGCTCTGTCTCAATCCACACTCTTCCCGTATTCTCATTTTCTCTTTTTTCATCATACCTAAGGACTTCTACACTATCTAGTGGATTTTCCTCGGTAGATCCCTCCGCTCTGGCGGGATCGAGGAATGAATACCTAACCTAACCATCCTTATAACTCCATGCATAAAGTAAAATGGTCGGTCTTTTGGTACAGTTCATTCTTCCTTGAAACCAATTGAAAAATCATTTGGGAAAATCAATCAAGGTACTTGTGTTACGAGATCAAAGAATTTTGTACCTTAATAGTTTTGATTATTTAGAAATGTTCTCCCTCAACATGTGCATATGATCTTGAAATTGTTTAGCACATGGAGGCAAGAGTTCTTTGAAATAATTTCTTGATCACAATTTCCGTAGAAAAAGCCATTTGATTTTCTTGGTAAATTCTCCCCCTCAATATGTACGTAGGATATTTGAAATCATTTTATCACATAGAGGAAAGAGTTCTTTTGAAGTACATCCACGGTCAGAAAAGCCATTAAGAAACGATTTAGAAAATCAATCAAGGTACTTTATGTTGAAATACAGAAATCTTTGTACCTTGAAAGTTTATTTTCTTTTTGAAATGCTCCCCCTCAACATGTGCTTCGAGATTCGAAAGCGTTTAGCACATATGGGAGAGCAGCATGCACATTTGAATCAAAATGATCACCTTTTATCAAATTTCATTATTAAATCACAAATTCTCCCCCGATCAAAAATATCAAACCCTTTGAGATTTTGGATCCCAAGTGATTTAATAAGGTTTAGACACCATGGGAGAAAATGTGCCTGATTTAAAAGCTCTTCTGGTTTTTGGTTAAATGCTCCTCCGGAATCATGTGCATTATGTATTTGAAAATCGTTTGGCACATGAAGGAAGGAGTGATTTTGAAACAATCACCCTTTAAAACCGATTTGAGATTTAAATCACGATCTCTCCCCGATCAAAATTTCAAACCAATTGAGATTTTGGATCCCGATTGATTTAAATCATTTAGAAAAATTTTGGGAAAGACGTGACAAAATTTAATTTTGAAAAATGACGGATAAGGAGGCTGTTATAGACATTAAAGATTGTTAGTGTCGGTATGATAGTTTTAAGAGATCTTTAAGTAAAATAAAACAATTTCACAATCAAACAAGAACAGAAAAAATTTCATTTTGCAAGATCTTTGAGTTTTAAAGAAAATCATACCATGACATAACATTAAATCTTTAGATCACCACTTATTATTGTACAAACCGGACTTTTATGAAGAAATATCGTTTGAAAATATTTTATTTTAAATCACTCTCCCCCTCAATCAATGACCGTAGTCGTTGATTGAGTGACTTATATTAGAAATGAAGTCCGGTTGATTTCCAAAATATGAGTTCAGTTTATTTTCAAAACAATATTTTCCATTTTCAAAACAATATTATCAAAATTGTTTAAAAATGGTATCATTCACTACTTTTCCTGCACAAGATACGTTAGGTGGTTCAACACATTGTTGTTGTGTAGGGTGGAAGAAAACCCAAATCGCTAATGCGGTGAGACCTCGACGTTGCATTTGTCATGCCAACTCTTCATAGAGGTCCATTAAGCTCCGTTTCTTCATTTTATGATGAAGAAAACCATCTCTTGATGCAGATGAGACCTCTTACGTTGCATTTTTCATGCCAACTCTCCATAGAAGTCAAATTAAGCTCCGTTTCTTCATTTGTCAACCCAAGATATAGTTACCCTTTCCTTTCGGCATCCAATCATAAATTGTGGGATCCTGATCAGGAACATTCTTATAATCCATGATATCTGCATACGTTAGTAGACATACAAACAGATATATGGTGGTCGACAACACCCAACACAGCAATCGAATAATAAAAGTCAATCCAACATGTCAATCAGATCAAATAAGGCATGGGAATAATGTTTTCATCAAACTATAATCATCTGATCCTAACAATCATATCCTAAATTCCTAGTCCTTCGACATAGGCAAATATCATTTTTGGTTAAGCACGTAGGATAATTAGATAAGCCCGATAGATGATATAGATTTGAAAACATTCTCCCCCTCAATCAATGACTCATTTCATAAAAAGTTTTAACCATGCTGAAGTCATTGATTGGGTTTTGCAAATTTATGAAAATTCAGAATCTGATTGATTTTCTAGCAACTCATATACCACCATTTTGTTAAAACAAATATTTTACTTAAGATTTTTTGAAGGAAAACTATTTGAGTAGGAACAATGATCTTTTGACGACATGCTTTCCTTGTTTTAGTTTAGCGCAACACTTTCCTTTCTTGAAGAGCGGGTTGCTATCGAAATAATAGCAAACCATAGTTTTGAAGAACGGGTTACAGTCTAAAGTAACTGCAAGCCATATTTAGAGACATGTTTTGGAAAAGATTATTTACACCTTCTGCTCGAACTTCATCTATGGTCGCGTGCCATTATTGAATGACATTTCTAAACCCGTAGATCTTATCGATACCAGAAGACATGTCTTGAGAAAAACAATATTTTTGGTATTTTCTGATTTTTCAAATTTTTTATGGATTTTTGTTGATTTTATATTTTTCTATTTTCTTTTTGTTGGTTTTATAATTTTGTATTTTGGTTTTTAATAATTATTTACAGATAGAATAGATGATATAGTTTTAGAGAATGATGATACAAGTACCGAGATAAGGATATCGAGAAGCACGTCGTAGAAGATAGAATTCGTCATCTCTTAAACTTCCACCACCAAAGCTTCCGAGGCTCCAGAATAGAAGATGAACATGAGCCTTTGAGAAGAGAGACTTTGGCGACTTACCCTAAACCGAAAATCCTTTAGTTGAGTAGATTCAAGCTCTTTTCAAGCTTGCCATAGCGGATGCACAGAGAAGCACACCATTATCATAAATCCCGCTGCTCCTTTTAAGAACGATAGTCGAGATTCTTCGTTCGGGGTTATATCATCAACAAGAATAGCAACGTATCATCCCACTCTTTAAATTTCTTCTCCTATTTCATTACCATTTGAAGTGCAAGAGATCCATTCCAAAAAGTTGTCAAGAGACCACTTCCCCAAGTAGATGAATTGATGCGATCGGTCTCTTAGACTAGAGCTCACGAACCCGAATACACATGTAACATATTGGATTTCACAAATACATCTACAATCACAATAAGAGGCGTATAGTTTAGAGGTTTTAGAGAGAAAGTAGAATGAGAGCCTTTCTAGAGAGAGAAAGTAAACAAAAGAAAATGTTAGATTAGAATGAAAGGTCCAACCTCTACCTTGGAAGGTAGAGGTATTTATAGTTACAAACTAATACGTCCTCCTGACGGACTGTGGATCAGGCATACAGTGGGTAAAGACCCGTCCTTCCTCCACGGTGTTGCACTAAACTAAACTACGCTAATAACTAACTAATAAACTAACAAATAACGTAACTAACGATATGTCTACGAGCTAACTTATGCTAGATAATATTTGGGGTGACCGATACTTCACTATGGAATTTCTAATTCCTAACAATCTCCCCCTAAGGGAGGTCACCCCATGTTTTACATTTCAAATCCTAGCATTCTATTTAATCTTGGTCTTGAGCTCGTAGACTTTAATTCTTCAAGTTCAACAATCTTTGTGCTTTAGCGATGACTCTTCATAGTCCGAATGATTTGTACTTTTAGTGGAGGTCTTTAAGCGATCCATATCTTTGATGATCTTGAGCTTTCATTGAGATCATCACCACAAGAAATCTCGGGATCACCCTTTGTTGTGTTGCCTTCATGATGTTGTAACTTTTGGACCGACATGCTCACACTTTCGGGATCATGACATCTTTCCATCGAGTAGCGAAGCTTTCTTGGTTCATGATATTTGCGCAGCAGTAGCGAAGCATAGTATAAAAATATCGAGCCGGGTTATGTAGATATGCACTAGTCATGATTTCTTCAATTAAGTGTGGATGTTGTGAGCATGCGGCTTTGGATTGACTTCTTAATTCGATCAACTTCAACCTTCCAAATGTACCGCAAACAACAGTTAGCAATAAAACACATAAAAGTGTCTTTGATCACTTTCGTTGAATTGAGGTACACGCCCACGGTTCCCGTTGATCGAGACACGTCATCGCCTGTGATCGGTAGGATTCGAAGAATCTCCTTGACGGGGTTTCGCAATTTGTTCTAGTTGTTCTCAAACCGGAATGTCTCAAAGAAGACAACACGGAGTGAGTGAACCACAAATTGAGATTTCTTGATTGATAGAAAATGATTTTAAAACAATCGCGTATTGCTTAGAAGAAAGAGTTTTGCAATACTACGAAGGTTTTATGAGAAACATCAATTTTCCATCATAAATACTTTTGTGTTTGAAAACATGAATACACATTCGATGTGCTAGAGAAAAGAAGATTTGCACATCGAGCGGTTTTCCAAAAGTATTCATCAATTCCATTCTGGACCAAGGTTGATTCAAAAATGAATCGCCCCATCGTTTCTATCCAGTTGTCACAAGCTTGATCTTTAGAAAAGATCTCACATGTCACCCACCAAGAGCTTGTTTGATGTTGGCTCTAGAAGGATTTCCATCTTCATCGTGAATATTTTTGGTTCCTAATGCCGGAGACTAGGGAGAGGGTCTCCTTCTTCAATATCAACAATCTCTAAGAGAAAGTCGATAGATTATGTAGGTTCCCCGTGAGAATGAAACAAGCCCTTTTAAGAGTAACTTGAGTAGCTTGGGAAGTTTAGTGCGGTCGTCCATTGGGTCCATGACGTCTTGTCTTCAATACCGGTGTTACCTTAGTAAACACGGTAGCATATGTATTGAACCCGGTTTCTTCCCTAAGGTTGAATTATTGGAGGCTATTTCTTTTCACCCTTTTCTCATTTCATTTCTTTTCATTCTTCAACCCTTTAGTGCTTACGAGACTTTATAACTAGAACCTTGTTGGGTTTATCCTAGTTCTAGCTCTATCTCATCCGCACTATTCCTAATTCTCATTTTTCTCCTTTTTTCATCATACCTAAGGACTTCTACACTATCTAGTGGATTGTCCCTGGGTAGATCCCTCCGGTTCTGGTGGATCGTGGGAACTAATACCTAACCTCACCATCCTTATAACTCCATGCATAAAGTAAAATGGTCGGTCTTTTGGTACAGTTCATTCTTCCTTGAAACCAATTGAAAAACCATTTGGAAAATCAATCAAGGTACTTTTGATACGAGATCAAAGCATTTTGTACCTTAATAGTTTTGATCGTTTAGAAAATGCTCCCCCTCAACATGTGCATATGATCTTGAAATTGTTTAGCACATGGAGGCAAGAGTTCTTTGAAATAATTTCTTGATCACAATTTCCGTAGAAAAGCCATTTGATTTTCTTTGGTAAATTCTCCCCTCAATATGTGCATATGATATTTGAAAGCATTTTATCACATAGAGGAAAAAGTTCTTTTGAAGCACATCCACGATCATATTGCCATATAAAAACCTTTAAAACTCAATCAAGGTACTTATGATAAAACATTGAAACCTTTGTACCTTGATAGTTTATTTTCTTTTGAAATGCTCCCCTCAATATGTGCTCGAGATTCAAAGCGTTTAGCACATATAGGAGAGCAACCTGCACTTTTGAATCAAATCGATCATCATTTATCAAATTTCATATTAAATCACAAATTCTCCCCCGATTAAAAATATCAAACCCTTTGAGATTCTGGATCCCAAGTGATTTAATAAGGTTTAGAAAACATGGGAGAAAATGTGCCTGATTTAAAACTCATCATGTTTTTGGATAAATGCTCCCCCTCAACATGTGCATGGAAAATTTTGAAATCGTTTGGCACATGGAGGCAGGAGTGCCTTTAAAGGACTAAAACCAATTCCATTTAAACAGATAAGAGATTTAAATCACGATCTCTCCCGATCAAAATTTCAAACCATTTGAGATTTGTGATCCCAAAAGATTTAAATCATTTAGAAAATTTTGGGGAAGACGTGGCAAGATTTGATTTTGAAAATGGTGATAAGGAGCAGCTTTTTTTGACATTAAAGATTGTTAGTGTCGTATGGTAGTTTTAAGAGATCTTTAAGTAAAATAAAACAATTTCACAATCAAACAAGACGAGAAAAAATTTCATTTTGTAAGATCTTGATTCTAAAGAAAAATCATACCATGACATAACATTAAATCTTTAGATCACCACTTATATTGTACAAACCGGACTTTTAATGAAATATCGTTTGAAAATATTTAATTTGAAATCACGAAGATTTGACAAAATAGAGTCCGGTTGATTTCAAAACTTTGAATCCGATTTATTTTCAAAACAATATTTTTCCATTTTCAAAAACAATATTTTTCAAAGTTTTAGAAAAATGGTATTACCACTATTTTCCCTGCACAAAGATAAGTTAGGTGGTTGAGCCGCTTTTGTTGTTGTTGCTGTAGGGTTTGGAAGAAAAACCGTCTGCTGATGCAGTGAGACTTCTTTACGTTGTATTTTAATGCCAACTGAGGTCAAATTAAGCTCCATTTCTTGATTTGTCGATGAAGAAAACCATCTGGCGATGCGGTGAGACCTCATCGTTGCATTTTATCATGCCAACTCTCCATAGAAGTCAAATTAAGCTCCGTTTCTTCATTTGTCAACCCAAGAAATAGTTGCCCTTTCCATTCGGCATCCAATCCTCTTCATTGTGGGATCCGGATCAGGAACATTCTTTTATACCATGATATCTGCATACGTTAGTGAACATACATACATATATATGGTGGTCGACATCACCAAACAACAATCGACCAATCAAAGTCAATTCAACATATCAATCAGTTCATATAAAGCATGGGAAAAATGTGTTCATCAAACTATAATCATCTAATCCTAACAATCTTATCCTAGGCACCTAGTCCTTCAACATAGGTTAACATCATTTTCGTTAAGCATTTAGGATAATTAGATAAGCTCGTTAGATGATATAGATTTGAAAACATTCTCCCCTCAATCAATGACTTATTTTTCGAAAAGTTTAAAAGCTACTGAAGTCATTGATTGAGTTTACAATTATTACGAAAACATGATTCGAATGATTTATAAGTAACTCATTTTCCACCATTTTGTTAAAACACATATTTTTCGAAGAATTTTAGAAGGAAAAATATTTGAGTAGAACATCGGTCATTCGACATACTTTCCTCAATTTGTTTTTAGGATAAGTGCGAAATAATTTGAAAATTGGTTTAGCGCATCACTTTCCTTTCTTTAAAGAGCGGGTTGCTATCTAAAATAATAGCAACCATTGTTTAACACGGGTTCTGATCGAAATAATCGTAAGCCATTTTTTTGAAGCGGGTTACTGATCAAATAAGCGTAAGCCATTTTTGAGACATGATAAAAAGAAATATTTACACCTCCTGCTCGAACTTCATCTAAAGTCTCGTGCCATTATTGAATGACATTTCTAAGACCGTAGATGTTATCGAAACCAGAAGACATGTCTTGAGAAAACATATTTTTAGTATTTTTCAATTTTCTGATTTTTATGGGCTTTTGTTGATTTTATATTTTTCTATTTTGTTTTGTAGGTTTTATAATTTTGTATTTTGCTTTTTTGAAAAGTATTTACAACGATAGAGAAATAGTTTAAGAAGATGATGATACGAGTACCGAGATAAGGATATCGTACAGCACTTTGTAGAAGATAGAAGTCATCATCTCTTAAACTTTCACCACCAAAGCTTTCGAGGCTCTTGAATCGTCGTCAGAACTTGAGCCTACAGAAAGTGAGACTTTGGTAGCTTCCCCCCAAATCGACAAACTAAGAATAAAGACCATTTCCCCAAGAGGTAGAGATGAATGAAAAATGGTCTTATTGAATGAAGCTCAGCACCTCGAAGAACACGAGAACACCAAAGTACCAAGTTGAAACATTGATCGTCTCAGTAGTTATCAAATCCGGAATAACTGATGAGGTCCGATCACATGAACCTGTTGTGCGTCCCCGATGTACACATTACTCTTCGAGATTGACCAGTTGTCTATTCAGGGGAACAATATATCAACATATTCATTTTACTAAGTGCATTCCCGTTATCTTCCATATAACCAATCAGCCCATAATGTACACAAGTACCCAACCAGAGTAGAGACAACGACATCACAAGAATGGCGGTTGACTCACCGATCTTCTCTGCGGATGTCAACTCCGGAATAAGCGATTAAGCTCGATCATGTGAATATGTTGTGCGACCACGATGTACACATATCTCTTCCCCGATGGTTGCGATCTCATTGGAATCATCATTACATTGTGTACATGAAGCACTAACCAAAGCACTTTATCATAAATCATATAGAAGATGTCGATAAACAATATCATCTCACGTACCACATATTCTTCTCACATTTCTTCCAACTCGAATGAAGTAACACATACACAAAGTCTCCAAAGACCATTTCCCCAAATAGTTGGAATAATACATCCTTCCCCAAATTGTTGGAATAATATATCGTTCCCCCAAATAGTTGGAATAATACACCAAAGGCTACGAGATAAACACTGAGTTTCTCTACGGTTATGACCATTGTCTTTCCGGAATAACTTCAATCACGTAGAAGTGTTAAGTTCATCATGTGTACTTGTTGTGCTTTTAGATATATGTCTCCTTCCCCCTTGCTGGTTTTGATACCTCAGAATCAGCAAAACATAATATACCCTTAAACTTGAGATCTTGCGAGAAGAACTCGAATAGCCCAAATGAATCCTGTGAGAATCAACTGCTACAGAAACTCTCTCTGACTATCTTTATCAACCCATATGTAGACAATTTGAAGTGACCACTGTTGAAGAAAACCCGATATACCAAACTGGAAACTAAAGTCAAATTCCCCGCATTTGTATCTTAAGCTTACACTTAATGATGGAAGAACGGTGTCGAGAATCTATGCTTCAAGCAAATCTCTAAGTACTCACTACTCAAACAAACTATGAGACATTAACACCTCTTGAGATTATCCACATCGTCATCTGCATGTGACACTGAGTAAAACAACGTAACTCCTAATAGTGATAGTTAACCAGGTCTTCAACCAACCACCCCGACTGCTGGTAACTAGATAAACCAAGTCTTCAACTCAAAATCTTAAGCCCGAGCAAGTTATCAAATAAGAACACGCCTTTGTTGAAAGTCAACTTCAATCTCAAATAAGTGATAAATGATTAACTCTGAAGTCATCAACTTGTGTCAAATGCCCAACACGTGAAAACAACATACAATCGGATGTACATTGACCCACTGAATGAACCGCAACAAATGATTCCTCAACATCAATGCATTCTTCCTAAAGGTATACATGTAGAGACTGATCTGGAAGATTCACCAATAATGTCTTCGAGCGGATGAGGTAGTCATTTTCCTTAATGTTCATGTGGATGATTTATAGCGTGTCACAATTCTCAATTTGTCATTTCTCAAACTCCATACATGGGGTGGTAGTCAAGGTGGGTAGATATTTTCTACAAAACTAAATCTACACATAAACTTCATTCATTTCACTCATTTACTCTCATATTTCACAAGTTAGTAAAGTTGCTTTTTCTCTCTCTTGGTTCTCCTCAAAACCGCCATCTAAAAGAAGTGCAAGGGATCATCAATTTTCAAGCTCAAGTGTTAAAACAATCTAGTATACACTTTTGTAAAGGTTTTGAAATAAAACCTAGGGTGTTTAGGTTAATCCTTGTTCTAATCACCTCATCAAGTTTACTTGTAAGCATATTACTATCATTTTACATATTTCATCTTCATTTCATATTTATTTCTTCATATATTGAGCAAACATGCAAGACTTGTGTTGTTTATACCATTTTCCTTGATTTTAGAGTTATATATATATAAAGGTCATCCTATAATTATCCCCTTGTTATATATTGGTCTTGATGATGTTTAGGAACCCATGACACCCTAAGAAGGTGTATGGTAGGATTAGATTAGCTTGGGAGTTGATTTGAAGGATTGGAATAGGTTTAGTACAGTAAAACTATTTTCGACAAGTATATAAAAGTGTTCTGTCCTTATTTTGTTTTCTGGAAAATCCGACGGTAGGCACGAAATTTTGGCCTTGATATTTAGAAAATATACTTTAAAAGCGAATCTGTGGCGCTTGAACGGATTAAAACGGAGTTATAACGAAGAAGTTATGAATTTTTCAAGTTTGACGACGAAATATATAATTTATGAAAATTTCAGCAACCTATTTTAGTTTTATGCGAGTCAAAACGAGTCCTAAGCTTTATAAATTATTTCGACTTGTCAAAATATATTAGTATACTTTGATACGGGCTAAGGACGATTATACGAGAAAACGGATTTGAAACGACCAAGATATACACGTTTTCATAAAATTGCCGTAACTATTATTTTTAGAAAACTATATTATTTTTACGAGACAAGTGTTACGGTAACTAAAACGACCATATTGAAGGCTGTTTTTAACGATGATGTAGAACTTTTGTAACGAGATGTCTTATAATAAAATCGAGATCACCAAGCATATTTTCAAAACGACCAACCGTTTGTATAGCGGAGTTGTAATAAATTATTTACGGTCGCTTAAACTTTGCCGAAACTCACTTTTTACACAACATTTGGACAAAATCACCATCTTTAACCTTTATTATCCTTATGTTCGAGACCTCTATGACGAAAACTCATGAACTAAAACTTCTAGATTTTGATACAAGCTTTCCAAAACCGTCGAGTTCGTTTCCTAACGATCGACGTACACCATTTTACGACTAGCTTTTCGAAGCCATTTTTGTCACTTTCATGAAATTTCCGACGACATTATTTTCCGACGAAAAGTTAAAATTTCACAATAAATCATTAATAAACTATTATAGGATGACATTTTGACGTAAATACTTGTAAAGTAACTTAAGAATGGTCAAGACGTCAAAAGAGTATTTTCGACGATAAGTATTATTTTTTTCAAAACTCACAAATGGTATAAATAACATACGAAATGCATGCATAGCATTACATCATAACTCATTACGATCATATCATTCATAATAGGTCAAGGTTAAAGGTATCACGCTATACCTCGATGTACTCACTCATGTCATCATACCAATTCATCAAGTGAGTCATAGCCCTACTCTTTAATTGTTTTGAATTACTTTTGGGGAGATACATGCTTAACTATTTTCATTTAATTTCACAATTACTCTAAACTTTTACTGACACCGTGAGTTCATACCCGCTTTTACTCGTCTATATTCTTACAAACTATTTGAAGCGAGATATATGCTTATTTATCCAAACGTTAAAACTCTTTTGCCAAACAACATTACTTATACTTTACACTTGAATGCGTTATATACTTGATTGGGTTATACTTGATTTCATATGCATACTTGGAACAAACATACAAGAATTAGTGGCTCCAAATTAAGTTGTTGGAAGGCTATTAATTTACAAACATACAAGAATTAGTGGCTCCAAATTAAGTTGTTGGAATGCTATTAATTTACAAACATCCCAGCATTTATATGTTGGAAGGCCATTATATGGATACAGCCCAACGTGAGCATTGGAGGAACATCCCAACACGAGTTGTTGGAAGACCCTTGTGGTGACATTTATACTTTTAACTACCTTGATGCGCATAATCATAATTGTCATTCTATTTTTAGCAGTGGGTTGTAAACACACAGTTGCAAGTTTTGTATGGGCGAACTTGGAACCGAGTGGATTTATGATGCCTTTGCTTCGTGGACTATTTTAAATGACCAAAAACTTTGCTTTTGTTACATGAACGCTCTTTTAAGGCTTTACTTGTTAACCAAACTCTATGAACTCACCAACCTTTGTGTTGACACTTTTAGCATGTTTTATCTCGGTATCTAAGGCATTCACTTCATGGCATGCATATGGACATATCATAGAGTCGTGGTGACGACGCGTCTCACATGGGATTTATACACTTTAAAACATCGTTTTGGCTTGTATCAAACATAATTCCGCACACATTGATTTTCATTTGGGACCTACATTTTGTAAACTCTGATTATTTTACTTAATCAAACGATGTATTTTCCAAACGACACTGTAGGTCGTTCGATATAACTGTAACTTTGATGCTATGACAGTCCTCCCCAAGGTATTCCATTCCGCTGCAAAACACGTAATTTGGGGGTGTGACACACAATGAGAGGAGCAATAATCTGTGAAGATTTGGCAAAGGATTATGAAAGAGCGGATCATTATTCATGAGTACACCTACAATATCATGATAGTCATTATCAACGCCTTAAGGAATAACCGGAGATTGGGTTTCTTGAGTAGTCTGAGTTTTACTTCTAAATGGTGTATCTTGATCAATGAAAATTGAAGAAGGTGAACCAGTTGAGTCAGTACGAACCGGAGCATGAGCTTCAGAAACTAGATGATCAACATTCGTTAGAGGTTGGAACTACTCATCAAACATATCTTGAAACAATGAATCCCAAACAATGAATCCCAGTTATCCTTAGTAAGTGAAGTATTAGGCGTTGAAGGAGAGTCATATGACCATAATTCAAGCATCCATCAACATGTAGTATATGCACTCTTCTTCGGATGCAATTTTGATTTGAACAAGTTAATAAGAATATACACCAATGAACGTAGATCCACATGAGGGTTGAAAGAGTGTGGAAAATATGAAGCTTGTTGATGAAGAATGTCGATGAGAATGGTCATAAACATGAAGATTTCTCTTCTTTGAAGATAAAGCGCATCAAGCGTACACCTTTCTTTTCTTTGAGGAACGGGGCTCAAGTGTTATCTGCAGACGCCATAATGATGAAGTCCGAGGCTTGAACCGACGTGAGCAGGCGTCATAGCCGAATGAATATCAAGATTGAGTTACTTGAACCCATGAGTTATGAGATATCAATCCATTTGTAATCCATACTTTAAGCCATCCATGTAGTGAAGGATCAAGTATCTCTGAATCGAGTAAGGACTACTGCACTAATATTACAAACTTGATTGCATATATTTTGGTTAGTGACATTAGTATCCAAACCCTTTGGGGTTTCACAGTTAACCTTGATTTTGTCATCATGCTTGACTTTCGGTAGGCATCCACCTAAGTCCAACATCCTTAAACATTTTACCGATGGAATCCACTTATGGCAAGGTCTAGGATTGGTGACATACTTATGCACATCGAAGACTTATTGGTTTTCCTAGACTCCAAAGATTTAGTAGTTGGGATCCATCTAGGTGGAGTTTTAGGTTTGTTTTGGATCATAACATGTTGAACCTTAGCCATGTTAGTAGTCTTAGTGGATTGTACCTTAGCTTGTGAATAAGGAAAATGTTTCATATTCGAGAAGACTGAATTTCTAGTTTCATTTTCTACATGCTTAGCATTCTTCTTCATATAACTACTCTTAGATGCAAGCCAACCCCTAGTCTTTGAGTGTTCCTAGGTAATGGTTTACAACTACTAGCAATGCCTTGAAATCTCTTGGAATGCATCACCCTAGGTCTTGCACCTAAAATTCCGTCTTTTCGAATATGTTCCTTTTCCTAGCTTGTTCTAGATAATAGTTCTTCCACAAGTCATTTATGTCATATGCATTCTGGGTTATAATGCTTGGTTTTGACACTGTTTTCGAACTAATCCTAGAGGTGCTGGGAGTAGAATTGGCTACTTGTTGAGGGTTAACGGAGCTAGAAGCCTTATTCTTAGGTAACTCAGGTGAAGTGACTGGTTTTGACAAAACTTGGGAGGCAAACCGTGTATTTGAAAATTTTGTTCTTTCAGATTTAAATGCAGTAGGCTGCCTAACAACAGACCGGTCTCTAATCGAATGAGAAACTGGCTTCCCCAAGGTTGATGGTTTTGTAAACTTAGTGTTCACACTTTTCCCTACAGTTTTCCTAAGCTCATTTTTTGAGGCAACAATAGCGAAACTCTTTTTATGAAGTTGATCTTTGAGTTCATCAATTTTTGCTATCAAAGAATTTGTTTGTTCCATTGACTTAGTTCTAGCTTCTTTGACAGAGTCACATTGTTCTATGTGATGCTTTCTCAAAGTCTCATTTTCCTTTTGTAATTTGGCCACTGCATCGCTAATTCATCATTTCTCATTTGAATATCATAAATAGCATTATCATCAGAATTACTTGTAACCAAATTACTTTTCACATGCATACCAGAAATATGTTTCTTCAAATTGTTGATAGTCGAGTTTTTGGCTTGAAGCTGAGCTTTCAAAGTGCTAATTTCAAAAAGTTCACGGAATTCAGGAAGTTCTGGATTTTTACATGGTTTGTTAAGTTGAAAACTTTCTTCTTTACTCTGTATAGCAATTTCAAGTGAAATGCAAGGTTTTTCAAGTATTGAGAATTTGTTTGAAAGTTCATCAAAAGCCTTTTTATCAACCATATCATTTGTTTTGAAATTATTAGACTCACCTCAACCAAGGAACATTTATCGAATCATGTTCAAGATTAAGATCGGTATGTTTAGGTACATTAGTAGTTGCACTATGTTGAGCAGTTAAGGGTACCTCATCACATGACACTGTTCATTTATCTCGTCTGATATCTGCATTCTCATTATGTGTAACATGAGTTCTTGAACAATTTGTTGCATCATTCTTTGTTGTCTCGTTATTCTCGCATTCAAGAACACCCGATTCTTCAACCGATACATTACCCAACTCATCACAACATTACGTCAATGACACCGGACTCTCCTCTATTATTTCATCTTTTCGAGTAACTTCCTCAATATACTTATCCACATTATCCATGAGATGGATAAGTGTCTCTATGAACACGCTAATTTCCATTCCGGTGTGTCTCTTGAAAGACATTTCGGTCATGTCTTGATCATAATCGATGTAAATTCCCACCGATGAATGACCAAATTGGTTGTGGATCACTTGAAGTGCACCTTTGGAACTATCCTTTGAACCTTTTCTTTATCAAGTTGTTGTTCCAATTGTTCTAAGTTCAACAAGAATGTACCCGTTAATTTGGATAAATCTTGACGGAAAAGGGCAATACATGTTCGTTCGTTGTTGTGGGTAGAAGTAACATGAGGTGAGAGTGAAGTTGTTGATAGGGTATAATGCAACATTCCTTTGCATGGCATTATGTAGCATTAGCAGTGCAATTCATTCTCATTGTACTCGTAACATGAAGTTCTCACATCCTCATTGATTAATTCAAACATCTTTAACCATTTAGTGTAGCATACATTATCATTGTTGTCCACAAGATCATACAATTTAAGTACTTCCAAATCACCGGGTCAAGAGTGTAAGCCATGATGTAGTAGTATGCACGGATTTTACAAGTCTATGATTTAAACCGAGAAATAGAATCTTTATAGATTTTACTAAAATCAAGACCAAACCGTTAAGCAATGACCAATGGAATGTGTTAAGTTGATGATGGATCGAAACAATGAAAGAAAATTGTGTGTTAGGACATATTATTGTTCGAAGGATTAGCAGAGATGTTGTTTGGTTGAGATTTGGATTGGTTTATGCCCGTTTTTACGGAGAAATTTAGGTCAAAAAACATAAAAACCTCATAAACTTCTGTTCGGAGCGGATTTAGGCCTCGAAGGTTGACCCGAATAAACTTACCCAAATAAACTTTAGTTTATTCGGCGTGCCATTCTCCTCGTTCT
The DNA here is from genome assembly GCA_022545495.1 of Chrysanthemum lavandulifolium. Lineage (NCBI taxonomy): Eukaryota > Viridiplantae > Streptophyta > Magnoliopsida > Asterales > Asteraceae > Chrysanthemum > Chrysanthemum lavandulifolium. The sequence goes on from CM040246.1 coordinate 188,570,769, forward strand.
CACGGTCGTTTTGATGGGTAGAACGCTAAAAACGGAGTTACGGATCAAAAGTTATGGCCGTTTGAAGTTTTGTCGGGAAAAGACAACAAGTCGCTAGCAAGACAAGTCGCTAGAGTAACCAAGTCGCTAAACACAAGTCGCTATGAACCAAGTCGCTAAACACAAGTTGCTAACGAACCAAATCGCTAAGAATACAAGTCGCTAAAGAGCAACTCGCTAAGTATCCAAGTCGCTAAGATCAAGTCGTTGAGAATACAAAGTACAAGTCGCTAACAAAATTGAAAGCAAGTCGCTAACCTAACCAAGTCGCTAGCCGTAGTGGAGAATCCACTAACTTGTACTGTTTGTCGGCTTGTATCAATAGACAAGTCTCTAACAATTAACACTACAACTCGCTAACAATTACTGAAGCAAGTCGCTACAAAGAAAAACACTACGAGAGTCAAGTCGGTAGCAAGAAAAACTTCAAAAACACACTTTTCAATCCAAAACAAGCCCAACTACAGTGATTCAAGCTTTCCAAATCAAAACCCAAGCACTTACAATGATTCTAAACACAAAAGTACACCCAAAATTCAAACTTTAACACAAGAAATTATCCAAATGATGCAAAAACCACTAAACTTTTTTAAACTCAAAAAGCATCTAAAACCACTAGAAATCCAAGGATATGTGAGAGAGATGATCAAACCATGGCTCTTGATACCATTTGTAACATATTGGATTTCACAAACACATCTACAATCACAATAAGAGGCGATAGTTTAGATGTAACACCCCAAAAGAGAGAAAGTAGAATGGGAGCCTTTCTAGAGACTAAATCAATATACACAACACAAGGTAATAAAGAATGGAAATTCTATTCCATTTTCAAGATATAGATTAATTTAAGAAATAGTTTTACACCATTGTTTACCTTGGAAGTAAAGCCCATAAAATATATGTTGTCCCATTAAAAGTTGTACAAATGTTTGGAAACACTTGGATGCCGTCTTCAACGAATGCCTTTGCCATTGCCCACGCCAATAAGTAAATCGAAAACATGCTAAAATGTCAACACAAAGGTTGGTGAGTTCATAGGTTTAAGTAATCAAGTTTTCAAGTTGGACCGGTGTTGCACATATAGCATCTCCGTGAATGACACTATATGCAAAAAAAAGGCTATTACGCTAGTACCAAGTTCATAACGAAACTAACGATAGGTGCATGCATCTAGAAGCATGATAAATAAAAGCCTAGCAAGTGTATTTCCAGACACTCAATCAATACGATATGATATCGCCCGACGTTTGCCTATCCGGTCAAACTCGAACGGGGTGTCATCCCAATAGATCTATTCATAACAATCGCGCCTCCCAAAGGGAACTAACGGTAGCATAGTTGGGATTCAAGGTTGTTTCACGTAATAGTGTTTTCGGCCAGTCCGAAAAGAGTTTTGCATGTTTCTCACCCCAAAGTTTTATAAGCAAGTAATAAGAGTAAAAGTGGGGCTATAAACTCACCTCAGCAGTTCGGTGAATAAGCACAAAGAGATCGAGTAACAAGTAGCTCCAACACGTAGCCTAAATATAATATGGCAAGTCTCAGTTTGCAGTTTCGTGTACTCATGACTCGAAGTGTGTAAATAAAGTCAAGTGTTTACAAGTGGTTGTGTTTAATGTTGCTTGTGTGGCAGAGTTTACGTTTAAATCGTTTCCAAGTGTTTGTGAAAAATCATACGTTGTCGGTAAAGTATAAATAAATACAACATTGAGTGATATGATATGTACATATATAAGTGAATGTGTTTTTATGTATATATATTGTAGAGTTAGTGAGAAATATTTTTATTACTTTTGTTTTAAATATTCTCTTGTCTTTTAGTCGGGTTTTAGTATTAAAACTAAATATATTAATTTGACGAAATTACAAACAAGATGTGTCAGGAATAAATTGTTTTGACATTTATTATTACTTATAAAAATGTATAAGTTTGGGGTCCAAAACGATAACTAAAAAGTTAACTATATAAAAAAAATTGTCAAAGTATTTGAACTTAAAGGGTTGAATTTGTAAAGATTTATAAAAGTTCCTAATACTTATGAAAGTTTTAAGAGTAATGACAATAGGTTCGGATTCAAGGGGCTGAAAATGCCAAGAGGCGAAACTTGCAAAAATTGTAAAAAAATCCCAAACAAAAAGAATGGCCTGCCAGATTCGAACCCAGGTGGGTTGTGTGAAAGTGGTGTGCCTCAACCAAATGAGCCAAAGGATCTTATTTGTTTTAGTATGAAATTGTGTACTATTTATGAGTATGTTTCAGTGTTTCATGTTATATACTTCATCCCTGCTTCAAACGTGCATGTGTTTTAGTTTTCTTTTCAAAACAGTTTTTATGTATATGTTAACAAGTTCACTTCATATGTTCTTGGTCGGTTCATGTAACCAAAATAAGCCACTCGACTTATTTTGAGATCTCGACTTAAAAATTTAAACGAAACCAAAATCCAAACGAAGTGGGTCGAGCTAAAATGAGTCCAATAAGTTTGAATACGAGCTTTACGCCAAAAAAAATAAGCAAATAGGCTAAAATAAGCTAATAAGCATTTTGTCCATTTATGAGCCAACACTCAAGTTTATGTTTTCTTTATGTTTTGGTAAGTCACTAATGTGTTCAAAGTTCTTTAATAGGCTCGACATATGTGTAGGTGTCAACTAGGGGAACAAGTAAGTACTTAGCTTATTTCTTCAAGTTCATATATGTTACGTAATTTTAAAAGTTACCACACAAGCCTTCTTAAGCAACAAGACCAACTTGTAAATATGGAAATATCTTTATGTGTACGTGAGATATAAAGTTAAAACGATGAAGTGAATCGAAAGTGAGTAATAAGGAACTTACGGCACCCAAAGGGTGGTGACGAGTTACGTTGAAGATTAGGAGCGAGTATGAAAGCGAACAAGGAAGACCCGTCCTTCACCCGAACTATTATCGATCTTATACCCGAACAACACTTAACCCAAAATGAACTTCTAAACTTATGAATGAAACCCGAAACCTTGTTTCTCGTCCTTCTTCTCGATAAAGTGAACAAAAGAGTAGAGTGAGTTTGAGTTTTACTTGGTGTTGTGAGAGTGGAAACAAGAGATAGGTTTGTGAAAGATGTGAGAATGTGTGATGAGTCTTGTGGCTCGTTGGTTTTAAGAAGGAAGAGGAGAAGGACTTTGGTTAATGACCAAGAGTTTATGTGAGCCTCGCTACTAGTTCCAAGGGATGAAAGTGATGGGTGAGTAGTACTTGAGCATGCTTCGACGTAAATACATCTTTGGGGCATGGATATGAGTTGTCTCGATCAAGTGAAAAGGATGGTTAAGCATGATTGAGGTTGGGTCACTATCAAGGTAGGCATGGTTATACTAGGTTTCTTTAGGTGCTTAGGTCAAAAGTAATTTAAATATAGTATAGGGTGGCTTTTGTTTGGCTTTGGCGGACGCATGCTTCAAAAAGAGAACAATGTTGCATGGTTTAGGAGTAGTCAAGTCAAGGGAAACACAATGTTCATTGGATAATAGAGTTAAATGGGAGTCAAGAGAGCAAAGAAGAAAACATGTTAATGTTTATGGTTGGTTCTTCACGCAAAGCGGTGAAAAACAAATAGAAATGTTGTGTTTGTGGTTTTGCATGTGTTTGATCAAGGATTTGATTTATTTGTTGCTTTTACTTGCCTCGCTCACGAAGCCAAGGAATATTGTACCAAAACTTTTACTTGTCAACTTTATACTAGTGTTACAAAATGAGATGGGGCTTGAGGGTGCGTTTTAATGGGAAGAAAAGAAAGGCTAGGCCCAATCATGTTGGGTTGAACTTGTGAGTATATGGGAGCCCAAGAGAGTAAAATAAATTAGATTGGATCGGGTTTGGGTTAAGAGGCCGGTGAAATATAAAAGTATAAAAGTTTATTATATATTAATTTTATAAAGTTTTTATTATCGAGGTCGAGGTGAAAAATATTCCGTGACTTGTCGTGTTTATAGATCGAAAAGAAAGAAAAAAAAAAAATATAGTCGCGAAAAATCGATAGGAAATTTACAATTGTTATAAGGTTTTAGAGAGAAAGTAGAATGGGAGCCTTTCTAGAGAGAAAGTAAACAAAGAGAAAAGGTTAGATTAGAATGAAGGTCCAACCCTCTACCTTGGGAGGTAGAGGGTATTTATAGTTACAAACTAATACGTCCTCCTGACGGACTGTGGATCAGGCATACAGTGGGTAAAGACTCGTCCTTCCTCCACGGTGTTGCACTAAACTAAACTACGCTAATAACTAACTAATAAACTAACAAATAACGTAACTAACGATATGTGTACGAGCTAACTTATGCTAGATAATATTTGGGGTGACCGATACTTCACTATAGAATTTGTAATTCCGAATAACACATATACCCGAAGACAAAGAAACTTATACCATCGAAGTAGCAAATTAAGTCCAATAGCCAAAGAATAACCCCGATGTATACTTTTCTTTCCCCCTGAAGAAAGTGTATGAAGCTCAAGAACCCGAAGTACCCGAATGCCAAAAGAGAGAATAACCTATAACATTGAAGAAGCGGGCGAATCACGATTATCTCGGATGACTATCTCGCAGATGTCAACTCCGAATAAGTGATTATATCTCGAATCACCGATTAAGCACTCAAGTGAAACATTGGCGTCCCCAATGTACACAATCTCTCTCCCTTGATGCTTGCGATAGCATCGAAATCATCACACACGTGTGTACCTCTTTTATCACCAGAAACTAACTCTTCCATCTCTTCCCCCACATAGTTGGAATAAGAACACTAAACGCCATGAGTCAAACCTTGAGTTTCTCTGCGGTAATGACATTAGTCTTCTCGGGATATCTTCAATCACTTAGAAGTATTAAGTTCAACAATGTTTACTCGCGTTTAGATGCGTGTCTCCTTCCCCCTTGCTGGTTTTGATGCTTCAGAATCAGCAACACATAATAAGCCCGTATACTAGAAATCTGTTGAGAAGAACACTTGAACTCTTGTGAGAATCAACTTGTGAAGAATATGAGCAAGTCTAATTGGGATTGAATCGATTTTACACTCCCCAATTAGTGCTCTCCCTAAACCGACAATCTTTATGATGAATGCTTGGATTAAGAAGAAGTCTTTAGATTGTTAAATGCAACTCGTCTTTAGTCTTCTAACATGCAGCAGAAAATGTAGAACAGACTGTAGACTCGACCTTCTTCAAGATTGTCTAGTTGGGGAATAGAAAGTCAACATCTTCAACTCACCAAATGCATTCCTGTTAACTTGTATATAGAAAATCCCCTTAAATCAAGTCCCTCCCAATCAAACAAGAACAGAAAGATGTTCATCAAGGAAATCAGCAATCAGCCCGCAACGAACACACAAAATGGTAACACCAAACTACCAATCACATCAAACAAGAACAGAGAGATTATTCGGAATCAACATGTTGATGTATACGTGAAGCATTAACCGGAAGCACTTTGTCGATAAACTCATATTAGCTTGTGAAGATGTCAACCAACGGCTCTTAGAAGAAACTCCATGTAAAGATGACCCGATAAGAAGAAGCTCGGTTCTTACATGAGTTAGGAGCCGTATGACCATATATTCTCAGATGTCAATCAACCATGCAAAATTATCACACTTCTTCTCCCCCTCAAGAATTGCATACGAAGATGCCATTCTTGATTAAACACGTGAATATCTTTAAAATGTAGTCTCTTCACACTTCTCCCCCGCAAAAATTGCATATGATGTCGCCATCGCCATTATAATCGAGCAAGTGGAATAAGAGAACAATCATAGGTAGTCCGGTTCACTTGATAAATGAAAGCGCGTGGAAAAAGTATGAAGCATGTTGATGAGAATGGTCATTAATAAGAAGATTTCTCTTCTTCTGAAGATAAAGCGCACTGGAACGTACACTTTTCTTTTCTTTAGAGAACGAGGCTTGAACTGATGCGTTCAAACGTCATAAGAAGATTTCTCTTCCTTCGAAGATAAAGCGCACTGAAACGTACACTTTTCTTTTCTTTAGAGTACGAGGCTTGAACTGTTGTGTTCAAACGTCATAATCTCTCTCTTTTCATTATCTCTTGGCAAAACTTGTAATCATCACCATTATCATTCAGTAGGCTCTTCGTCGTGACAACTGATGGAGAAAAACCCAATATGATGAATTTAACCCTGAAGTAAACTAACTCGAACTCGTGACTTAAACTTGCACATATGTAACAAAGAGCGGTGTCGAGAGTTCATCCTCCATTGAATCTCTAATTACTCTATACTCTTCATCCAACCAACCATCAAGTATAAGACGTACATCACCTCTTGAAAATCCACAATTGAATGTGACACTGAGCACTACAACGTAACTCCTTAAAGTGATAGTTATTTTGTGGTGGTAAGAGCCCAATTCCCCCAAGTGGTAAAAGAAAAGGAAAAAGTCACCCAACAATAACTAGATTTCCAAGTCTTCATTTTTTAATAAAAAGCTCGAACAAGGATCTTGAAGAATCTTCATCCAACCATCCCCTGATACCTTCAGATAATAAGTACACTCGCCCGTGATATTTCACTTCAACCTCAAATAAATAATACTGAATTGACGCCGTTGTCACATCTTCTGGTTAAAAGCTCAAATCTAGTCTCCTTTGACGTTTTGAGTGAACTATGATAATGGTTTTCATCCCGACCATGGTTAAAAGCACATAACCCCGTAAAACCTTGTAATAACCAAACTGCCATGAAGAAGATCCAAACAATCACCCAATTCATGAAGTATACCTTTTATCCCTTCTTCGAAGTAGAAACCGTAGCACCAACATCAAATAAGATCCCGAAATACACTTTCCTTTCTCCAGGATGGTTCCATCATTACGGGATTTTACAAGTCTATGGTTTAAACCGAGAAATAGTTTCTTTCGCGGGATTTTACAAAACCAAGAATAAACCGTAAAATAGATCCGAAAATGCACTTAAACCGAGAAATAGGTTCTTTCGCGGGATTTTAGAAGTCTATGATTTAAACCAAGAAATAGGTTCTTTCGCGGGATTTTACAAAATCAAGACAAAACCGTAAACAATATCAGCTTGAATGTTTTATGACAACTTTGGTTTTGGTAAATATCGTTTTTCGAGGAACATGCAGCGGTTCATCAACGATTCATTATCCAACATCAACAATATCATCAACCATCCAATAAACACTTTGGTAAACACATCATTCACGCATTCTATCGGCTATTGCAGTGACAACATGGTGAAGCAAACCCGATATGCCAAACTTGATCATGAAGTGAAATTCCCCAGATTTGTTACTTAAACTTGTACTAATCCTTGTGAAGAAGAAACGATGTACCCAATGTACAAAACCTCTTGACTTATCCTCAAGTGTGAGACACAAGTGATAGTCACATTGTGGGTTAAGCGAGAAAGAATCACAACCGTAACTAAATAGCCAAGTATTTATCACACTCTATAAATGACCAAACAAGTCATCTTCGCGGAAGGGTAGAAAGAAAGAAGACGAAATAAGTAAACGCGCCCGAAAAACCTCAGTTCAAATCCAAATAAGAAATACCATCCAAACAACCCAGTAGTCATTTTTCAATATCGTTCAAGCCGTGAATTTGTATCCTCCGTGAATTTGAAAATATCAATTCCATTCTAGCCGTGAACTTATGTATCCCTCGTGAAAATATTTATGACCAACAATACCACTTCTTTACCAAATTATGAAGCATTTTATCCAAATAATGAAATTTGGATTATATGACATGATATTTCAATTCAGTCAAGACAAATATAATGAAATTTGGATTATAATGAAATTCGGTCCAAAAGTGATATTTAGTATCACCATCACAGTCAAAATAATAAAACCGGGCCCACAAGAAAGTGTTACTCAAATTCAGTTAAGCCACGTTCCAAAATATTGAACTTGATCCAACAATAGTTATTCCAGGCCCGTTTAAAAAGATATATCCGATCCAATCCAGAAATACTCAACACTGGTTATAAAATTGTGATACCCTAATATTTAGGTCATTACATAACAAAGTAACCTTAATCACTCTACCTCATTTCATCCGCCCCCCCCTCTCTACTGCCTCAAACAGTACGCTCCAAAAAAAATCAAGATCTAATCTCACTTGTTAACACCATCTAACCTCTTCTCTATCATCAATAATCCGATCAAATCCAAAAGCGAAACAACGACCATTCAAGTCGATCTTACAAACAATAACTCTCAACCGCACCGTTACAATGATGTCCTTGTTTTCTGCTCCAATCGATTCAAGAAAAAGAAACTTCAAGATTTGATTGTGGGTCAAAGTTAGGTTTTATTTGAAGTAATTGTTATGAACGAGACTAAAGAAAGAAAATAACAAATTTGTTATATTTCTTGTCTTAGTATTCAGATATTTATGAAGAAAATCTTCAAAAATTGATCGATGATGTTAACCTTCTTTCGTTAGACCTTAAAGAGTCTTGATGCATCTTTGTATACCACGAAACAATAAAAAGTCGAGATCTTTTTAATTTACTTTTTTTTCCGGATCAAACACTCATGTATATTATATATGATTTGATCGATTAAAAATGAGTCATGTTTGATCTTTACTTTTGTTGTTGTTTGTTGTGATCCGAATGGGTTGAGATAGAGATAATGGTGAGGGTTTATTGTTGTACGTGGGAATTAGGATAAATGGAGTTGATGTTGTGCGGTGAAATGGGGTCAGTGTGCTTAGTAATTTCGAGTCTGGTATTGTGGTCATGGTAAGTCTTCTCATTCTTCATTTCTGCCTTGTTCAAAATGGTCAACAAACTGCAGCTGGTTTGGGTCAAAATGAATTAGTAGTATGGTCAAAACGCATACCCAAGTCGCTTCAGTATTAGTGACAAATCGCCTTTGACCTGGTCAACGCATATTTTAATGACAAATCGCTTTCAAAAGAGACATTTGAGACAAGTCGCTTGACCATTTAACAACATAGACAAATCGCTTTTGACATTCAAAAATGACAAATCGCTACTCCTAGCTTCAAAATGCAGGGTACAATGAATATGGACAAAATATTGACAAGACAAGTCGCTTTTGAATTTTTGACTTTTTGCTCCGGTGATTTATTCCGACCATTTTTCGACCATCTTCATAGCAAACCCAGAAAAATGCATAAGATAGGCTTCTTTGACCCAATTTGACTAAGCAAATATGACCATTTGACAATGACTATTTCACGGATAAAGATTGTAACAAAAAAAACAGTCTCAAAGGTGCTGTTTTGGACATATGACAAAAAAGATGTATACAAGAAAGAATAAGTCACATGACATTTTTTTTGACCAATAAAGAGGATACAACAAAAACATGTTAAAACTAGTTTACCAACAGTTAACACAAGATTCAAACACCACAAAAAATCAACACAACACAATAACCATGGCTCTTGATACCAATTGTAGGATCTTAAATATTGTGTTGATGATGATTCGGGTGGCCTTGGTTGGTGATGAATCAAGTATGCCATGGTTTAGAGAGAGAAAGAGATGAGAGGGTGTTCTTGTTAGAGAGTTGTAATACAAAATACAAGGTTAGATTAATGAGAAGCACCACCCTTCCTTTAGTGGGAACGGTATTTATAGTTACAAACTAAACGACCTCCTGGCGACCTGTGGATCAGGTATACAGTGGGTAAAGACCCGTCCTTACTCCACGGTGTTATACTAAACTACTCTACGCTACTAACTAACTAATTAACTCTTGAATAACGAAAATAATGACAAGTCTACGAGCTAACATATGCTAAACTATAATTGGGGTGACCGACACTTTCTTATGGAATTTCCAATTCCTAACATTGTTCACTTAGGTTTTGTGGTCGACGTGTCAACTATTGTTGAAAGAGTAGGTGAAAACCCTAATTTTTAGGGGTTGGTCGTTCATAAATTCGGTGTATGCGGTTGTCGAAATTGAACTAATCTTGACTTTGTTAGTCTATTTGCCCTAGGTTTGATTTTTTTGAATTAGGTATTTGTTGTAAAGATTTGATTGGAATTGTGGTTCAAGAAGATAAGTAATTTAATTCTGATTTATAACATGTTCTTCTAGGATTTGATTTGGTTTCGTTTTCTGTGTTTTCAAGTTAGAGTCTTTCGATTGGTCAAAAGGGTACACCGGGGAATAAGTTAGGATGGCTATATTTGACACTGGAATTCATTCTGATCATCCTCATTTCAGCAATATCAAGGTAATACTGACAATATAACTTTAATGTAACTATGCTTAAAGATCGGTCGAATTTGTAAAACTCATATAGTAAGAAAATAAGAATCTAACTTTTGTTTTTAACGATTTCAGGAGCGCACTAATTGCTGGTGAAGATGCAGAATGCCTTGGTTTTGCACCATACACCGAGATCTATGCTTTTCGGCGTGTTTGAGATGCACACGTAATGAATTAGTATAGTTCTTCAATACATGGGAATCTCATATGTTTGTTATGCCATTAAAGGCTGTTAATCGTTTTATGATTTTCTTAAGATGATAAGTTTTATTGACATATTGCAGGTGTCATACATGTCATGGTTTTTAGATGATTTCAATTATGCAATTGCAAGCAATATGGATGTTCTAAACTTGAGCATCGGTGGTCCCGATTACTTGGATCTTTCCTTTGTAGAGAAGGTGAGAGTCATTTGACCTTAACTTGTGTTTACCGGTCTAAAAGCTCCCGCTTTGACACAAATTGGTCAATGTGTTACCAGGTGTTGGAATTGACATCAAGCAATATTATTAAGGTACAGGTTCATTTCTGTATTTACTTTTAGAATGTGAACGTAAAACGATTTGTTGATATCATCTTCTCCATTACAAAAACAAATCGTTGTTTGCTGCAGGCGGTCATAATCTTAACCTCAACCTATCAGTTTCTTCCGTTACAAACAGTCCGAAGCGGAATCACAATGTACATAATACAAATATGTGTTTTAAAACTAGTGAAGTATCTTATGAGGTAGTAATCTACTTTTTTTTACCAACCATTGGAGTAATGATAGAAAACTGTTGAACACACTTTAGTTAACGAGACCATCGAGTTGTATGAACCTGTGTCTAAGCATTTTAATACTCGCCAGGAATCAAGAAAAGGCTATTGTCATACGTCCATCACTCCATGTTCAGACTTAACAATTAATGTAGTTGAACGTGTAAGGGGAGGCGTCTCAGCTAGTGGTGGAATTGCTAGTGGGTATGTGATCTCATCATGGCTTCATATATTGTAACTTTCCGATGGAATCACTTTCATCTTTTATCTTTCCGTATGTGCTCTGTAGTAATCATAATTTGTCATATATGTGCCTTTCAAAAGAAAAATAAAGACTAATTTGCCATATATGTATGCATCTGGTCATTACGGCTGTTTATCTGATTTTTATGACACTTTCAAAATACACAGCCAAACACCCCCTAAGTTTATATTGTATGTGCATTCATATTAACTTATTGGTCCTTTTTATTTGCAGGATCACAAGTGGTCCTCTAGCAGGACTAATTGGGAGGTAATATATCCTTTGCGAAAAGAGTGATCCATTTCCCTTAGCATTATTGTTGTTAAATGGTTTTATATCCTACAACTGAACTCCAATATTTTCAAATTGCAGCTGTGCAGTATACCACATAAGCCTATTTGGGAGGAACCAAAAGATCAATCTTTCACTTGAAAGAGGACAAATTGACTCAATATTCCGGATCAACTACACAGATCCTTGGATTGAAGGAGATGATAAACGGACTTCAAGAACAATAATGATTCAGGTACTCTTCGAATGGGTGCTTGACTTCTTAGTTATGAGCTATTTTATTGACTTATAATAACTTGTAGTACTTATGCATAACTGATGAAAAATGCACTTGAATGGATTTGTGGCGAGAGAGTTGAGTATCAACGATTGGTCATCATCCTAATCTTAAAGGTAAATGTTTGCTTTCCTCGGATCGTTATTGAGACTTTCATATCTGAAAATAAATACTAGCCTTAACAGAATAATCTGGATAACGTGATAAATAGTTGTGCTTTCTAATTAAGGCGTACAGGAAAAGTAGATGTTCAGCAGTGTATGTTTAATGATTCTTCTTGTTATTTGTTAGTGGCTTCTGATAGGGAATTAGGATTTTGCTAATTCTGAAGATCCTCTATTAATGGCCTTGTTTGCATATATGTGTGATATAGTTCTTGTTTGTGGCGTAAAATAGCGGATCACAAATCTGAACGACAAGTATACAAAACTGTAGTTGACGTGGTAATGTAAATTGCTCAGCTGGTATAGCGTGTGAAATCTCGTGCGTTTTATAATTTTTTGGTTTGCGGTTCTGTTTTTATGGATTACCTTTGAGAATAGCCCATTGAGTTTTCTATCACTATAATAGAACTAAAGGGCCTATGTAAACAGAGTTTTAGTTGTACCCTGCTAAAAAGTCTTTGTTAATTTGTAGAGAACCATAGTTGCCAAGATGAAACTATGCGAATTTAGCTTAATTTGGCATCTATAAATGAGTTTCATCTTAGTATAAACAACTGATTAAAGAAGATAGACTTGCTAGCGTGGCCCTGTCATTACCCTCCCGACCACGCTATATCATGTGTTCCGTGTGTTATGCATATTTATGTTTGCTGTTTGTTAGTGATTTGCTAAATTATCCTCACCATGAATAGTGAAAATTAGCATTTGAGGGCCGATTGATTTCTATAAGATAATAAGAAATGTTTTGCATGACGTTGTATATTGTTAGGACAAGTAATCAAAGGATGGGATGAAGGAATCAAAACAATGAAAAAGGGTAAAAGTGCACTTTTCACCATTCCTGCTGAACTTGCTTATGGTGAATCCAGTTCACCTCCAACTATCCCTCCAAACGCCAATCTTTAGTTCGAAGTGGAACTGCTTTCATGGGCTAGGGCTTTACGGTTACTATACCAGAAGTGTTGGATAAGTAAATATTCTTGTTCATATGTATACAACTACATTGTTAAAATGTATACAACTAAATACAACTAACAACATCTGCATCCTTCGATAACATTCTTTTCTTGTGGTCTCACTTTCATATGTTGGCATTTCACAGAAAGTGGATCCCCAAACTGCTGAGGCAATAGACCAGTTTATACTAAAATTGAAAGAATGTGCAACTGGAAATTCATCTTTCACCTTCATTCTTGTTGATCCTGCTGGTAACAGCTTCGTAGAGAACCCATAAGTTACTTAATCCATGTACTGTTATCACGCTGAAAACTTTTTTTCATTAAAGCTACAATTTCTCTTTGCATTTATATTGGTAGGTTATTTTACTTTATTTGAAAATCGTGAATCCTTCTAATATTCATAATACTCTTGTTTATGTTTTAATTATTACAATTTCTAGAAATCATTTTCTTTGTAATATATATTCTCAAAGATTTTACTAAAGATTTTATCAAAGCTTGAAACTGTACAATGCATGCGACTTTACATTGAGAGGCGAGTTCCATGAAGAAATATGTTTTGGATTAGGTTCGCTCGTGTAAGTGAAAATAGCTGGTTTTGTAATTACTAGAAAACAGTCCAGGCCCAATATCTGAATCATCTTTCATACTGGTCTTGACAACAACCCTCGTTTGGCACACACGGACTTCAAAACAGCAGAAGCAAAATCTACATGATGAGATGGGTTTGGACTAGTCAACTGAGACTCACCGCTGGGTCAAAGGACCTTTAAACCCTCAACATCGAAGCGGTGGTGGAACATAATGTAAGAACCTCAAAGAAGTATATCTAAATAGGAAGTATCTAAGTAATAGTGTTGGTATTTGAGAATATGATTATGTACGGCATTACAATTGTATATTTGGTTCAGTTATATACATTCGAGTTTTATTCAATTTGAAATTGCATTTTGTTTTTAATTATGTTTTATATATATATACTCATTCCAGCAGCACTAACATAGTATTAGCAGTAATAACTTGCTCTAGCAGTACTAACTTAGTACAAGCAGTAGTAACTCTGCGCAGTACTAACTTAGTACTAGCAGTAGTAACCCTGTGACTAAAAGATGCGCTCACATAATATGGTCACGCTTATCAACATTATTGGTCACTTTTTGTTTAATTCGATGTGTGACTAAATATTATAAAATGTCACACAAACTAAAAATTTATGTGACCATTCGATGAACAATAGTCACACAAAATAGACATTTCTTCACTTTAAACATTATATAGACATACTTATTAACACTTTTGACTACTTTATGCTTAATTGTATGTGACTATATACCCAAAAGAAACATGCTTTGTGTGACTAAATGTTATAAAATGTCACACAAACTAAAAATTGATGTGACCACTGGATGAACAATAGTCACACAAAATAGACATTTCTTCACTTTAAACCGCATATGGTCACACTTATTAACACTTTTGGCCACTTTATGCTTAATTGTATGTGACTAAATACCCAAAACAAACATTCTTTGTGTGACTAAATGTTAGAAAAGGCCACACAAACATAAATTTGATGTGGCCATTGGATGATCAATAGTCACACAAAATACACGCTTTCTTCACTTTAAACACCATATGGTCACACTTATTAACACTTTTAGCCACTTTATGATTAATTGTATGTGACTAAATACCCAAAACAAACATGCTTTGTGTGACTAAATGTTAGAAAAGGCCACACAAACATAAATTTAATGTGGCCATTGGATGATCAATAGTCACACAAAATACACATTTCTTCACTTGAAACACCATATGGTCACACTTATTAACACTTTTGGCCACTTTATGATTAATTGTATGTGACTAAATACACAAAACAAGCATGCTTTGTGTGACTAAATGTTACCAAAAGCCACACAAACATAAAATTCAATTGGCCATTGGATGATCAATAGTCACACAAAATACACATTTCTTCACTTGAAACACCATATGGTCACACTTATTAACACTTTTGGCCACTTTATGCTTAATTGTATGTGACTAAATACCCAAAACAAACATACTTTGTGTGACTAAATATTACAAAAGGCCAAACAAAAACAAAATTCATGTGGCCATTTGATGATCAATAGTCACACAAAATACACATTTCTTCATTTTAAACGGCATATGGTCACACTTATTAACACTTTTGGCCACTATATGTTTAATTGTATGTGACTAACTACCTCGAAAGAAACATGCTTTGTGTGACTAAATGTTACAAAAAGCCACACAAAAATAAAATTTATGTGGCCATTGGATGAACAATAGTCACACAAAATACACATTTCTTCATTTTAAACACCATATGGTCACACTTATTAACACTTTTGGCCACTTTATGCTTAGTTGTATGTGACTAAATATGCATTTTAAAAAAAAAAAAAAATGCTTTGTGTGACTATACAGTGTTTATGGTCACAAATACGGATTAATCCAACAAAATTTGTACCTAATTAGTCACACATGTTAAGGTTTTGTTCTTGTTTTGTAATAGAGACTAAAAAAGTCAAACATGTGACCGTAGGGTACCTATGGTCGCACGACCTTTAGTCACACATGCTCGAAAAATCATGTGTGACTATATGTATATCGTCACACATATTGGGTGTAGCCAAATCCACTTTTTGTTCTAGTACAAGGAACTCCACCAAGAAAAACCGGTTCTTGAAGTCTTGACTCATGCGCCTTATTATAATGCATTAAAAGAAAAATATGAGCAAGAACTTAAATTAGGAGAACGTGGGTCCGTATTTGTGCAAAATAAATTACCTAAGAAGATAGATGATCCCGGACTATTCATTCTTCCGTGTAGGCTTGGAAATTCCAAACGTTTCGACACTTTAGCCGACTTAGGATCAAGCATCAATCTTCTTCCGTTGTCCCTCCATAGAAGCCTTAACCTAGGTAAGATAGAACCAACGGAAACCATCTTAGGTCTAGCAGACGGTAGTATGGCATATCCGGTAGGGATAATAAAAGACATGGTAGTACATGTAGGTGAATTGACTCTTTTGGCGGATTTCCATGTGCTAGACATGAATAAAAACTCGACATGCCCATTGTTAGTAGGAATAGGATTCTTAGCTACCGCTAGTGCCATAATTGATTGCAAGATGTCTAAGATTGTGGTAGGAGAAGGGAGTGTTAGGTCAATTTATGATGTCAAAAAGCATGTCTACTACAAAGAGGAAGAAATTCCCTACGAGATCATGTTAGATAGAACACCATCTAGATATGGACCTTGGACAAATATAGACTTCATAGGTCCTCAACGACCTTTCTATCTAGAAGAAGCCTTTGTTAGTAATTCAACTTTTCATGAACAAGAATTGGATAGGGACATGGAAGTGAACCTGTTCGAGGATGCCTTAGTGTTTAGGAAGATGACCGAGTTCCTAGGAACCTTGCCCGTTAACCTTAACATGAATAAGTTGAATGTTGAGAGTGAGAAGCCTAAGCATAATTGGAATTGGGATAGACCACCTAATGATGGAAATGGAGAATGGCACATTAGGATGACAATCTATGACCCGATGGGGAAAAGTTTGAAAAGGCATACCGGACTAAGCGTACCACTAGGAACTTAAAAGATAAGTTTGATCCTTATGACATTCTTGAGGATAAACTTACTTACATAGGTACATGGGAGCACGAATTCGAGTCTAGCTACAAGACTCATAAATAAAGAAAAGCGCTTCGTGGGAGGCAACCCATGCTTAATTGTTTGCTTGTTTGTGTATCATATATCTTTTCATTATTGTTTGTTCTCATGTTTAAATTTGTGAAAATGCTTTATTTTGTGTTTAACCTCGTCTTAATTACATATAAAGGTATTTTACAAAAGGGATAAGTGTAGGGAGGGTTACACACGTTTTTAAAAGAACGTGAACATGAGAACTACGATTATTGAAAAAGATATATATATGTGTTTGTTAGATTCAAATGCTTGTATCGAGTCATAATGGATGTTTTGCAGGAATTTTTCCAGATTTTAAAGGTGTAATTTTTCCAGAATTTTTCTAGAAAAACGCAGCAGACCAGTTTTTGTCAGGATAACCTGACGGCGTCAGGATTATAACCTGACAACGCCAGGAGGAGTAGAAATAGCTTATCTAACTTTCTCTCGTTTTCTGTGCTACTTATAAATTTTTGGAAATTCTCAGGTCTTAATTTTCCAGAAAATCTGCAAACATCCATTCCACAAGTGTTATATCCTAGTTTACTAGAGTCATTTATAATTTTACCGCCAATTTTATGCGAAGGTTTCGTCTATTTTCTTAAAGTGTGCAAGTTTTATTTATCAAGAAGAAGAAACATAAGATTGGATGAAGCTTTTCACGCATACATTCTTCTTGGAAAGAATTTAACCACTACTTCACACAGATCCTACCGAGCTAATCAGGGAAGTACTAGTTTCTTTCTCTTTTAACTACCTTCCGTTATCATAACTTTGATACTTTCGGGGAACAATTGGGACAATTTTCAGTTTAAGTGTAGGGAGGGAGAATAAAACGGGAACTTTGAAACTATGCGTATCCTTGATCATTTGTCTTGTCCTATTTCATTTATGTAATAAACCATGAGAGATATTTGTTAGGGTAATTTTAGCGCCAAATTTAAAATTTTTCACGACTTGTATGGGTGGATCTTTAGTCTTAATAAAGCGTCTCATGGATAGGAGTTATATGACTAGCACAAAAACCCTTTACCACTCAAATTCCACCCCAAAATGTGAGGTTCGCCCCTAGATCTATAGGAATTAAATCATTCACCTTTAATTCTTCGAGAGTGTACCGGTAGTATAATAGATTCTAGAACTTGTTTTGTGATGCATTCCGAGATCGCTAGTGAGACTACGCTTGTGTAATTAGGAATAACTAAATGATAAGAGGCATTATGATAACCCTTGTTTGATACCCGTATTATAATTACTTCTTCCACATCGGTTGAGTAATTCCCCACACCCTTGCGATGTACTCATCTTTAGTACACGATACCCTAGTTAACCCTCGAGCCTATCCTTTTCGCGGTTCTCGTGATGTTTGGTTTTGAATATCAATGAAGAGCATTGTTTACAATCCACCCGAAATGTACACCCAAATCGCCTTAGCCTACCTTGTATGCACTCACTTTTAGAGCATTATTGTTATCATACTAAACCCTTAGTTCAATTATCTAGTTACTTACATGGTTGTTAAGTCGAGTCATATCTTTTGTATACAGTTTTGGGACGATTGGGACTCATGGGTAAAGTTAAATTTTATGGAGTGACGGGAAAGAACGTTAAATTCAGATTCCCTTTATTTATTTAATAATGTACTCTAATTGTTTTGATCTTTTCAATTCGGGTCAAATTAGTGTTAAAGTAATAAAAACTCAAGTGTAGGGATGTGCCTATAAATCCCTTATATATATATATATATTTTTTGAAAAGGTAAAATAAAATAAATAAAATGAAAGGTTATTTACAAACAATAGCACAAGAGTGGAACTGTTAGGACAACCCCTAGACAGTCCACAACTTGCCTAAGAAAGAACAATGGGACAACTACACATGGACAAATGCCAGAATACAGATACATAAGAACCATCTAATGACCAAACTAATAACAATCCAAAAATTACCAAACAATAATAACCCAAGCAGTCTTGTAATCCACCAGTCATAACATAAACAGGGACTAGTACTATGGCCAATACCATACTCTGAATAAATGGAAATAGTACAAAGGGACCAACCAATGTACCACCAAACATCACCATATTAGTATAGCACATAGCTAGCGAGGCTGCTAAGACTAATGGAAAAAGAAATGCCTACCATGGATATAACAACAACATCATACTTCTGAATATAGTCCCATATTATTTCTTGAATAAAGATCTTGAACTCCATAGCACCATTCCAACAGAGGTAATCAAGACCCGAGCGGACACCGGATAAGTGTTCACCCATAAATTTTGTCTCATTAAAAACCTTGCCAACCAAAACCCCGTGGGAAAAACATTGAACAAGGAAAAAGAGTACATAATCGAAACCATTAGTATCATTAGTGTTAATACATAATCCATCCACCATGATCCAAGAATGAATCAAGAAAGGACTCAAAGAAGAACCCATAACCGCACAAGTCCATGGAACGTATAAGAGAACACAAAAGAAATACTCCCGTTAGTCCATCTTTTACGTCATCCAAAACCAAAAGTCCACCAAAATGAATGAGTCCCAACGAAGACACGGATGTTAGTTGCAAACCCAAGAAAGTTATTCCCCTTATATTATAATTCTTTCATCATAACTCGGTTGTAGCACTCTTTTGACATAATGTTGATGGGGAAGCTGTGTCAATAAATGGATGGAAATCGATGAACTGATTTTGCATGAGATCTTGAGATAATAAGGGTTCCTATGATGTATGCGGGTTCCCACCTCATAAAATCTAGGTTGATCGGTTTGCAAAAGCCTTCATAGAGTTGTCTTGCCAATGGGCTATTTCGGCGTCAACGAGAAGTCATCAACATCGATTCCTAAATTATCCTTTTCCTCGAAATTGACGAAAACATCAAAATCTTACCCGAATCTATCTCGCCGGGATCCGAGGGTCACTAAGAAATTCTTCTAGAAGCGTCACCAAAGCGCCTCTTGGTTCAACCGCGCATACTTTTGAGGAGTAGTCGGGAGTTCATTAGGTCCGAACATTGCAATTTCTCCATTAGCTTCAAGAGTTAGTTTTCCGGCAAAGACATCCACCTTTGTGGGCGAGCAAACATAGGTCTACCTAAAATGCATGTATTCGTTGTCTTCCGGAATGTCAAGAATCTCAAAATCCACCGAGAAAAGGAATTTCTTCTCTTTACCAACACATTTTCAACAATTCCTAACGGTGATTGCATGGATCGATCGGCCATTTCAATTTTCATCTTGGCTGGCTTAAGGTCACCAATACCCATACGTAGGAACATCGAACGAGGCATTATGCTTATGCTCGCTCCAAGATCACTAGGGCATTACACATATTGAGACTCCGATCAAGCAAGGAGAGTGAAACAACACGGATCTGCTTTCCTTCGTGGTCGCTCATTTCTCAAAACCGTTGAACATCTTCGTTGAGTTGAATTATCTCATCATTGCTTGATTCCTGCGGAATATCATCATGATTAGTTTTTATGGAATTAGTAATAGGGGAGTTTACTGGTAAAGCTTGGTCCAGAAGTGATTGTCTCTCCATGCTGATTCGTCGCTTAACTTTTTCCGAAAAGGTCGTTGGTTCTTCAAGGATAGTTTCCACCGTGTAGACAACTTCCTCTCCCCGAGCCGCTAGGTAATCAGTAATGGCTTGCGAACATGAGCTCACAGTCTTTTCTAATCCCTTAATCTGATCTTCATGAATTTTGAGAGAAGAGACTGTATTTTCCACGAATGTCTTCATCATCTTTTCAATTCTCTAATCTCGTTCCCTCGATTCCTTGATGTGGTCAAGAATCGTTTTTTCAAGATTGATCCCGGTTTTGGTATCAAATACACTCTTAACCTTCTCAATCCTACATGCTTCAGCTTCTCTTTCTAGCCTTCGTTTTTCGAAATTTTCCCATAATTGTATTCTTGCTTTGTCAATGTCTTCATTACCTTATGATCAAAATTGTCTCTTGGTCCGTACCCTGTATTCATATGCCATTTGTAGCAATGTTCAAAAATCCATTGAATATATTCCAAGGCTTGTGTTAATACAAATAAGCCGTAAAAACGTTTATTTATATTTTACGATCTTCTAATGTTTTGTCGATAACAAACGTAAAATCATTTTAACGAAACAAATAAAATGCGTAAACTGTTTGAGCCAATAGTTTTCTAACACACTTACATTTTCACATAAAACACTAAAAGATGTATAAGTGATTTTATGGTTTATTAATACATATGTACAACAACTAGTGTTTACATATTTGGTTAAAAATATACTTAAACTAGTATATACTAAAATGGGTAAAAACTAACAAATGGTATTGACCCATAACCCATGGTTTTATCCAAACCATTTGACTAGGTACATTGAACTCATAAGATACATTGTATCTATTAAGAAACCATGGATCAAACCATAACCCATGACCCATGACCCATGACCCATGACCCATAACCAAAATACCCATGGGTAAAGAGGAGCGTCCCTGGATCCCTAGCTTTACGCTAGCCGGATCCCTTGGGAGGATCCGTGGGATCCGGGGAACGTGAAGTTTTATCCTCTATAAATAGTGAGCCATTTCTTCCTTTTGCTCACCACTTTCACACATACATTCTCCAAGTATTGTACATTTCTAAGGGATCTTTCGCATAGCAAATTAACTCCTACAGGTCCACTATTTTAAACTTGAACTTAAACCTATGAACTCACTAGCGTTAGCTGACCTTTTAGCATGTTTTCTCAGGTAATTAAGTGATGTTTGGAGTACGTGTTCTATGGAAGCTTGGCAAGGAGGCATGGTTCAAGGATCATAATCAACTCTGATAATTTATGGGGACCTATTTTATTAAATCATGTGTTAGGAATTAGAAATTCCAGGTATTAAAGAGTCGGTCACCTCAAGTATATGTAATCGTTAGAAAGCTCGTAGTCGTAGTTCTTTAAGTTAAGTAGTATTTAGTTAAGTAACACCGTGGAGGACGGACGGGTCTTTACCCACCGTATGCCCGATCCGACCCGATGTGTGGCGATTTATGTAAGACTATAAATACTCTCTACCTTCTAAGGTAGAGTTGGAGCTCATAATAATATCACTTATACGCCTACTTATGTTAATGGTTTGATGTGTATGTGAAAACTAATATCCAACAATTGGTATCAAGAGCCATGGTTAGATCATATCTTGCACATCTTTGGATTTCTAGTGGTTTTAGGTGGTTTTGAGTTTGAAAAGTTTAGTGGTTTTGCATCATTTGGGTGATTTCTAGTGTTAAAGTTTGGATTTTGATGATAGTACTTTTATGTTTAGAATCATCACAAGTGTTTAGGTTTTGATTTGGTAGCTTGAATCATCGTGGTTGGGTAGTTTGTGGATTAAAAGTGATGTTTTGTGGTTTTCTTGCTAGCTACTTGACATTCGGACTTCATTCTTCGTGAGCGACTTGCTTTGCAATTTCGTGGCGAGTTACAGTTTGGAGCTAGCGACTTAGATCTAGCGATTAACAAGACAAGTAGTGGACTCTCCACTACGGGTAGCGACAGTGGTAGCGACTTGGTGCTGTAGCGAGTTGCTCTTTAGCGACTTGTATCTTTAGCGACTTGAGTAGCAATTGTCGCCAAAATTTTGCTAGTGACTTAAGGCTTAGCGAGTTGCTATTTAGCGACTTGGGACTTTAGCGACTTGGTGGTATAGCGAATTAGTTGTTAGCGACTTGGTTTAAGAATTCAGCGACTTGGTTGATTTTTCCCGTCAAAACTTCAAACGGCCATAACTTTTGAACCGTAACTCCGCTTTCAACGTTCTACCCATCAAAGCGACCGTGAGAACGAGGAGAATGGCACGCGAATAAAGGGTCAATCTTCGAGGTCTAAATCCGCTCGAACAGAAGTTATTGAGGTTTTAAGTTTTAGACCTAAATTTCTCGGAAAACGGGCATAAACCAATCCGAATCACAACCAAACAACATCTCGCTAATCCTACATACAATCATATGTCCTAACACACAATTGTATATCATTCCATTCGTCATTGCTTAACGGTTTAGTCTTGATTTTAGTAAAATCCATGAAGATTCTATTTCTCGGTTTAAATCATAGACTTGTAAAATCCCATGCATTCTACCACATCATGTCTTACTCTCTCGACCCAGTAATTTCGAAGTGCTTAAATTGTATGATGTGGATAATAATGATAATGGATGCTACATCGAACGATTAAAGATGTTTGAATTAAACAACGAGGATGTGAGATCTTCATGTTCGAGTACAATGAGAATGAATTGCACGCTACTGAGAATGCCATGCAAATGGAATGCAGATTGAGCCCTATCAACTACTTCATCGCACCTCATACGCTTGTTATCCATAGTGGGGATCGAACATGTAGTGCTCTTTTCCGCCAGACTTACCTACATTGACAAGTTTCTTTGTTGAACTTAGAGCATTTAAAGTCGCAACTTACCAATGAAGAAGTTCAAAAGATGGTTCCAAAGGACTCTTCAAGTAATCTACAAACAATTTCACCATTCATCGATGGGGAATATTCATAGACACGATCAACACTTGACCGAATTTCCATCAAAAACATAATCGGAATGGAAATTCGAGAATTCATTGAGACATTTATCCAACTCATGGATAATGTGAAAAGTACATTGAGGAAACGCACAAAAGGATGAAAAAGTGAATGAGTGTCGGGTGCGGTTGAGAGATTGTTGTGATAAGTTGGGTAATGTATCCGTGGAAGAATCGGTGTTCTTGAATGCGAGAATGTTAGTGATAACAAATAATGATGAGTCGGACAATGCTAAAATAGAATCTTCATGCTCATGTTCACAAGAGAGAGGTGCACCATCACAACCCGCAAGCTAATGCAAAGGAACGCCCATGGAAGCTTCGGATGTACCCAAGATAGAGATGCACCGCCACA
>CM040246.1:188594539-188855474 GCA_022545495.1 Chrysanthemum lavandulifolium
AGCATACCCTACAAATACTCCACCGCTCGCTTTAGCTCTAAGTTTGCCTAAGTCTTGTCCTCATTAGTTGGATAACACAATGCACCAAACACACGAAGGAAGAGAGATTAGGTTTTCTGTTGTGGAAAAGTTCATATGGAGTTTTTCCATGAACAGTGTGAATCGAGAACGATTTTGTGTGTAGCATGCAGCGTGGCTATAGCTTCACCCCGGAGAAACATTGGAACCTTTGAGTAAATCGACGTTGTTCTAGCGGCTTCCATAAGGGTTCGATTTGTCCTTCAACTACACCGCTCGTTGAGGAGTTCGTGGAACACTTCTTTGATGGTCGATTCCAATGCTTTCACAGAAGTCACTAAGTTGTTTGTTAACAAACTCGCTCCATTGTCTGCTTGGACAATTCTAACTGCTTTGTTGAGTCGAACTTGCACTGTTTGATGAGTTTGATGATGATATCGAGTTTCATCCTTTGTCCTTAAGAATTTGACCCGGTGAATCTAGAGTAATCATCAACCACAACCAACACATATTTCTTACCAAAGATGTTCTGCGCTCTCATTGGTCCACAAGTCCATATGAAGGGTATGAAGAACTTCTGTAATTGAGTTTGTAGGTTTGGATTTGTGGGCATACTTTTGCTTTTACCCGGTTGGCATGCTAAACAAAGATGATCCTTTTCATACTTTAGTCTAGGTAAACCTACAACTAAGTCCTTTCTCGAAAGATCGTTGATGGTGCCAAGTTCAAGTGATTGAGACGACGATGCCATAACCATGACTTTGTTTTGAAGCCTTTGATAACAAGCGATTGGAGAAGCCCTCATCATGTCATCGATAGAGATTGTGTAAAGATTTGAGCCACGAGTTCCTTTTAACAGTTCCTTACCATTAAGATCTCTAACAAAGCGGTATGTTTTCAAGGCTACTTCTAGATCGTAATCACGAATTGACCAACAGAGAAGCAGACATGACCCAAACCTTCCACATAGTAAACTCTAGAGATGACACTATCACCAACAACGTAATCTCCATAACCCATAATAGCATCGAAATGATCATTTCCGAATCTAACAGCCCCGATGAATTTGCTCACGGTTCATGAGTCGCGACCGGTCTCAATCATATGCTTGGAACAACTGAGTCCGTGTACCACGTAATCCATTTGAACGATCTGCAGCTGAACACGCACAAGAATGGATAACTAGATAATTGGGATCCCATGCAAGAATGGGTTCCATTTGGTTAGTTACAATGGTTGGAACACCCACATCGTAAATAGAAGCATTCATATCGAAAGTGAGGCAATGGAATCATTGTGAATAGATGCGATACTAGTGTCTATATTAGCCACTGCTTTGGTGTGATCACTTCTTAAGGGAATAATTCTACCAATAGGCATCCATTTTCTAGTGGGCATTATCTCGATTAGTCTTATGACCAATGTATCCAATAAAAGCCTATTTTATCAATGTTCTTCCCGGTTTCCACCGTTTTCTAACTTTCTTTCGCTTTTGCCTTTTAGCCTTCTTAGCATGAATTTTAGCATTAACAATATTAATCGGACAATTAACATCATTAGGCACATTAACACCACATTCATGATTAGAAACAGAATTCAAGCGAGACATCAAGACAAGGTTTGCAAATAGTATCGAATTCGAATTAATTACAAGATGCCTATGGCTAATACTAGAATCAACACGATTCGCTTTATTCAATTCAAGCTTAAAGTTCCTAGATTGTTCTTCTACTCTCTTCCAATGCACATTCTTAGCTTGAGAGGTCCTATCATTCCTTGTATTGTCTTGAGACTTTGACCGCTCCGCTTAATGTCACCGATTACTCACAGAGGGAATGGGAACATTAGTGGTTTTACAACTCTTTGCAACACCTGCTTAGATGTAATCGATCCGAACTACATGTAGGCACACTAAGGTTCACTTTCTTAAAACTAGAAGTGTTGGGATTTGTACTCCTAGAAGGCACACTTGAGTTCTCTTTCATAGCATTGGGCTTAGAATGAATATCGACTTGGAAATAGGCATCGAACATGGAATCAAAGGATTAACTCTCTCACCTAATGACTTTGGGCATATTGTGATCAAGCATTCTAAGATTTCTTGAGATCGTTTGGCATATAAGCATGCATGTCCAATTGCATTATCATGAGGTTTCTAACTTATCCTCTTCAACAATCTCACGCAGACATTCTAGGCAATCCTTAAGGGATGAGAAGTATGTTTGAATAGCAAGTTTGTTATTCCTTAGATGAGGAGGGACATATGTCACAGCATAAAGCATATTTATTACAAGAGTGAACCTTTGATCCACCATTCTCCCATTGGTCATTGGCATTTTCCTTTTACCCGACTCTCGATTCTCAATTTCCTTTGCAATGAAGCTATTTGTTCGTTATTTTGTTACGAGTGACCTTAATTGATTCAAATAACTCATTAAAATGACGTTTAACCTTTTCATATTCTTCTAGAAAACTTTCGCTTTCCTTTGTAAAGCATTTACTAGGTTTTGAAGATGAAACGCTTGAGAATTCGAGAATCTAAAGGAGGAGGCATTTGGGAGCTGTCATATTGTTCGTTTGACCCTTTAATTGAGAGATTTGGGCTTTCAACTTTACGATCGTGTTGCACCGAGCTTGAACTGCTCATCACGCTTGTTAATTTGAAAAGCGCATCAAACTCGGAGCATCCGATGATGTCTTGATATTTGAAGTTTTGACATTTTCTTTAAGATGTTGATATTTTAGTTGTAAATTAAAATGCTCAACTTCTAGTTTAGAGAAATGTTTAACCAAATTGTCGCGATCATCCATTCAATTTTCTCGCTTAGTTTAGAATTAGTTTTTCAAGCTCAATGACACGATCATGGGAGACTTTCGAGTATAAACAGATAGTTCATGAAATTTGGAAGCATTAATAGAGCAATTTGAGCGTTGAAAACATATCTTGAGCAACACATTCAAGAATAAGAGTCTCATTTAATGTATGCAAGTTCTTCCTCTCAATCTCATTATATTTTAGTGCACGCTCATAATCACTAACTTCAACTATCATTGTATCAAATTCCTTTTC
Source organism: Chrysanthemum lavandulifolium (assembly GCA_022545495.1). Taxonomy (NCBI): domain Eukaryota; kingdom Viridiplantae; phylum Streptophyta; class Magnoliopsida; order Asterales; family Asteraceae; genus Chrysanthemum; species Chrysanthemum lavandulifolium. Next base: position 188,597,628 of record CM040246.1, read on the forward strand.
CATTCCCTTGATATCAGTTTCTATCCCCTTTTTAAGACTCTCAAAGTGATCTTTCAAAAGTTTAAAGAAAGGCATGACCTCAGTTAAATAACATTCTTTCATTTGCTCAAACCCTTTCTCCTTCCGTAATACCGGTGGGTGTGATCCTTTTCTTGCAAGTTTTCTCAAAATCAACAAATAGTTGAAATATAACATATTGGCTAATTAAGGTCTTGCTTTTAGTGGCAATTGTTCTAGGAACAAGATGCATTGGTGTATTAGGAGGATACACGATCGCTCTAGGCATTTTCCATAGGGAGGTTTGTTTCAACAATATTTTCGACTTCGCTTATCTAAATCCTTTTCGAGAAAACTTGTTCGGGAGTCAACAATGTCTCGAGGCTTAAACATGTTCAAGGAAATCCAGTTTTCCTTCTTGTAGTCATGGGGAGTGATAATTATTTTTCTCTTTGCATTTAGGATCATCTAATTTTTGTTCATCCTTTCCTAGTGACTTCATCGATTTCTTATCTTCCTCGGTGCACTCAACGCAACTAGGTTTACATCTAGGTTTAAGGATTTCATTGCCATCATAAAGAACCTTATGAGCATTTCTAGCCCTTTAATGACCTCTCGATTTGGTTCCTTAACAAGGGAATGCCGTGCTTATCGCTAAGACCCTATGCTTAGTGATCATGTGAGCGATCGAATGGTGTTCCTTGTATGTACAACTTGTTTTCAAGTTTGTTTTTCAAAGTTTTCGATTAGAAAAATCTTTCAAGAGTTTTGATTCCTTTGCATTAAATTCTTGCTTAAGCATTTTCACATTTTCTTGAAGTTCTGCTTTTGCTTAGCATTTTAGAAAGCTTTTCTTGTAAGGAATTTAATTCTTGTTTCAATACTTCTTCTCTAAAATTACTTTTTCTAATGACCGACGCACTTGGTCATCCATTTTCGCTCACGAGTGGTCAACTCAAATTTTGCACGTTGTTCATAAATAGCAACACGCTCTTTATAGGCATTTAGTTCGTAAATTACGTAATCATCGTGGGCACATGCGGTGTATTCATCAAAAACATAGTCATTGTTGATCGCAGAAGATGCATCACTTGGTACAACTTCACTTTCACTTTGTTTCACGTATTGATCATATGGGACAATATCGATATTACCCATATTTTCAACATTTGATACACTAGTTTCGATTGATTGTACTTTGTCATGCATCGTTGCACATCAAGATCATCGTATAGTTTTAATACCTCCGAGATGAGTTTGTCTTTGGATGAGCCACTTGTGGTGAAGAAGAGACCTTGGGAGAAACCATTGGAGAAATGCTAGCCATAAAATTATGTGTGCCGAGGTCCATCATCCACATCGAGTCGTATGCATCACAATCACGACTTGAAAGGCATTCGATGATTGTGACCTATCTCCTGAATAGGCCGCTCATCCACATCCGCATCATAGGTCTTGGCATTGCCTTCAAAGAAGAAAGCAAGAATTCCTCTTCATCCAAAGCAAAGACCATTGTCCCGAGCTTGTACAAGCAAAGATCTTATCTCTCAAGTAGTCGGCGATTCTGGACGCTTGGGATGTGCGGCTTGCAATGTGTCCTCACCACCACGTTATAACATTTGATCGGCTTAGCTTGACCTTGGTTACCATTCCTTCCTCGATTCTCGTTACCAACATAACCTCTACCACTCCACCTCTTCCCCGATCATACTGTCTTTCCGAGCTCGGTTGCACCACCGATCCTTCCATCTTTAACGGTAGCTTGATTGTGTGGGTTAGATCTTTGCTCGAGGTTGTTGTTGGTTTGTGGGAGAGAATTCATGTTTTGACTAATCGGAAGAGCTAGTTGATTAATGAAGTTACCACGTGTGCATCAAGATCGCCTTGTTTGAACATAGGACCGAGGAATGAGTTTGTGATTACCATTACCCAAGGGTATGACTTGTGAAGCTTTGGTTGTGATTCCGATGTTTGAGTAGAAAGCGGTTGAGTCATTAGACGAGCTTGTCTCTCCCCGGTTGGTTTTGAACCGATTGAGAATTAATTTTCAAACATAGCATGTCTCTCATTTCAAGGAGGAAGGCATAGAGTTGCTCATAGTTTGTATTCTTCAATCCTTTAGTGAGCTTCACGGTGACAAACTTGTGCCATTCTGGATTCATGTTGTTCACAAATTTTGAGTTCAAATGAATGTTAGGCATAGTCATTCGATGTTCCTCATGTCATTCACCAACTTATGAAATCTCACATAGTACTCATAGACACTCTCATCCGGCTTCATCTTGAAGTGTTCAAATTCATCATAGAGTTGTGATTCTCTGCCTTCCATAGTTAATTCGAACCGAGAGAAGCATCTTGACATTATCCCAAACCGCTTTGCATCGGTGTTGTGATTGATCGGCTTGTAGATGTCTTTAGGAAGACCTTGAAGAACAATGTTAGAAGCCCCGATATCTCGCATCGAATCTCTTTTCTCCTTATCATCAAGCTCATCATACATTTTAGGTCCATCCATTCCGTAAATAGGAGTTCCATCTTCATTAGTATCAAGTATATCTCTAGTCGTCTCAACTCCATACGGTCCTTCATCAATGGATTTGAGAATGTTGACACCATTTTCCTTTCCAAGGCAAGTACAATCGATTCGTTGAGCCCAAGAATCGTAGTCGGCCATCAAGCATGGGTGGGCAGTATCGACCCACCGCTTGAACATCCTCGACAGCAATGGAGATGATAGTAGGAACGTTGGTAGACATGTTAACGAGATAATACGGGATTTTATAACTCTATGATTAAACCGAGAAATAGATTCTTTCACGGATTTTACTAAATCAAGAAAACCGTAAACAATCACCCAAGTCGCTAGAAGATAATGCACCAAGTCGCTAACACCTAATTAGTTACACCACTAAGTCGCTAGAGTCCCAGTCGCTAGACAAATGCAAGTCGCTAGTAGTAACTCGCTAAGCCTCAAGTCGCTAGCAAAATTTTGGCGACATTTGCTACTCAAGTCGCTAAAGATACAAGTCGCTAAAGAGCAACTCGCTCTGAGACCAAGTCGCTACCACCAAGTCGCTACCCGTAGTGGAGAGTCCACTACTTGTCTTGTTAATCGCTAGATCTAACTCGCTAGCTCCAAAGCGTAACTCGCCACGAAATTGTAAAGCAAGTCGCTACGAAGAATAAAGTCCGAATGTCAAGTCGCTAGCAAGAAAACCACAAAACATCACTTTTCAATCCAAAAACTACCCAACCACGATGATTCAAGCTTACCAAATCAAAACCTAAACACTTGTGATGATTCTAAACATAAAAGTACTATCAAACTCCAAACTTTAACACTAGAAATCACCCAAATGATGCAAAAACCACTAAACTTTTCAAACTCAAAAACCACCTAAAAACCACTAGAAATCCAAAGATGTGCAAGATATGATCTAACCATGGCTCTTGATACCAATTGTTAGATATTAGTTTTCACATACACATCAAACCATAACAACAAGGTGGCGAATAAGTGGAATTCTAGAGAGAGAAAGTTAGAGGTTTAGGGAACTTTAGAGAGAAAGAAAATTTTATTATGAGCTCCAACTCTACCTGGGAGGTAGAGAGTATTTATAGTCTTACATAAACGCCACACATCGGGTCGTGGATCGGGCATACGAGTGGTAAAGACCCGTCAGTCCTCCACGGTGTTACATATCTAAATACTACTTAACTTAAAATAACTACGACTACGAGCTTTCTAACGATTACATATACTGAGGTGACCGACTCTTTAATACCGGAATTTCTAATTCCTAACAGCAGATCGTCGGCGTTACGGCGATGATGAATCCCATACAATGCATCTCGGTCGTATGCTTCCACCGTGTTGGAGAACAAGTGATTGGCACGTTCCTCAATGGCAATGCGGTTTGAGTAGATAGTGCAGCAGGAATGGAAGTGTCAAGGATGTAGCATATTTCCTTGAACCATCGCCACCATGGAGTAGAAATTCCGTGTCTCTGTTGAAGAAATATCGGAAGGAATCGTGGTTCATCTGGTTGGCCAATTGTTGGTAGAGGTTTTGACCCATCGGTGTAGTATGGAGGGTTGTCCCGTTTGGTGAAGTCGATGTTTGCTTACGGGTTGAGCCAATCCATGTTGTTAGACATAGCTCGAGCAATGTTTTCAAGGTGATATTCGACCTCGATGGCACTCTCGAGCTATCTTTCCATAGTTGAAAAGCTTCATTCTTGATTCGCCTCAACTCGGATTTCGTCATCTTCTTCACCGGAACTTTTCTTGCAAAAGTTTTGTATGCTCCAATGTATTACCGCTCACCAAATTCGACCTTCTTGAGGTAGGGAGTGTTGTTAACAAGAGTAGAGAACCATTCAAATTCTTGCTTTATCGTCATCTAGCCAAGATACGACGTCGCTTGAGGCGTCTTCTTCTTCTTCTTTTCAAGGCCTAGATGATGATTACGGTTCGAACTTGTTTGGGAGAGGTGGGTTGTTGTAGGCTCAAGGACCTCTTCATCGTCACCACCGTATACTCAAAGTGATCACCGGTTTTCGAGTCGTGGGTGGTAACTCGGAATCGTCCTAAGGTTTATCTGTAGAAGAACGGGAGGAGACCTTTGTTGAGTAGAAGTCTCTGGAGAGGAGGTAACATAGAAGATGATTCACCGACTTCTTCCGACGCTTAGCTTTATCATGCTTATCCCGATCCTTGTCTTCATCGTCTCTAGGACGCTTAGACTTTTTCGCTCGAATCTACATGCTTCTTTGAGTTGGTAGTCCAAAGAATGCTTGAAACGACTTTCCTTCCTCGTAAGTAAATGTCCTAGATTGTGTAGACATTTGTGTGACAAGCTTGGCCACCAATTCATTATCCGAGAAGACTACGGATCGATGGATTGATTGTGACGGTTAAAGGTGTGGATCTTATAGTTTGCTTGGCTATCGCATAAGATTCGGATATAGTTGTCGTAAACATCTCCTTTGTGACTTTAGGGACGAGATCCGAAGGTACTTGTTAGTGTAACCTTCGATCATTTCGTTCGAGTTCCTCTTGACGATGACTTTTCATGAACTTCGAAAAATTCCCTTTCTTTCTCGCATCTTGTCTTTTCATCATTTAAGTATTGTATTTGGTCAAGAAACCAATTCGGTTTTCGTAGAGCATGTCCTTCTTTCGACTTGTTGGACTGATTTTCACAATTCTTTCATGAGTCCGAAATCCAAGATCGAGGTGGTTTCTTCACAGTTTGGATGATGATTTGGTTGATTTCTTTGATGGTGGTGGTGAGGGTGAGATGAAGAATCGATGAGGAGGAGACATGAGGAGACTCGGGGTCCTTAGGAGGTGCGTATATCCTCCTTGGAACGAGTTGGACTTTGAGAAGATAATCATCATAATTTCTTCGTCATCTTGTCAGATTTAGCCTTTTCTTCCTTCGAGCCTTAGCTTCTTCATCGTTTTCTCTTTCTCGCCTTATCCTTTTCTCGGTTCCTTAATGTTATAATCGGTAGACTCCTCCACAAGCGCTTGTTGTTGCACAAGAGTGGTGGCACGCATCCCTTATCGGGTAGATTAACCGCATCGGGATCTCGGTGAGGAGTGGGCAAGACCACTTGATCCTTCGAGGCCACCCATTTGTTCTTTTGCAAATTCTTGACTTTTTGAATGTGTCTAACTAATGTAAACTTCTTCTGTAGGATTGATCCAGCTTGCTCTTCTTCTTCTTCGTAGCTCTCATCATAGGGCACAAGTGCAGAGTCTTCCTTTCCTTTATCGACTTGAGGACTTGGAGGTTTTGATACTAATGGAGTGTCATCCTTGCGGTTTGAGTAAGTAATCTCTTCTTCCGATTCAAGATCTTGAGCTTTCATCCAAAAGCTTTCTTTGCGGTTCGGGCTTGGGGATTGGGATGGGAGTAGCTTCCTTAGATGGAACAATCCTCTTTGAAGGAGGGTTCCTCTTGGGGAACTTCCTTTGACTCTATGCTTAATGCACTTCAAAGACCGCCTCTTACGGTTTTCCGAGTAGGTGTCCCGAAGCCTTTTCATCAAGATGGCCAACTTTTCCTTCTTTTACGGCCACCCGATACCTTTTATGCGTTTCCGACTTTTTGATTTCCTTTGTAAGAAGGTGATCGAGCAACACAAAGACCCTGTTTCTTCAGACGATTCTTTGATTACGGCATGATAGTATGGGCTCGGTCAAGATGTCATGATTATACGGGTCATTGAGTCTCACGGGATATCGGGATGAAGTCCAAGAGCTCTATGGATCAGCAGTTTGGTGTATCCGACATAGGGAATTTTGGAGCCAAGCTTCTTATGAGACAAAGATCATATCTTCCCATAGCAAATGCTTCAATTATAATATCCTTCTTGTTGATCAACCACGGAAAATTTGCGGTTCCATGAGCTTGGGATGCTCATAGCCTTTATCACGACCGTAGACCGATTTGGTGATGATCATATAGAGTGTCCTCCATGGTTGAGTAATATTCTTGACTCCACATGAGAGTGCTTAGAAATGATTCCTTTAGCTTCATCATAACCAATATCTATCAAGAATTGCGGGGATGTCTCTTGAGTAGGGGTAGCAAGAAGTCGGTTGGAGCGATGTCCGGAATGATGAGAACAACTCGTAAGTCATCGGGAGTGATAGTGACTTGTTTGTGATTAAGAGTCACATTCACAAGATTTTGACCGATGATCCTCCGCATAGAATCCCGAATTGTTGAATGTAGACCTCTGGGCGTGGCGAGTGTGAGAGCATGTTCGGTAGGGATGATTCCCGAGAATATCCAACGCAATGAGACAAGAAGATTACGAGCATGTGAGGGTGTCAAAGTCAACCCTAAGGTTGTTCTTTCCAAGCTTTCTCGGATAACCTCGGAAAGATATCGGCAATTGTAAGAACTTCGATGCATCCACATTCATTTGTTCGACCATGTCGTGATCTCGAAATAACATTAGCCAAAAGAACCAACATATCGAAGACATAATGTTAGTCAACGTAAGGTCTTATTGTCTAGTTATTGAATGTACGGTGTCAATGATTATTCTGAGTCCTAAGTCACTTGTTTGTCCAATAGTTCAATGATGTCGAGAAATATTTCGTGAGTTAGTTAACTTTAGGTTTTAAAGTTTATGTTATCACTTTTGGTTCACAACATATCAAACGTTTTAAGTTTATTAGTGACATTATTAGATTCGTGATGATATGATAAGTTTATTAACAAGTTTGTACACGTAACAACTCATAATGAAGGTCAATCAAGGCTTAAGCGTAATTTTGGCAAAGTTAGCGTAGCAGAGATGATATGGCGAGAGCGAAAGCTACGCGTGGGATCCTAACTTACGCGTAAGAAAAGTTACGCGTAGGAAAGGGGACCTTAAGCGTGAGAGCTTACGGCGTGGCGTATAAGGACCTTACGCGTAAGGCTTACTCGTAAGAGTAGACCTTATGCGTGAGGTCATTGTTACGCATATCCTTCACGTGATACGCGTGGTCCCATTGTAGAACCTTACGGCGTAATGGTTATCGTGAGAATTATTCTTACGCATAACTTGACTACGCCGTAGGGTAATCCTTATGCGTAGAGTTTCAAATGACCTTGATTACGAATATTATGCGTAGCAAAGCACGAAATAAGTTCATCAAATCATTAACATTAACACAAAACTTCATTTTATCAACAAAACATGACATGAATCATTCGTTAATAGTTACGCGTAGAAAGTCATACGCGAGATCAAAACCCTAAGAGTTAAGAATTACGCGTATGATTTTTAACCATAGGATTTGCACCATATTAATTCGGTAGGTCTAGAGTGTTGTTAGAATCTTTAGGCCAAGTATTAACATCTAATTCGTTGAGAATCAAAATTACCCAAAGTTATGAACATTAAACCCTAATTCCAAATTGTTAAACAATTAGTGTTTCGGGTGGTTAACAACCATGGAAATCATCAATTCAACAACATATGACCATAATCCAACAATCTTTTAGACCACAACACTTCACATTTGGAAAACCCAAATCGACTCATAAACCCTAATTTTCAAAAATCATTAATACGTGTTTACGGGTAGGTTTTGATGGTTAAAATGATATCCTTGATGTATTTGAAACGCTTTGACACTATCCATTTAACCAAAAACACACACAAAATGATTGTGTGTTCATACGCTATCGTAGAACACATAATCACTCGAAAACACTTTTAGCCGTTGAATTTACATGAAATTAAAAACCTTATCTTAAAAACATGTTTTAATCACAAAACAACTTACAAAGTGATGATCAAACGCACGGATTTCTTGATTAAATCTTAGGCGTAGGATGGTTAGGTTGTGTGTATTAAATGTGAAGTAAAAAGTAGGTGGGAGGTGTTTTTATTAAAAGTAACTTTAACATTTTGACAGTTTTGGTCCCTCCACCTTTTCCTTTATCAAACAAGACCATTTAACTTCCATTATGGTTACCAAACAACGTTTTTAGGAAAGAAACTTTGACGACACTCCCCCTCGACTCTAGAAAATAATGAAAGGTTATTAATTTTAGTCCGAGGAGTGTCATTGTACTAGAAAATTTACCACCATTTGTTAAAAGAAACAACCGAGATATGATAACATGCAAGTACACGATGTTTTAAAAGCAGTTAAAGTTTTGTTTCTCCCTCAACACTTGATCGGAAAAATACTTGAATTTTGAAAGATAAAAGTGTTGACGGAAGAAATGTACTTGCCATGTTGAAAGAAAAATAGATTAGAAGAATATTTTGATTTTATCGGGTTTATATTTTGTATTTTGTTTTTGAAAATTTATTTACAAAAGAAAGTTTTGGTGTTTGATGTGTTTTAAGACTGTTTTAAGAGGTCATCCAATTCCTCTTGAGTCAAACACCTCATACCAATCCGTGGATCACTCATTAAACCTAGCGGGAGGCAAGGCTTTGGTGAAAAGATCGCCAATTGGTATTCAGTACCACAAAGTATAATTCAACGGTACCTGCTCCACGTGGTCCTTGATGAAATGATAGCGAAGATCGATGTGCTTTGATTTGAGTCTTTGAATCGAGTTGCACGAGATTGCAATGGCACCGATTGTCGCAGACATCGATTACATCAAACACGTAACCATAGTCTTTGAGTTGTGTTCTCATCCGGATGACTTGAGCACAACACGCGGACATGGCTACATATTACGCTTCGTTGATGATGACGATGTACAATCCTCGCTTCTTTGATTGCCAAGACACCGTTTATCACCGAGAAATTGTGGAGCTCCCAAGTACTTTTCCTTGAGTCTAAGCATCCTGCGTGATCGCCCTAAAAGCGATTAGTTCAAAACCGAATCCTTCGGATACCGGATCCCCAAATTAATGGTTCCCTTGATGTATCGGAGGATTCTTTTAGCCTCGAGAGAGGTGGGTTTCAGTTGGTCGCGATCGATAACGGGAGCATAGATAAACAGCAAAGACAATATCAGTCGCTAGTCGTTAGATACATGAGAGACCCAATAATACTTGAGATTTGGTAGGGTCAACTAATTTCCCATGTAAATCGGTGTCTAGCTTCTTGGTATGAGTCATTGGTGTGGCATAAGTATCACGTGTTTTCATTCCAAATTTGTTTAACAATTCAAGGGCATATTTGGACCGACTCAAGAAAATACTACGGGGTGATTGATGAACTTGTAGTCCTAGAAAGAACGCGAGTTCACCCATCATGGACATTTCAAATATTTTCTTCATTAGTTTTGCAAAAGCGGTTGAAAACTTTTATGTGTAGACCCAAAATGATGTTATCCACGTAAATTTGAACAATTAAGATATGTGCCCGTGATATTGTATAAAAGAGTTGGGTCAACCGAACCTTTGGTGAAATTATTAGCAATGAGGAAAGATGATAGCTTATCGTACCATGCCCGGGGCTTGTTTGAGACCATAAAGAGCTTTGTTCGGTTTGTAGACATGGTTCGGGCACTCGGATCAACGAATCCGTCGGGTTGGTCGACATAAACTGCTTTTCGGTTGTCCGTTGAGAAACGCAGTTTGACATCCATTTGAAAGACCGTCATATTCATATGAGCCGCGAACGCGAGAAATATCCGAACAACCTCAAGACGAGCAACCGGAGCAAAAGATTCTTCAAATTCTATTCCTCTTCTCGACGATAACCCTTAGCAACTAGACGTGACTTGTTGCGGATGACGCCCTTCAAAGATCCAATTTGTTTTTCCAATCCATTTTAGACCAATGACGAGACCCCTATTGGTCTTTCAACCGATTCCCATACTTCAAGACGTTTGAATTGGTTGAGTTCTTCCGCATGGATTCAATCCGGTTGTCTTTTGTCATTGCGCCTTTAATGTTTTTAGGCTCAGTTAGCGTACGGTAAGAGCATAAATGCAATGTTCACCATCCGTGTGAAGACGTTGTCGCGAACGATTGGTTGATTCGGGTTGCCAATAATATTAGCCGAGGATGGTCTTTTGTCCATCGATGTGTAGAGGTTGATGTTGGTATACATTGTGCGATTCGAGGATTCAAATGGTTTGTTGAAGATTCCGCGACATCCGTGCGGCGAGCCTCATTAGCAAACGGGTTAAAGAACGATTTGGATCAAAATCGCAGTGGGGTACTTCATTCGTAATATCATCACCGGTTCATCATTGTTGGAAGCGGTATGTTCAAGCTGTTGTGTTTGAGTCAAGCGGTGTAGGTGCATCTTCAACGATGAGTTGTTGTAGCAGTGTATCGTATAGGAATATTATCGGGTTGTGCGGTAAACAATGGATACACCGAGCACGCTCATCAATATCGCCACCGAGCGTAGGAGCAAATAACCTTTCCATTTGTTGACGAGTGAGTGGGGCTTTGTTCGGTGATGATGGGGTTGGGGAAGTTTAAGCGGTTGTGACCGGGTTCTAAGTCGTTATACTCAAAAGCCATTGTGAAGAAGTTTGAATCGCCTTCCCCAACCGACAACCGCCTTTAGCGATTTAAAACTTTGATGAAGTCTACATTTCCTCTAACTTTTAATGGTTTCGTGATGCGTGGAATTTGTAGATGAGTAGTAAACCACACAAAGAAAATCGACTAATTGCGGAAGATCCGCTCGAGGGTAACATGCCGTAAATCAACAAGATCTTCTCACGTATGTAGACGCATCACACCAAACAAACCACGAAAGGCTAAATGATACGACTTTCCCCGAATGTTGTGGTCTTCGAATACTAATCACCGTGAATATGCAAAAGTCGATACCAAGACCGTGTGTGAGGCATCATAACATCATATTTGGGTAACTTCACACAAGATCACCCATGAAATTGAGACGATAACACCAAAGTGAGACGTTTGAGCTACATATCGCCTTATTTCTTCCCTAATTGAATAAATTCAAGAAGGCATTGGGTTTCGCAAGAAGCATGTAGAAGAACAAGGAAGAAATGACCACCTACACACTCTCTCCCTTTCGATGTTTTCAATGATTCGTAATCATACACCACGATGTTGATGATGAATGAAGACATCGAAACCATGTATAAGGAGACAATGAAACCATGTATGTCCAATTGATCGAACAAGTGTAAAGTACCAAAATATTACAAGAGAGTCAGCTGCGATAAAACATCTCGATTCAATATGTTGATCATCACCGTGTCATTGTTGTTGAAGCAGTTTGATCTTCTTTTATAGAAGATTCGGTTGTTGTTGTAGATTCAAAGCATCCGAAATTAGAGTATTATCGGTTGGAACGGTGATGGATCATGATATTTAACCGGAGGAGCAAGCAATGTTTCCAATTCATGACGATTAAGTACAATGTTGGAACAAATTGATGGATCATGATATTTGGACGGTGAGAAACGGGTCCTACTGTTGTTTTGGTAGGAGCCATAGTTGTTGTACCTGCATAGAAAAATAGAAGGGGCAAGAAAGAAGAAACATGGATCCCAAGTGTAATTGGGTTCCGGATGTTAGAGGCATAAAGATGTAGTGTCAATTATATTCTTGACACCGAACATGCTATTTTGATGATTTCCTTTCGCCTCGTGGATGGATGTAGAGGGTTTCACACTTGTTATGGTGCAACTACTTAATATCGTGCCTGAGGAATCCACCTAAGACCAACAAATGTTGAAAACTCTACCGTTGGTATCCATCTAAGGTTAGATCTAAGGGATGTTGAGACTTCTTTTGGAAGAATTTGCGTCCTATATTGATCCAAACTATTAGGTTTCAAATTTTACGCTTAGATCAACGGGTTTATTTCTAACTGCTTGAGTTAACTTAGGTTTTGGTTTGCTACTACAAGCGGTGTTCGAAGAATACACTCAAGGTGATACACTAGGTCGTGAACCTAAGATTTAATCCTTTTGGAGTAGTGCCCTTTTCCTAGCCTTTTCTAGATCATAGTTCTTGTATGCGTCATTTGAATCATATGAATTTTATGTTTAATGCTCGGTTTAGACACGGTGTTCGAACTAATCCTAGATTGGCCGTATGTACCACTTGCATGTATAATAAACATGTTTAATAGAAGCGAAGCATTATTGTTGGGCCGGAATGTGGAGTGATCGGTTTTGACAAATGATTATTCTCAACAACTTGGGAGGAAACCGTGGTTTTGAAGATTTTGAACGCTCAAATTTAAATGCGCTTGGTTGTCTAACTACTGATTGTTTTCGAAAGGTTGTAGAGACGATTTCCCAAGATTGTTGGTTTAGCAAAATTAGTATTCACACTCTTGTCGATTAATCTTCTCGTTTGTTTTGTAAAGCAACATGTGCAAGCCCTTTTCTTGAAGTTGAGCCTTTAAATGCTCATTTTCTTTAACTAATGTATCCACACGATTACTTTGTTCATTTGAATACCGACCATTGTGTTTCAAGAAAAGATTTGTTTTGTAGTTTAAGTTCAAGAGAGATGCAATGTGCCTCTAGTTTTGAAAAATCTTTATGAAACCGAGCAATGGTCTTTTTAGAAGAAGGATTTGATTCAAGAGTTTGATTTGACGTTTCAGTTGAATTGTTAACAAGTAAGGGCTCGACATGAGAAAGTTGTTCGACATTGTGCAACACACTGGTCAACCTCTCCTTCATTATCAATTCGGGTTGCTCGGTTTGTTGTATCGCATTTGCAGCGTAATATGATCAACGATGAGATTGTACCTCGACCATCCGTGTGTCGTGTCATAGGTGGGTAAGATATCTTCCTCAACCATTTGTTCTTCGTCACAGTTGGGCTCGGTGTCGTAGTTAAGTATGATATCTTCTCCAAATCTGCTGCTATCATCTGCTTTTCAATGCTACAACCTCATTGTCCGCATTCGAGCGATTGCGAGAATCACAACATTCTCAACGTCCATTTGAGCATTCCTTGCATGTACATCAAGTCTTTCACCTTGCACGATTGCGGGATATCGGGAATTTGATGATGTCGGACGCTCAATGCCGAGCCAGAGCCATGTATCCTTCTTTCAATGCCACAAATGGATCTTTATGATCAGAATCCATTTCACTCCCCTGCAGAAGAATCAAAAAGAAGAGAAGGTGCAAAGTCGATATAGCACACAGAAGGCTGATATAGTAAATTTCAATTTCCCTCCAAAAATAATTTTGAAAAACTTTTGACTCTCAAAATTTGAAATTCACTATAAAATTCAATTTTAATGTTGAAAGAAAATATTGAGTTATGACAATTTTGACGCAAAATTTGACCCGAAAAATTCAAATTTGGACCAAAAAATTTGAATTTTTGACCAAAATTTTTACAGTTAAACCAAAATTTGAATTTCGCGTAAAAATTGAACGTTTAGTCTCCCCTAAAAATTAAATTTTACTCAAATTTTCCCTTAAAAACTCCAAAGTTACGCGTAACAATCAAGAACTTATGCGTAAAAACTCCAAAGTTTTGGTGTTTCAAGTATCCTTAGCGTAGAAATCACAATAATCCAAGTAGCACTTATGCGTAAAAACACCAAAGTTACGCAGTAACAATCAAGAGTTACGCGTAAGTATGGAAAATACTCTAAAGTTATCGAGACAAAAGTTATGCGTAGAAAGTTAGGCGAGGATTATCTTATGCGTAAGACTAGGCTTAGGCGTAAGAAAAATCTTATGCGTAGGATTTCACGCCGTAAGCTTATGCTTATGCGTAATTTTAGGGTTTTGTTTCAAATGATCTTTTACACTATCACAAAGGCAAAAGATATCCAAAGTCGACGTATTTTCGAGCTTATCCAAGCAAGAAAACACGGAGTAAACCACGAAATGAAGATCAAACCAAGGAAAATCTTACGCGTAGTTTTAGGGTTTTGCTACGCGTAGGATTACTCGTAATTTTGATTTTGCCCAAAGATGTTTCTAAACCGTTTTTGTGTGATGAAATAGCTTCAATAACACCAAAAGACACAAAAGTGTGAAACTTGATGAACCAAAGCCTCTAAAACAGTTCTGAGTAGGATGAAACCCTCGTTCAAAAACTAGATGAAAAACAATGATCTACACATAAAGTTCGAAACTTTTTGCCAAAAACAAGTATTTTAACACCTTAAAACGTTGAAAGTACAAGAATCATGGATTAAAAAGTGTAAAAAAACAAATTTTTAAGCGAACCAAAGTATCAAACGTTGTTCTACGCGTAGGACCATAAAACCCACTTCAAGAAACAACGATTCACCCAACTAGTTTGGCGATTGATACCACTGTTAGGTCACTAGTTTTACAAACACAAGCTTATAAGAAAGAGATGAGGCGATTGAACAAGATCTAACACACACACACACAATAATAAGAACGGTTTAGGCGTAGGAATATGTGAAAAGAAAACTTGAACAACCAACCCTCAAGTGAGGGTTTACATAAGGTATTTATAGGAGGAAAGCTAGGGCAACACTCCTAGTTTCCATCCTTTCCTTAATGGACTAAGGCCTAGGCTCATGGGCCTTCTACACAAGCCTAAGGCTAATTACAAACATAAAGACCATAATAAAGCTAACTATTACATATTAATTACTAACACTTGATTATGGTTTAGGAGTGATTCCAACAAATAATAAGTAATAACTTATAATTAGGTTTTATATTGTATTTAGGTTTATTATATCATAATATATTTTAGTTATATGGTTTTTAGAAAGACAAGAGTCAAACATGACATTTTTAATAGACGTTTACAAGTCCGAAAGTAGTGCTGTTAGAAAAATAGAAGAAATCTCGACTTCATCGGCCTGCCTTTTCTAAACCATAAATGATAAAATTAAGTTCTATATATCGTTGGAAAGGTCTTTGAGTGTACAACACAGTTTGATAGATCACATGGTCGTAAAAATTGTATAACCTAAGTGGAAATATAAATTTATCCTCATGTATACAAGTCTGATTTGGACAATAACTAATCAATCCCGCGAAAACAAACTTATCTTGAGTTCTACAAGTCCGATTAACATGCGGCTTATGTAAAAATTCAAATTAAATGGTTCTATACATTTCATAAAATGGGCCAAGTCCCAAAATGCACATATCTATGAGTTTTTCCAAGTGAAACGGTGTGCATTTTCCGACATGTTTTACCATTTATTTTCTTATTAATTCATCGGGATGTTTCACGGTGTGGGCCTTCCGGCAAAACGACCATAGGACATAGACCTACATCTCCATATTTTTCTTTAAGACCAAAAACCTACTGAGTTTAAAAAGTGTGGTCGTTTTTCTACATGTACAAACCTGTCCAGATTTGACCTTTCAAATCCTTGTTTTCGTTATGATTTTTAAACTAGTTTTTGTAAATAAAATGTAAAACCAACCATGGTAAATCTCTATATGCATTAAAATACCAAATGACCAGGAAAAAAGTGATTTTTAAAGGAAAAAATGGTGTTGATCATGCACAAACTAGGATGAAACAAGATTAACAATCAAAATACCCAACAACTCTTGCAATCACAACTCATTCAAGCCTAACTAACTCATCTAACACCTAGATATCCTATGAAAACTTGATCAAATCTTCCAAATAATGCATGCAAGAGTTGTAATCTAATATACTAAATAACTCAAAATGAGACCAATATAAGTTAAGAATCATACTAATAATGATGATCAAACAACGTACACAAGATTTTTGAAGTGGAAAATCAATGGAGATGGTGTTGGTGGGTTTGTTATGGGCCGGAACCAAAGAGGCAAGGAAGAGGAAGAGAGCAAATTTTGAGAGCTAGGTGAAGAGTTATGATCAAATGAATGAATAAAAAAGATTTGCATGTAAAAAGTAAGTATAATGGAAGAGTTTTCAAGCAACCAAGACAAGTGCCCAATAGGACACTTGCCCTTGGTCGGCCATCAAGAGGGGAGGGGGGAAGGAACAGTTACCTTATTTTTGTACAAGAATTATAAGATACGGACTGTACGTTATAGGTCAACATAGCTATATCGATAAGGTTTTAAGCGTAAATGTAAAAATAAATGTCATAAAAATAATATTTTTATAAAAATATTATATTCAGATTAAAATAACTAAATTTGGTATTTTATGTATTTTTCTGAGCCTTTCAGAGTGTTAAAATGTAGTTAAAACTTAAAACGCGAATTGTAAAAGCGTAAAAAGTGTAAATTTCTCGTAGAAATGGTAAAATAAACTATACTATATAAAAATAAGTATGTGGGGGAAATAAAATATATAGGCAGGTAGACTGGGCATAGTCTAGAATAAATTACGAGTTAAGTGTACGTATTACGACATACGCGGTTAACTTTTCCAGTAAAAGTAAATCTACTTAAAATAGGGTAATAAGTAAATAAAAATAGTAAAATAATGACCTGAAATTTCAAGGTTGTGACATGTGATGCGTATTGGTTTAAACCCAAGTTGTGTTCCGCCAGTTCCCTGGGAATACCTGTCATGTCTGAAGATTACCAGGCAGATACATATAAGCTATTTGCTAGTAGTTGTACTAATTGGTTCTGAACCTGGGGTGAGCGGTCAACTTCGATTGTTATTGGTTGATCTAGGTACTTAGGATGTATGACAACTTTTACCTACTTGGGATTGTCTCCCGGAATGGGTGGCCATGCGATCTCTCTGATGTTGCTTTCTTTTACCTCGCTGCCAGACTCGCGTCTGTACCCGGGTAGTCGCTTTTTGCCGTGGCGATTCCTCTTTGTGTTAGGAATTCTACTAATGACCTAATGGTGAAAACTTCCATGATGAGCTTTTGCAATGTTGTCCTTCCGAGTATGACATTATACTTGGATGTGGATTTGACTACGTGAAGTTGTAACATGATTGTTCTTGACAACGGGTATGTTCCTACTGTAGGTTCCAAAGTAACTACTCCTTCAGGGTATGTTCTTTCCCCTGAGAAACCAATTAGTGGTGTGGTTGGGGGTCTAAGGCCTGACCTGATATATTCTGGCAGTTTGTTGAAATAGTGCTCGTGCATTATGTCTCTCGAACTTCCCGCATCCATGTATATTCTCGCTCACCCTACGCGAGGCTATAATTCTTTGTTATGACCACCGGATCGGATGATGGTATGAATGCGTCTCATGAAATACTTCTTGGTGGGGTACGTTGCCAGGTCTCCATGAACTCGTTGCTTCTTTTCGTGCCTGAGTGCCATGACTGAATCATGTTGACACTCTATATCTGTCTGTGAGGGATTTTGGTTCCCTGTGGGCATTGCTCTCTACCCTGGGTTGTGTGCTAGGGTAGGTAGGTCTAGGTGAACCGACTAAATACCCTAGGTGCAATGTAGGTTTCATGTTATGACCTGGGAGTGGGTTAGGAGGGGATGTTAGGTTGTCCTAGTGTATGCTATATCTGAGTTGGTTCCCAGGTCGTGGTTTGGTCTAGTTGTTATGTGTGAAGTAATATGGATAAGGATAAGTGAGTTGGAATGTGTTTACCTGAGTTTCTCCCGACAAGTGCGTGTATCGTAACCCGAGTTGTACGTTTGCCGGACCCCCTTCCTGACATCCTTCAGCACCCCTCACTATTCTTTGAACCCCATGTGTTTGCGATTTTTGAGCTTGTGTGAGCGACCTGAGAGAGTGATATCTCCCGTATGTTGGCTTCTTTGAGAATGATGATGCACGCAGGACTTTAAGGTCTTCTACTGCATGTGTCTTCCTCGCAGGTTTCTCTGTCTTGTTTCCAGGTAGCTGGTGAGTCTCAATTTTGGGTTTTTGTTGCCGTTTCTCCGTACGAGAAATTTGTTTCACTCGGATAGTTCCGAGGTGGTTTTTGGTTGTTTATGAAATCTTAGGGTGTTGGTCATCAACCATGTTTAACCGAGAAACTAGTCGTTTTGAGGAACTTTTTTTTGACTTTTTGAGTGAGAAATGAGTGAAAATAGGTGATAATTTTCATAATATTTGTGGCTATTTTGTATCATGTCCCAACGAATGGCACCATGTTTACGTATGGTATGCTAATTGGTTTAGAGATGGGATGAGAATGGTTTTGTTGTTTTGTTTCCCGTGTAGAACGGTAAGGACCCGATGAGATTGATGTAGATCAAGAAGCTCGTGTAACACTTAAACAAGAACCATACTTCACTGTTGTGAGGCAGTATTTGCCCAAGTGTGTGATATTTTGTGTTGCTCTCTTTTTAATGAGAGGCTTTTAGGGTTTAGAGATAAACCCTTTGGGAGTGATTGACGACCACCATGGTGCCAAGTGTCGATCATCCGAGAGCATACAAGGAGGACTGATATCATTCGTCCTTTAGCTTGTAGTGGTGTTTGTCATCGTCCCCATGCAATGTTAGATGGTACATCTTAACCGCTAGTGACGGTTGGGAACCAGAGGCTTTGTACCTTACTTAGTCAGGCCTGAGAGGTCTTTTCAGGCTTTACGTGGCATGAGATTTAAACTAGGCCTTTGTGATGGGCTTGATCCGAGCGTGTGATTGATGAGCTTGGACCATTAATATTGATACGATATCAATGATCATTTGCTTAAGACATTTCCAGGTGAGGAAATGGTTTACCTTAGTTGCGATAGTATTGATAAAAATAAACTCACCTCGTCGAGCGTCGGTTGTGATTATTCGATTACAAACCCTAAATATATCTCTCCTTGGGGATTTACGGACGCCCTTTTTAGTCACTTTCCGGCCAAAATCAATTCCAAAACGCCCTCTCTATTGTAAAGAGGTGGCGGTGGGGATATCCAAACCCTAACTATCTTAATTCAATCGATTTCTTTTAAATCATTTTTTAGGACGTTTTAATGATCTCAATTTTCTTTAGGGTTTTGGTTTATCTATTTGTTTGTTCTATCGTGTTTCGTTGTTCTAAACCCTAATCGACCTTATTGTTTATCCTATCATGGGTAATCATTATTATTAGGGTTTCACCGCCATTGGGCTTGAGAATCGATTTTCTAACCTATGCGTGTAAAGTCGGTTTCTAACTACCTTTATATCTAAGGGTCGATTGTTCTTTGGGTTATGCGCTTATCCGAAAAACCTTTTAGGTTTTTATTCGAATGGCATAAGTAAACCCTCGTTAGGGTTTTTTGGATGCACGCCAAACTTGCTTGGGTTTGTTTAAGGATCTCTTGATACTTTAAGGTTTCGAGTGAATGTGTGTGGGTTTAAGAGAGAGAGATGTTTGTTATGATCGATCTTAATGGTGGGTTTCGCTTACTGCTGCAACGTTTATGATTATTTCCCAACAGATCGATATGGATGTTTATTGTGTAAGTTTGGGTTTCGTTACCCTATGTTTGGTTTAATTGGATCAGCGCTGTCTTGCAACTGATGTGGAATTGCTTGATGCTACTGTTGTTGTTGCAATGGAGGTGGTGCTGGGTTTTTTGTTTGTTCGTGACGGTGGGTATGCGTTGTATGTTGATCGCATGGCAGTTTGTGGTACGTTGGTGCCATTCTTGATCTTGCTACTATTTTTCTATTATGTTTAGTGGATCGGATTGTCGTTGTTGGGTTCAAAATACCCAAACCCTTAAGTCTAGGATTTGAATAGAAAATACCTAAGTGTTTAATCCTTTAAACATTAACAAGTCATCGGGCATAGTCTCTCGGTGAGCTATCTTCAAGATACTCGAAGAGACAAAGAAGAAGTCTCCACTCAAGAAGGTGGAACTTAAGGGGTTAAGGCCGAGTCAAGAAGAAGATGGTGGATTCAATGAGTGATGACAATAACTCACTATATCCGAAACTCCTCACCAACTACTAACATCAAGACAAACTAAAGATCAAGACTCAAGGCTATGAAGATCAAGAATGAGCGGGACAAGGCGGGATAAGTTTGAGCAGATAAGGCGAAGTCCTTATCAACCAAAGTCAAACTTTCCCGAATCGTTAACTATCGTGCTCGGTGTCATCACTAACAAGAATAAAGCGACCTTGTCACTTACCCAATATAGTTAATGAAGCAGAGACAAAATACATCAAGATTTTGTCTTCAGAATATGTCGCTTGTCCTCTAGGATAGAGTCAAAACCATACTTGTATAAATAACATAAGAGATGGAGTGGAAGAACTTTAAGCTTGTGGATTAATTGTAAAACACACACACAAGCCATCTTTCACTCCTCCAAATACAACTTTGTCCCTGAGATAGCTCAGCGGTTCCTTTGTAGTTGTGCTCAGACTTAGCCTGAGCTTAGTGAGGAGATACCATAATTTGTCATTTCAATCCTAAGTACTATTCCTCAAGTACTTGGGTAATGTATTCTTTTGATTTGTTTCTAATAAAGAATATATAAGTTGAAAATTATTGATGTGTTTTACTTACATTATTTGGTCATAATTCACAATCGTTGGTTTATTGTCTTAACTGCTTTTTATACGATTGTGAAATGGGAACAACAAGTGGTATCGAGCTAGGTGATTATAAAACCTTTTTAAGCCGCTCAAAACGCTTTTAAATCGTGATCCTAATGGTCGAATTGATGTGCCCCAACTTGTCGACAAAAGGGTGGAACTTATTCAATTGTTGCCCTCGACTCAAGTTGGTAAATTTAACAAATGGAAAAGCGAATGCTTTGTTATTTGATCGATGGAACCTTATTACATTAAGTGTATTAATGAAGGTCCATTTATCCCAAAGATCTTCAAGGTTTGCCTAAACACAAGCTCGATGAACTCGAGAAAAGAGAAGAGTGGTCAACCAGACCAAAGGCTCAAAAGCATCATCATATCTTGTCTTCCGATGATGTCATGGAGTCCGTTATTCGGCGTAGTACTGACTAAACAAACTGGGATGACCTGGTCCACATCATGAAGGTCCCTCGATACCAAGTAGAACAGGATTATGGACACGAAACTTGAGTATAACACCTTTCGTGGCTAAGGACTCGTAAACTCGTCTCAAACTTACACACGGTACAAAACTTTGTTAAATGAACTGTCAAATGATGGTGTTAAGTTGTCCAAACATGAAATTAATGTTAGTTTTGTCAATAGTCTCCCGAGAAGTGGTTGAATTTCTCTCAAGGACTTAGGAATGCTAATCATACCCGTAATCTTGAACTTCACGAAATATATGGAAATTTGTCTATGAGGATAACCTCATCAATGCAGACGATACCTCACCTAAAGAAGTCTCAGAATTCAAGAAGTCCCCACCACCACTTCAACACCAATTTCTACTACTTTTTATTCTAACAATGTGGTTCAAGATTTTCGGAAAATTCGGATGATGAGCCCGATGAGAGATCAAGTGAGGAGTACCTAAATGACCGAACATTGAATTTCAAGAAAGGGCACTCCTTGCTAACTCTGAGATTTATAAAAGAAACAAAGGTTTTTCCAATGCTAAAGCTAATGAGGACACCGAGTGCTTTAAGTGTGACAAAAGAGGTCATTTTGCCAAAGACATTTTCAAAACAATTTCGAACCCTCTTACAAACCATCGTGGTCAAATTAGTCCTCGAGGCTTTAGCAAATTTCAACCAAAAATCTATCGGCCTCATCAAAATTTTCAAAACAAATCGATCAAAATAAAGCTGCTGATTTTGAAGCTGGCAGGGAAAGTCAAAGCTAAGCTAGCACCGCTGAGGCCACTCCTCGTAAACAACAAACACTGTTAAATACTGTGCGCAGGTAAAACAAGTTCCTAGTTGTCAAGTCTTCGATGGGATGAAGAGCCGTCTCCTCTCGACGATGAAATGGTGCAAATCATTGCACCGATGGCCCTCTCGTAAGAGGACAAGCTAGGCGTTGGGAAGAATCGTGCAGGGAATGGAGAATGGGTCAATATCACAATGAATAAGGTAATATTTTACTTTCTATGGATGATGACTCAGTTAGCGATCCTTTATGAACTATATCAATGTTGACCTTAAGTTTGTAGAGGAGCAATGATTAAATCTTTTTCTAAATACAACAAGTTAATTTTTGAATTAAACAAGTGTAGGGATGAACTGCTTCTTTTAAAACAAGCCAAGCTTGAGGTCACATTTGTAGATTCAAAACACCGAACTAGTTAAAAGAAATCGGGTTCTTCAAGATGAACTTAAAAGGAAAAAGAAATCATTGAAAGTTGTCCGCCAAGAATCCTAGAGTCTTTGATGTTGTGGGAACCCCTAGTAGGTGAAGATAATCATAGGTGAAGATCATTTCCCGATTCTCATAACAAAGACCAAGGTCCAAAACCATTTGTGTCGGTGGCATGATTACCAATATGTTGTCATTACCCAAGTCCGGTTATTGGGTTGAACGGGTTAATCCCACGAGTAAGCTTCCAAATTTCGATTGGAAGAATACTAGAGACTAAAAGCCAAGCTCTAAAGAGCATGCTTGACTCCTGGTGTGCTTGATGAGTCTTGAACACATCTCGAGTGAGTCTCGGGAGTAATCTCAAGCACCGCCCACCCCGAAACCTCTTGTGGTGTTGTACCAAGCTCGAGCATCGCATTGCAATTCAACCCTCATTCACCAAAAGAAAGGTATGGACTTGGTAGAACCATCCCGAAAAGACCAACAAAACCAATCCAACAAGATTCAATTCCCATTGAGACTTCCATCTTCTTCGCCCTCTTCAAGCGCACTAAATCCAAGAATCGATCGAACTTGTGAGGAAGTTGGTGACAAGATGGAATCCATCGAAAAGCTCCTAATTCAATAAAAGAACCAAAGTCATCCTCCTCTAGTTCCTCAAAGTCAAAATCAAACACCAAACCCAGGCATAAGTGTGATATGTGCCATTATACCAGTCATACCACTGATAATTGCTACATAATCCTTTTTTGTATGATCTGCAAAAAGGATGATTACAGAACTTCTAATCACTTACAGTATGTAAGTTCATTCAGTGAAGCAAGACACACCAAAGTTGGTCATCAAAATGCTTCAACCTCCAAACAAGCTCACATAAATAGAGCAAAACCTTTTCCTCCTTGCCCACACTGTGGCTTCAATGATCATCATCCTGATGATTGTCTCATGAACACATGCTGTGATATTTGCGAAAATCCAGCTCATGAGACATCCCAAGATGATGATGTCATCCAAGCAAGGAGAAGTTCAAAGCAACCCGAATCATCGAGTCATCCTCACCACCAAATGCAAAACATGTGGTAGCACAATGCACTCAACCACCGACCATGAGTCAATTGCCAAATTCAAGCGGACCTTTAGACCCAAGCCCACTAGCATGTGGGTCGAGAAGAGAAACTAATTAGGTTTACTATTTGTGCGAGACACGCGAGAGAGCCTATTTGGCATCTAGATAGTGGATGCTCAAGAAGCATGGTGGTGTCAAGGAGTATCTCGCACAAGTATGTAAAGGAACCAGACCCAAGGTAGTATTTGGTGATAACTCATCATGTCCCATCAAGGTTATGGTTCAAGAAACTACAATAGAATAGTTTTCTAGAATAGCTTATGTCAATGGTCTAAAATACAATCTCATCGGTGTTAGTCAATTATGTGATGCTAAGTACATTGTGCAATTCAATGACAAACAAGGAACCATTTTCAATGCCAACAAAGAAGTTGTTTTGATAGCTCCCAGAGAGATGATGTTTATGTCTTAGACATGTTAACACTCTCTCAAGATGGAACTTGTCTTTTGCCAAAGCCAATTAAACTGTCAACCTGGTCGTGGCACAAGAGACTCTCTCACTTAAACTTCAAAACATCAACAACTTGGCAAAAAATAAAGTCCTTGGCTTACCATCACTGGTTTTGCAAAAGATAAACCATGCTCACCGTGAAAAGGCAAACACCACGAGCATCATTCAAAACAAAACAAAATTTTTCCCTCAAAGCGCCTTCACCTCCCGCAATGGATCTCCTTGGACCGATCGGTCCTAGATCAATCCAAAGATGAGAAGTATACACTTGTCATTGTTGATGAGTTCTCAAGATACACTTAGGTATACTTTCTTTCCAAGAAGAGTCAGCGGTGATACAATAATGTCATTCATCGTGAAAATTGAAAACCGTAATGACATTATGTTAAACAAATCGAATCGACAATGGTACCGAGTTCGTAAATCAAGAGCTTGAGAATTTACGTGATGAAAAGGGAATCTCCCAAACTTTTCATCTCCTTACACCCCGAACAAAATGGGGTAGTGAAAGGAAAAATAGAACTCTCATTGAGGTCGCCGAACTATGTTAAATGGCTCAAGACTCTCCAAACATTTCGGATCAAGTTGTCAAAATAGACTGTTACACTCAAAACAGTCAATCATTGTCAAAAGACATAACAAAACCCCATATGAGATCTTCAAAGGAAGACTTCACGATATCGCCTACTTTCATGTGTTTGGGTGTCCGTGTTCATTCACAATCACAAGGATCACTTAGGCAAATTTGATGCAAAAGATGATGATGGGTATTTCCTAGGTTACTCATCGATCACTAAAGCCTTCGTGGTGTTTAACACCAAAAGACAACAAGTTGAGGAACCTTTCATGTCACCTTTGATGAAAGTGCGAAAGCGCCGATTCACCAATACCTCGATGGAGGAAATAGGAATTGATGACTCAACAAGATATCCTCCTGATGAGTTCAACACTAAAATTAATTCCTCATATCAAGCTGATGCTGACATCTCATACTATGTCTTACTCCACAACCTTCCTCAACCAACTATCAGTGAAGTCATTGATAATCAATCAGTCCACAACCTTCCTCAACCAACTATGTCTTACTCCACAACCTTCCTCAACCAAATGTTCAGGAACCTGTGATTCAAGAAACCCAACCTGAACAAAGCATCTCAACAGATGATCTAAATGATTATGTGGCTCATGCACCTGAACTCACTCCTAAGTTTCCAGTGACCTCCTCAAGCTCATATCCTAGACCACAAAGTAAGTGGACAAGATCTCAGGACATTGAGCTTGTAAACATCATTGGTGAACCCACTGAGGGCATGCTCACTAGAAGCATGGCTGCTAAGTTAACTACGACTTGACCAATGAATGTCTATATGCTAATTTTCTATCGTAAATAGAACCCAAAAGTGTCACTCGTGCTCTAAAACATCCAAGCGGGTTCAAAGCTATGCAAGAAGAACTTCAACAGTTTAATAAAACAAGGTCATGACCTTAATCAAATGTCCTCGATGTCATTGTCATAGGAATGAAGTGGGTTTTCATAAACAAACCGATGAAAACAGCCACCGCTCATTAAAAACAAAGCTAGACTTGTAGCCAAAGGTTACATTCAACAAGAAGGCATTGACTATGATGAAACATTTGCTCTTGTTGCAAGAATGGAAGCCATCAGATCTTCCTTGCATTTGCTACCTACATGAACTTCAAAGTTTACCAAATGGATGTAAAAGTGCATTCTCGAATGGTGAACTCAAGGAAGATGTGTATGTTCAACAACCTCTTGGCTTTTAGAGTAGTGAATTCCCTGACTATGTCTGTAAGCATGACAAAGCCCTATATGGACTTAAACAAGCTCTTAGAGCATGGTATGAAACTCTCTCACCTTCCCGATTCAAAACAAGTTTGTCGAGGAAAGATAGACAACACCTTGTTTATCTCTTGGACAAAACAAGATGTGATACTAGTCCAAGTGTATGTTGATGACATCATCTTTGGCTCAACAAATTATACTCTTTGCAAACAGTTTGCAAAATTGATGACAAAGAAGTTTGAAATTAGCATGATGGGTTAACTCACTTACTTTCTTGGACTACAATCTGCAAACCGATAAAGGAATCTCCATCAACAAGAGAAGTATACCGAAATCTCTTGAAGAAATATGAGATCTCGGCGTGCTTGGTGAAGACACCTATGGTCCCTCCTAACAACCTTGGACCCGATCTCACCGGTAAATCACCAACCAAACTCATTTTAGGAGGATTGTAGGCTCACCGATGTATCTTATCGCTTCTGCACTGGACATACAATTCGAGTGCCTAATAGCAAGATATCGGCCCAATCCCAAAGAATCCCATCTCATCGCAGCCAAAAGAATCCTCGGACACCGAAGGAACTCCAAGCCTTGGACTTTACTATCCAAAGTGCTCGGGGTTTGACCTCAAAGGGTATTCTCGACTGATTATGCAGTCGCAACATGGATGAAAAAGTACCTCGTGGTCTGTCAATTTCTTGGAGGAAAGTCGCTTTGTTGGAGTGCTAAAAGCAACAATCAATGGCTATGTCTTCATCCTGTCGAATATGTGGCTCCGGAGGATGTTGTGCCAATGTATTATGGATGAAAATTCAACTCGGTGACTATGACATTCATTACAAAATGGTACCCATCTTATGTGACAACACCAGTGTTAGGATCGATTTTCTTAAGATTTATGTGGTTTGGAGGTCGGGGTTGGTGGAAGAAGATGAAGATCTTCATCCTTCTAGACAGAGAAAGTAGAGAGAGGGAGGAGAAACAAAGGAAACTAGATTGATAAAACACACACTACAAATGACCTAATGCTTAACCTCACCCCTCATGGAGAGTCATGAGGGTATTTATAGGCTCAACTAATCATAACTTTGCCACTTAAACGATACTAGTCCCTATGGGCAAAGTATACTACGATCTAGTCTAATTCACGATGTGACGTTATCTTTATAAAAAGCGAGGCTAACAATCTCCTCCAAGATATCGTCACCTTTGTAATGGTTACAATGAGACCTATAAATACAAAACAAAGTAAATTACAATAATAATAAACAATGTTGACTTTGTTGAAGCCAGAGTCTCTGTAGTCTAGATCTTGAGGCAAACTTAAAGTTCTTCCTTCCAACGATCTCGGCATTTGATCTTTGGCACCGACCAAGACAAATCCTTGTAGCTCTTAACTTCAATCGTAACGGTCTAGTTAGGTTATTACTCCTCCTAACTAGTGATCCTTTTTCTTTTTACCCTCCCGAACCGACAACACTCTTCCAACACGCAATGGAGAAAGTATACTCTTGATTGTAGCACAATGGTTTTCGCTCGGGAACATCATAACAACATAACTCACTTAGTATTGCATCTAAGTTGGTAAAAAGCCCGATGTACACCACATTACTTCTCCTTCTTGGTCTTAAGCACAAATCCTTAGTAATCCAATTACGAGAAGAGGAAATACCAATTTCTCCCTCTTGATGGTTGCTAGCTATCGGAATCATCATAATGTTGCATACATGCCGTATTACCTTTTTCTTGATGCAATATTAAAACCTTAGCTTGATCAAAATTCTGTGAGAATATGTCGCAAAAAATACTCTCAATACGTCTCTCAAATCAACCAATAATCGAACCTCCTATGATTTCACCGGCTAATTGTAATGACCACATATGGAGAAACCCCGATACGACTGACTTGAAAAGGAAGTAAACATCCCAACTTTGTGACTTACTGCTTGTTCTAAATTCTTGATCAATCCACAACGCCGTGTGACACTAAGTACTACAACTTCCTTAAAGTGATAGTTATACACTGTGAGCACGACAACGTAACTCCTTACATCAGTTATAACCAGATTGTCAAGTTCATAATCACTTACAGTGACAGTAATACCCCAACAAGTTATCTTGAGACATGCAACCAACCAACCAACGTCTCAAAGATAAAGAAGATCACCCGTGAAATGTTACTTCAATTCCGCATCAATAATAGCGTACAAAAACACCGTAATCATTTTTTCACATATTCTTGCTCAAGCCGTGAATAGTGTATCATCCGTGAAAATTTACTATACCAACAATATCGCTCTATCCGAATAGATTAAAACTTATTCATCCAAATATTTGTGAATGATAAGTTTTGGATAACACCATCTTTGATAACTATTTCAATGAACCGAATAATTCGCCCAGTCCATTCCTCGTCCATTTTGAATGGCAGCCCACAAGAGATTTCAACAAAAGCCCAAGCACATAGAGTTATAACCAGTCGGCCCATTTCAAAGACTTAAAAAGCCTGATCCAACTCAAATTTTGTTGAACCTAAGACCTTGATAGATCTTTGAGCGCTCGTGGATCGTTAGTAATGTTTATGTAATCACAAACATACTAATAGAAAGTCTCTATTACTTGTATTCTAAAGCGGAAATCAAACACAAGTAAGAACACAGATTACTAAGAATACTTTGATCCTCTATGGATCTTTTAATAAAACTAAAACTTGTTTTTCAAACTCGTACATCATACATACTAATGTGTTCCTTTTATAGACAAGGAACCTAAACCGTTTCACAAGAAATGTATATTCATAAAACTAAAAGAGATATGCATTATCACTTCCTAATAAAACTCATGCATATCCTAACTAACTATAAAATACGCGAATATCTATATCCATGAAACAAGCTACACGGTTTTACTACTTCCACGAATCACTTCTTTTAGTGAGAATCCAAAGACTTCAAATAGAATCCGTCAAGAATATTGTTCAACAATTCTTATTCAAGAGAATTCCAACAATCCTCCCTAATCTTGAATTTGACATGGTTAAGTTCAAGATTCTTGATAGATCTTTAACACTTTAGAACAAAAGGATTGAATTCGAACATCAGCAGCAAAGAAGCAAAACAACCACATCTCTATGATGACAAAACTTTGAAACTTCAGATCTTTGCAACAACAAATGACAAAGTGTACATCAAAACAGATTAGTTTCATACTATTCTCATCACATCCATGTATGTTAACTCCTATGAGAGGTGAATCATTGAAAATAATGGATTTGATGTCTCTTTACCAATAGCCATTACTACTGGAGTAGCCAAATGTTTAAGTTCGAAAACTATGGTACACTGATAACCATCTGATTTTTAGCAAATCAGCAGCTATAAACGGATTTGAAATGTCTTTACCTGTAGCCGTTTGCTCAAGACTAGTCAATTCTTAGGTGGAAAGAATCACCTTTGGTGAATTGATTACCAAATATGGTATTCCACTGCCTTTACCACAAGCCATATACTTGTGGGCTAGCCAATTCTTGGATTCCAAAAAGGAATAAGCCATGGTGAATTGATGACCATACAACCCTCAACAATTAAGCATGGGTGAGTTGCATACCCTATGGTTTTAGCAAACCATTACGACTATCAATGATTTGATGTGTCTTTACCAAAGTTGTACCCTTTGGACTAGCCAACTCTTTGATGGACACAAGTCACATCTGGTGAGTTGATACCCATCAATAGAGTTATATACAACAAACCTGAATATACAAAGATTTTCTCTTCTTTTTTTTTCTTTTTTTTTACTAATAATTAAACAAAGAAAGAAATGAGACAAGATAATATTACAAATAAACAAATAAAGAAATGATACAAGATACCAGAATCAAATAGAAGCTTTGTGTTGCAGAAGCTTGGACTTGATCAACCCAATCAATTGTTCAGCATGGGTCATATCATTCGCCACTGGATCAGGAGGAACTTCCAATGTCCTTCTAAGCATACGTTTCATCAGTTTAATGGAAAAAGGATAATGCTGATCAGAAAACACACATACACAAATTCCACACTTTGTATCCACAACATGCACATTTGGGATAGGGTAAAATCTCCAAGTATCAACCTTCCACTTATGTGAATTCTTCCAAATTGAATACCCTTGACCATTTGGGACCGAGAATCAAAAGAACTTGAAGATCTCCCAATAAGTACAAACCGAACCACATGGTGTATGGTGGCATATCTTGTGTGACAAGGCCATGAAGAGTAATCAAATCTTGCTTATCCACCAAATAAAGTATGTCTTTCAAGAAAGTAAACTTCATAGATGAGTTATCTATCCTATATATGGTGTTAAGCTGTCCATTTTGTCAACACACTATAAGAACCCTCAGAAAAAGTTGCAGAAGAACCCACTTTGATAAATGTTGTATCAGCAGCCTTTAGGTCCAAATGCTTAGAAGAACCACCCTTGTGAGATTTATGAACTCCAGAGGCATGCTTCCCAGCTAATCTCACAGATCTCCTGATGGCAATGTGTCTCCTTTTGGACATCCTTTTCCCCCTCCTACCAGGTACATAAATGCCCATAGAAAAAGAAGAAGATACCTTCTCAGATGCACCAGAGGCATCTTCAGTAGGAATAAAAGAGGTAGAAACAGAGGGAATTGGAAAAGAACCACCCACTTCATACAATTTTCAAGTTCTTCTCTGGCCTGTTTAGCTCTAGCAGCTTCTTGTTCAGCTCTCCGAACCATGTCTGCATTATAGTTAGAAAGATGTGCTCCTTCTTGTTCAGCAGATGCAGAAGAAGGAATAGTATCATGCTCAATAGTGCTAGTAGTTCCCTTTGGATCCATAGATGTATCAGCAGATTATACTCTCTCAGTAGAATGTACACCGTCAAGAGGGTCCTCAGCAGAAACAGCATGAGTGCTCAGCTGTGCTCTATTATCATCAAAAGAATCCACAATATCAACAGTCTTGGGTCTTTTGGCTTTTGGAGCATTCATACCACCAGCAATTCTTTTCAATGGAGAAGCTGGTGTAATATGCTTCATAATCTTATTATACAAACTGGTCAAGTCAGATTCAGATAAAGCCCAGACTTGCTTCCTTGTCAAATCAGATTGATAGAGAGCAGTACTCTGATTATACACCACATGTCTCATATAAGTTTTCTTACAGGCTGCAATCGTGGTTTCTCCTCTTAGCTTTAGCCTTTTGTGCAAAGAATAGCTTTTCTCTTTGCGATTCTGACTTTCTTCTTTTGTTGTCCAATAGCCATCATTTGTGCAAAGAAAGTTTTCACTATCAAAATCGGCTCCTAAAATGCTTTGAGCAAGAGTAGGATTTGAAGCAGCTTGAAGAGTGTAAGAATCCCATTGCTCATCAGTAAAATGAATGGATTTTTCATCCAATTCTCTTTGTCTTTCAGGAGGCAAATTTGAAGTAAACTGATCTGCAAGCTTTTGTACCAATGCTTGACTCTTCATCAAATCTTCATACTCTGTTAGCATTCTGGCTTGCTCTAGCCTTTCCTTCTCAGTTACAAGATATGAACCAAGATCTTCATCAACCATAACTCCTTTCCCTTTGTCAGAAATAGCCATAGCAGGAACATTGGTAGCAGGCTCATTAGAAGAATCATCATGAGAAATATCAACAATTGGAACTGTGTCAATATTCTCAGAAAGAACACCAATTGAAGCATCAGGAGTAACATGTTGAGAAGGATCTTCAACAGGTGTAGGAGAGACAGCAGCATCAGGATCCAGAACAAAAGTTCTCCCAGCAACAAATATTACATGAGGATCTGCTGAAGGCATAGGACATGGTTGTTCTTGCACAGATGATGCAGGACCTTGTTCAGAAGCAACATCAACCATTTGTGCATCAGTCATAAGATGATCACCAGCAGTTGTAACATTAGCAACACTTGGCACCTGAGAAGATTCAGTGGGATCCTTTCTCAAAGACTGTCTTTTCCTTCTTCTTTTAAACTGAATAGGTTCCTTATGTTTTGAGGATTCAAGAACAATGGGAGAAGAATCATGAGTCATTGAGCAACTTGACCAGAATTCAAGAGAATCCAAATGTATATCCTCCTGCTCTTCATCGAGATAACCACAAACTTCCTTTTCTGTTACGCCCAAGTTATGCTTCTAACTCCTAAACCTTCTTTTCAACACCACAATCTTACCACCAAGTGAGGATTTGGTATCCGCAAGCTCCTTTCTCGAGATCATCAACCTCTTTCACACATTGCTCAAAGAAAGCATATCTGAGGTAAGTGTAATAGGGTCCTCACTCCACCACAGATTGCTCGGTGGTAATAGGAGCATCATTGGGCCTTCGGGAGAAACATGTACGTGCTCAAAAATAGGAGAGCTTTCATCAATTGGCTCTCTAACCTGGACTAGGTGTGGTCGGTCTAGTAAACTCGTGTTCAAGCTCATCAGAGCCACGGGAGTAGGTGATGGACTAGGACTAGGTGTGAGGTAAAGATGTAGGTGGAGGTTGGTGGGAGAAACATTTGATGCTTCAAAGGTTATGGAGGTCCTCATCAATGGCAAGCGATAGATTACCATCGCAAACAACATTAGGAGAGGGTGTAGCACCAGAAGCATTACCCTCATCAGCAGCATCATTGCCATGTGGCAACATAGCTTCTAGCAAAGGGTGATGTGCCCCAACATAATGAGTTTTCATAGAAGCAAACAATTTAGCACTAAGAGCTCCTATGGGACAAAAGATTCTGTCTTGGGTTGTTATGTCTAATATTATTTGTAAAAACCTAGGGTACATTAGAAACTTATGCTTTTTCTTTTGAATATTTTCAACCATATTATCAAAAATAAACTTAGAGAAATTATAAGTTAAACCCTTTGAAAGACATACAATACCACAACCCAATTGGGTAGAGAATTGATCCCATACTCCTGACTTGTTGCTTATGCACTGAAGTAATGTATGCACCAAAAACCTCCACATGGGGCAAAACTTATTCTTGTGCCACATATATGTGTTAGTACTTTGGTATCCAACAGCTCTTAACCCAGCAAGTATCTCTTTAGTGTTGGTGTGATATACCCCACCTTCATCATCCAAACGAAGTTGTGTCCTAATCAAATCCTCATTCACCACATACTCAGTTCCATCAATCATTGCTATAATTTCTGTGTCACTCCGTTTGGCAGCAGATGCCCAAAATTGTGTAACCAACGATTCAAATATCACATTTGGAGAATGTGTTAGAGCATAATGAATCTTGGAACGCTTCAAGAAATCCACCATAGGTTCATACAGTTCATGTCCCTTTGCTTTTTCCAGAAAAGCAACCTTGTTGTGATCTTTCTTAAGTGGAAGTGCCGCCATTAGAAGAAATTGTGAGAATAGGTTATGAATCAAACAAATGGAAATGTGTTTAAATTGATTGAAGAGGGAATCAGTTGATTTGGGGCGAAGATTATGCGAAGTAGGTTATAAATAGAAGTTACCCAATTATGGTCAAAAATATCGGAACAAATCGTTGACCAGATCTGACGTGTAAAGTAACTCCAACCAATTTCAAAATTAACGCTTCAGCAGAAGGGATGGTCAATCTGCTGATGGAAGTCAATCAGCAGAATCAACTCAAGTGTAAAAGTATCTTCAGTAAATATCTTGAGTTTTACTGTGCCACCCAACTCGCATTAATTACCATCAACCCTTGACTCCACCTATAAGATAATCCCAATTCACAATTAACACATATCAATTACCCCCAATTTACATCAAAACCCTAATTTCTCAATAATTCCACAATCATCAACAACAAACATGTCTACCAAACCAGAAATCATCGATCTAACCTCCTCCTCCTCATCATCATCATCCAGTGATGATTCATGCCCATTGTGTCGATACCTTTATCAAGATGAACCTCGACCTTCGAAGTCCCCCTTTCTCCCATCATCTGAAGATGATAGTGTAGTGGATCCAAGTGATTCATCTAGGGGTTATGATGACTCCACAGAGCGTCTAGAGCCAATATTCAATAGATTGGTGAGAGAGGAAGGAGAGGACAAAGGACGGTGGAAAGCCCAACCTTCACAACCCCAACCCCAACCAAGGCCACGTGCCAGAAATCCACCACTCCCAAAGACAAGAGAGGTGGTGATTGGTCTTCCTGCTCCAGGATCTGGTGCTTCATACCATGGAAGCAGGGGAAAGGGCAAGGAGGCAGAGGTGAAGGGAAAGGGAAAAGGGAAGTTGGAGTAGAAGGTGGTGTGATGTTGCCAGGGACCAAAGATATAAAGCTAGGTTCTTGAGCATCATCATCATTTTCATCAATCCATCCTTTCCATTTTCATCTTCAGCTTCTTCATCGTACTGGTCATGCATATCCACCAGCTTTTGTAATAGATGATAGGAGCTAGAATATGTTTGGTAGATTTTGTATAGGGTTGTAAGCTGTAAATTGCTTCTTGAATGAATGAACAACATTTCTTTTATATCTCAATGATTATCACTTGATCTTTACTTCAGTACTTCTCTTCAGTAGAAACAAGCTTTAAGCTTACATGACCATATTCCCAATTAATCAAACTTGGTGAACTTCAACTTAAGATTAGTAACTGCTCATAAAGGCATTCTGCAAAACAGACACAAAGTAGCAAACAAACCAAACCAAAACATACAAAACTTAAAGATCATTAGTTGGTTAGTGTTAGCAAAAAAAAACATAAACAATAATCTACAAAATTTACAAGTTAGACAACTACAATCCTCCCCTGAGGCATATGCCTCCCCTGAGGCTTATGCCTCCCCTCAAACTTTGAAGTTAAGGGTTAAGCATCCCAATATGGACAACTAGGTGTTGAAACTTGGGTCCATCAATAGCTTTAGTCAATAAATCTG
This sequence comes from Chrysanthemum lavandulifolium, assembly GCA_022545495.1. Classification (NCBI taxonomy): domain Eukaryota; kingdom Viridiplantae; phylum Streptophyta; class Magnoliopsida; order Asterales; family Asteraceae; genus Chrysanthemum; species Chrysanthemum lavandulifolium. The sequence continues at coordinate 188,632,382 of CM040246.1, forward strand.
CCACATTATCATCTGTGTGATTCTTAAGCACCTTTATCAAATGTTTTTCAAATGCATCTCTTATAAAATGGTGCCTGATCTCAATATGCTTAGTTCTATTATGAAAAATTGGATTTTTAACTATGCATATGGTACTTTGATTATCAATAAAGATTGTGGTGCTCATGAAGTTAAACCCATAATCCAAAGAATTGATTTTGTATCCATAGTACCGACCACAACAATTTGCGTGAGAACATACCGCTTGAGAGATGAGGTAGCAACAATAGTTTGTTTCTTGCATTGCCAAGAAATCAATCGCCTTCAAGAAATTGGCAACCTCCGGTTGTGGATCTCCTATCCGGTTGCACCAAAGATAATCACTATCACTATATGCTTCCAACCTAAAAGGAGATTCTTTTGGGTACTAAAGACCTAAATTGGGTTGGCCTTTTAGGTACTTGAAGATCTTTTTGACTGCATTCAAGTGGGAAGTAAGTGGAGTGACCTGATGTCTAGAACAAGCACTCACAGCAAATGTAATGTCAGGCCTAGAAGCTGTCAAATACATCAATGAACCAATCATGGATTTGTATAAGTGAACATTCACAGCAGGATCTGGTTCAATATTGTTCTTTGGTTTTGGAGCTTCATAAGGTGTAGTGGCGCTCGACATTTTCCATATCAAACTTCTTTAAAATGTCTCACATATTTATCCCGATCGATAAAAATACCATCGGTTTCGCTTAACTTGTAGACCCAAAAGAAAGTAAGCTCCCTATAGCACTCATCGAAACTCTCCTTCATCAACTCCTCAAACTCCCTGCACCAAGCTTCTTTAGTGGAGCCAAAGATAATGTCATCCACATAAACTTGCACAAGAATGATGTCTCTGAAATTCTTCTTTAGGAAGAGTGTTTTGTCAATGGCACCTCTTTTGTAACCATGCTTCAGCAGAAATGCAGATAGCCTAGCATACCATGCTCTTGGTGCCTGATGTAGTCCATAGAGAGCTTTTACAACCTTGTATACATGCTTTGGATTATCTGGGTCTTCAAAGCCTTTGGGTTGAGTGACATATACTTCTTCTTCAATTTCACCATACAGAAAAGCACCTTTCACATCCATCTGATATACCATGAACCCCATATAAGATGCATAGGCCAAGAAGATTCTAATGGCCTCAACTCTAGCTACAGGTGCAAAAACTTCATCATAATCAATTCCTTCCTCTTTCCCGAACCCCGAGCCACTAATCTTGCTTTTTTACTACAATACCCTTGCATCTCTTTTATTCTTCAAAATCCATTTTGTCCCAATTGCAATCTTCCCATCAGGTAGTGGTACCAAGATCCAAACCTGCGATTCTTGAATTGTTGCACTCATCTTGCATTGCTTCAAGCCAACTTGAATCTTCAAGAGCTTGAGAAATACCGTTGGTTCCACTTGAGAAAGAAAGCAAGCAAGCGGACAATGCTTAAAGTCCGTGTGATTGTCCCTTTGCTGTTGTGATACATAGGAAAGAAAAACAACGACCATACTTAGAACTTGTCACAAGATTTAGTTCGAACAGTGCTTGAGGATCCCCAATAACATTTGATTGAGGATGAGCAATGTTGATCCTTTTTGTAGAAGTGGGGTTGACATCAATTATTGTGTCAAGATTGTTCACAGTTGGTTCAAAATCACTGTCATAGGAAGTTGAGGTGAAGATTCCAACTTTGGGTTGGTGATTACCAAGATCTGAAGGACTTGGAAATCGTGTATATGGTTCTTCAAAGTCTGTGGACACACTAGTAGAAATGGGAGTAGAACTGTCATGAGAACTAGCAGCAGAATCTGGTTTCACCGACCGCTTGTCCGATTATCCGATTAGTGCCTCAAGATCTCTTGCAAACTCCACAAAGAAGCCTCTCACTTCTAGATTGGCTGCATGTTCTTGCTTCTTGAGTCTAGAAAGGTCCTCTGCATAGTGTGACTCATCTTTATTCTCATCAGAGGTTACTCTCGAACTATCACCTGCAAAATGGTTAGGGGAAAAGGAAGGTACAACAATGGTTTGTTCATCATGCTCAGACTCACTATCTGAGTCATCATCCAGGGTACCTGCATTGTCAGTGGGAGACTCTTGTGTATCTGCAGATTGGTTAGCAACATATCTAGTATAACCCAAGTAATCGCTATAATCCAGTCAAAGGACCAAACATGACCTTGACCACGAACATTAGGCATATCTTCTAGGTATCTCGGGTTAAGAGTCTCCTCAATCTTTTAGCATTTAAATTATATACCCTATAAGCCTTACTATGAGTGAATAACCCACAATATACCCTCATCGCCTTTCTCATCAAATTTTCCGATGGATCACTAGTGTTCAAAATGGTCACTGACATCCAAAAGGTTTGAGGTATTGAATATCGTGAACTTTCCTAGTGAGAAGTTCATAAGGTGTCTTGAAATGAGGTCTAGTAATTGATACCTGCTCGTAACATAACAAGCAATGCTTATCGCTTCACCCGTAACATAGTAGATAATTTAGAGTGCAAGCATGGATCTTCTTGCCTATTAAGGTCCTATTTTTCTTTCAAAGAACCCTATTTTGTTGTGGGGTTCTTGGATTGCTATAGTCCCTTTTTATCCCTTTAGACTTATAGAGTTCTATTAATGAAGATTTTTGAACTCGTCCCATTATCACACCTAATACCTTTAACCTTTTTGTTTAGTGGTTTTCAACAAGGGTAATGAACTCTTTAAAATTTGAGATGTTTCATCTTTAGTTTTCAAAAGAATACCCAACAAAACTGCTATAGTCATCGATGATTACCGTGAAGAAGTACTTGTGATCAATACTTCTGATTTGGGTTGGACCAAAGAGATCCATATGCAGCAACTAAAGAGGTTCGGAGATAGTGCTCACAGCTGTAATGGCTTTGTATGATGCTCTGTGTTGCTTTCCTTTGTTGCAGGTAACATAATTGTGTTCATTGGTGAATACTTTGGAAGGAAGTCCTTCAACTAGCCCAAGTTTAGAAAGCTTGTTAATGGTCTTGAAGTTCACATGAGCCATCCTTCTATGCCATTTTGTAGACTCATTCAGGGATGCTTTAGCCACCAAACATGTTAGGTCACCTTCTGGTTGAACATCATTCAAATTGAATGTGTATAAATTGTGGTTTCTGGGAACTCTCAGCAGAATGGATGTATCTTCTGGAAGTTTGAAGTCTTTAGAGAGCACAAGACATTCATCCTCAGAGAAGAATACTTTGTGCTTGGTGTCACAAATTTGTGATACTGAGAACAAGTTGAAATGTTGCAGTTCCTTTACATAGTACACATTCTCAAAATCCAACTAAGGTGTTCTGATGGTGCCTTTCCCAATGATTCTACCATCTCCTCCACCAAAAGTCACATTGCCTCCTCCTTCAATGGGTACAAAATCATGCATCTTCTCTTTGTTTCCTGACATGCTTCTGGAACAACCACTATCTACAATGCCTACTTCTTTACTCTGCAGAGGATGATCCTACAACAACAACAAAAAGAAATATACAAAATATTAGTACACTTTGGAGACTCAAGTCATCACTGACTTGAGCCTGCCTTGTGGATCATAAGAGTTAGGCCATGTAGATGTATAAGATCCACCATTGTTCCTCGGCCTCCTTTGAAAATTAGGTCCTTTTGAGTCCAAGAACAACTCTTTGAGGTTTCATGCAGTATCCCAATATCCCTTCCAACATACATTGAGTCATAACATCCGGGCCAATAACCATTTTGAAAATATGAACTAGTTGGTCTCACATATGGTGTAGCAACAGATCTTCTCCAAGCAGATGGAGAAGATTTATCAGCAGAATTGTGTTTGCTGGTTTTATGAGTTGCTTGTAGAACAAAAGATGGTATATCATTAACATTTTTCCACATTGATCTAGGTTTCTTTTGACTAGCACATGCACCCATTCGTTGCTCATGAAAATTACAATCCTTAATCAAATGAAATTTAGTTCCACAAACAAAACATTTCTTCTTTTTAGAAGATTTATTCAAAGTGAAAGATGTTGCATTACATTCAAAAGCATTCAAACCACAAACATTAATGTAATTGTTTTAATGAATTAAAGGCATTTTTTGCAAAGAATTAAATGACAAGTCTTGAGAGGAAATTGTCTTGGAATTTGATTCCTCAAAGAACAACTCTAACAAGAGCTTGTAGGGAGTCTTGGGTGTAGGCTTGGGTGAGGTCTTGGGAAGGTCGACTTTTCACTTGAATCACAACTGGTAGATGTAGTAGACCCTTGGTTAGAAGACTTGTCACCGTCGGAACAAGAGACAAAGTCGGTAGATGTAGAATCGTGGTCAGCAAGTCTCTTGACTTTTGCCATAAAGATGGTGTGATCCATCAAAGTCTATTGTGATGGAAAGGTCGGTGGGTATATGTTCTCCTCTAATAGGTCCGTGCTGAGATGTAATTTTCCTTCTTTTACATAATTAGCTAATCTTGTTGGTGTAGATTTACGCAAATCATTCCTAGCTTGTAAGCCAACATACTTCTTAAAACCTAAACCTATCCCGTAGTTTACTGATTGACTACCATAGAGTAAGCTAGCTAAATTGTCACCTGACATTAACCATTCTTTATGTCTAGCTACTTCCTCATCTAGTTTCCTTTTCAAAGACTTGGTTTTCTGAAACTACATCAGCTTTTTCTTTCTCAGTACGTTTTAAATCAATTCTAGTATGTAGGACCGATAAAACTAGTGATTCATGTGGTTGGGGCCTGGGAAGCTCAAAGAATGAATAAGACATGGTATTATTTAGATTGAAGAAAGGGAAGATGTGTGTGTTTCTAGAGAAGAGGAAGAAACCACACACACTTCTTTACAAAATATGAACTTCCTACCCTCTAGTTGGGACTAGGAGGGTATTATCTTCAACAAGCCTAACTTAGCACTATTGACTAAACTAGTCCTTGTGAATGAAAAAGAAGAAACTAATGCAATTCCGTAATGACTTCACTTTAGCGAGGCTAACAATCTCTCCCAGTGATGTCATACGGAGTTGCTACAATGTTCTACAAGCAAAATCAAATACAAAACATAAGCGCAATGACTCCAAGAGTGTCTTCATGGTCTTGAACTTCATGAATCTTCTCGGTGCCATCTCTTTACTTGTAGAAGAACAATATGAGCAAATCTAATTAGGGATTAAATCGACCTTTTGCTCTCCCTAATTAGTGCTCTCCCCAATGACAACCTTTCGATGAATTTCACAATTCGAAGAAGTCTTTTGATAATTAAATTAGAACAGTCTTTAGTCTTCTAACACGCGAGAAAATGTAGAAAAGGCATCGACTCGACCTTCTTCAAGATTGTCCATTCGGGAATAAGATATCAACATCTTCATCTCACCAAATGCATTCAATTATCTTTCATATATCAAATCAGCCATAATGTACACATTTCTCTCCCTTGATGGTTACGATATATCGGAATCAAGATACAATTATGTACATGAAGCATTAGTTGGAAGCATTCTATCATAAATCATATCGGCCCGTGAGAAGATGTCGATGAACAATACCATTTGAAATTGTCTAACTCATTTCAACCCCACATATCAAAATTCAGCGGTATGTCTGTAGTAACCACATGTGAAGATAACCCAATATAGCGAACTTGAGGATGAAGTAAAATCTCGGAATAGTTACTTAATCTTGTACTATTCTTGTGAAAAGAACGGTGTACCCAATGTACAAAACCTCTTGGCGTATCCTCAACTCGTGAGACACCAAGTGATAGCTACTTTGTGGGTTAAGAGAAAGAATCACAAAGTAACTAGATAGCAAGTCTTCATCACACTCGACATATTTGCCCGGACAAGTCATCTTCGTAAGGGAAGAAAGAAAGAAGGCAAGGAAATAAGTACACGCTACCGTCAAACGTCACTTCACACCCAAATAAATAATAAAGAGTCATCTTCGTGGTAACGTTAAAATTCATCGAAAACTTTAGCCATGAACATATCTTCATGAAAATTCGTGAACCAAAATACCACTCTCTTTCGTCAACGAAAATGCGAAAGTGCACATAATGTATAATGTAACATTGGATAATAAGTATTTAGCCCAGCTTTAGCAATTTTCGGTTTAATGAATCCATTAGCAACCCATTCCATCATAGTCAAGTGGAGGAAGCCCAAAATTACTTTACTGCATACCCGGCCCGATGTCTGAGTAATCAAAAGGCCGATCAAACATTTAGCAAACCGGATCCAATCCATAGCGCTTAACAAGTGATAAAACCTTTTCTTAACGATTATAAAACATAAGCACACTCACTTAGTCATAACCCCCAACCCTAAAGCGGTTATTATTTGCTCGCCCCCATCATCATTTTCTCTCCCAATATATCTCCACTCGGATCTCATCTCATCTAACACAGATATCACCTCTCAAATCTCATCTCATCACCATGAAACTCATTATCAAACAACGATCATAAGCGAATCAAACAATTAATCCAAAACCCACCCATACTTGATTTCTTCATTTTGCATTCGATTCAAGAAAGCATTACAAGGCTTCTAAATCCTAGATGGGTCTCGGGTAGGTTTTATTATGATTCGTTTTGTGTTTTTGTCATTGAGCGAAGAAAGGGACTAACCTAATGGTTATTTCTCTTATTCTTAAAGTTCAAAAATCAATTGAAACATAATCTTCAAATATATTGCGAACGAGTCTTGTATACTGAGATAGGATGAGATGGATTGATAGATTGGTTTAGAGTTGGAGTTATGTTGAGATGGTTAAAGAAGTAGATGATGGACCAGTGATGTTAATTTAAACTGAGGTCACATGAGTATGAGATTTTGGTATTTGGTTTTGATTTGGTCAAGGTCTTATAGTCATATCTTCTTCACAACTTCTGATGGTCAAAGTCTTACGCGTAAACATTATTGGTCGAAAGGTCTAGTCTTCATTTTAGTTTACGCATAACTTCTGATATCATTTCTTGCTTGTAAAAAAGCATATGCGTAACATTTTTTGCAAAAAGTTTTCTTACGCGTAAACCCTTCTTTTCCTTATGCGTAAGCAGTTTGTTTAGGCGTAAAGCATTTCTTACGCGTAAACCATTTCTTAGGCGTAAACCAAGGCTTATGCGTAAAAAACCTTACGCGTTACAATTCCTACGCATAACTTCACAGTTATGCGTAATATCTCTGAAGATGCTCCTTATGCGTAAGATTAGGGTTTTGACCCTCGTTGACTTTTTTCCGATGACTTTTCTGACCACTTTTCCGTTCATCTTCATAGTAACCCAGAAAAAACTGCATAAATAGCATCAGTTTTACCCGTTTGACCATGAGACTTGACCAGTTGACCATATAATATTTCACGAGATGGACAAAAAAAACAGTCACAAAAGATAGTTTACCAAGAAACTGATTTATCTACAGGAGACAAGAACCAGAAACATGGTAACAGCAAGTAAAGTTGTTGACTTTTTTGACCAAAAAGATACCAACATATGAGCAAGTAAAGTTGTTGACTTTTTTGACCAAAAAGATACCAACATATCGTAAGCTGATAAGAAAAGCGAGGAAAAAAATTTCCAACACATAAAACTTGGTTAAAAACGGTTTAAACACATATTCAAACCACACGAATCAGTAAAATACACAACTGGCTCGTTATACCAATTGTAGGACCGATAAAACTAGTGATTCATGTGGTTGGGGGTCGGGAAGCTCAAAGAATGAATAAGACATGGTATTATTTAGATTGAAGAAAAGGGAAGATGTGTGTGTTTCTAGAGAGAAGAAGAAGAAACCACACACTTCTTTACAAAATATGAACTTCCTACCCTCCTAGTTGGGACTAGGAGGGGTATTTATACTTCAACAAGCCTAACTTAGCACTATTGACTAAACTAGTCCTTGTGAATGAGAAAAAGAAGAAACTAATGCAATTCCCGTAATGACTTCACTTTAGCGAGGCTAACATAGTACAATCCAAATCACTTTCTAACACCCTTTTCTTTTCATCATAAGCAAGTTGATTCTTTTGAAAATAAATTTTTTGTCTTTCTAAAGTTTTTAAAGCCTTTTTGTAAGCCTCAACTTCGACATAACATTCATTATATTTAGGTTTCAATTCATAATAAGCTTCCTTAAGTTCATTATATCTTTTACTACAACCAAAAACACGATATGTACTTGAGAGATGCCCATTAAGGCAACTTGATCATGCTAATCCTCTGTAGTATAGCTTGCCAAAGAATCCACTCGCCGTAACCGTAAGCTTCATCATTATCGTGCTCATGCACCTTCCAGTTGACATGGTCATCCAAAGTGACCAAAGCTTTGGAGGATCCAACTTTAGTAGTTCCAGCTTCCATTTGATTCTGGCGATAGGTAGAATACCTAACCTCATCACCGACCTTCCTATCCTTGCATTCTCTTGAGAAGTGACCCTCCGACCACAAGTATAGCACTTAACTTTCCTTCACAAATCTTGTTGGATCTCTTCCTGAAACCAAACTTTCTCCCAAATTTTACTCTCAAACTTCTTGATGTTCATCGAGAGCATGGTGGGTTGCCACTTCAAGTTCATCTCTTCCATATCAAGTGGATCCACCTATTCAAAATCCTCAAAAGCTAGTTGTTGCTGATTTTCATAATCAGCAACAAAAGAGTGAAGTACATCTTCCAATACACCACTGGATTTAGGTTGAGAATTTGATGTAGTGGTGATGTAGGATGATGATGCTGAGGAAATTGGACTTGGAGCATAAGTCATCTTATTTGAGGAGGTGCTAACAAAAGCTGAGTAAGTGGGAGTGGATGAACGAAAGGGACTTCTGACATCAGGCTCAAGAGTTTTAAGTCTGTTGTAGAGTTCATCAAAAGTGAGCATATCTAGCCCACCTTTAGCTTTGAGTGCAATGCTTACTTGCAACCAAGATGGAGGTAAAGATCGTAAGAACTTTGAATTGCAATCCTCATTGTCCGCCCGGCCTTGGTGATTCAATTGACACAAAATCCTATGGAACATGCCATACCCTTTGTGGATACCTTCTTCCTCAGAGATTTGGAATTCTTGAAACTGCTATTTCAGCATTGATTTCCTCATCCTCTTTGACTCATCATTCCCACCAAACCTAGCCTTGATTGCCATCCAGATGTCCTTAGCATCCTCCATGTAGTGAAAGTCACCCATGTGATCATCTGGTATAGCCTGAAGGAGAATAGTTCTAAAATTATTCTCTATCTGAAAAGCTAGTATCTCTTCACCAGTTTTGGGACCAACGATGGTAACAACACCATCAGCATCTTTGACGCACTTCTTCAAACTGTTACCCTTACGGACAACTTCCAAAAGATTCCAATCAATATTAGTGATCCAATTCTGCATCTTCATAGCCCACAATTCATACTCCTCCTTCTTGAGGTATGGGAACTTTGCATTGTTGTTTGTGAGATTGAGTTGTTGCAAAGATGTGGTGTTTTGATTGTGAGTAACCGATCCATCGCCCGACCCTGCATTGTTATGGTTGTTTTGGTTGTGAGGGTGTAAAGAAAAGGATGTTCTTAGTATCACAGAGACTCTCCCGAGGCTCTGATACCACTTGTTGAACCTAAGACCTTGATAGATCTTTGAGCGCTCGTGGATCATTAGTAATGTTTATGTAATCACAAACACACTAATAGAAAGTCTCTATTACTTGTATTCTAAAGCGGAAATCAAACACAAGTAAGAACACATATTACTAAGAATACTTTGATCCTCTATGGATCTTTTAATAAAACTAAAACTTGTTTTTCAAACTCGTACATCATACATACTAATGTGTTCCTTTTATAGACAAGGAACCCTAAACCGTTTCACAAGAAACGTATATTCATAAAACTAAAAGAGATATGCATTATCACTTCCTAATAAAACTCATGCATATCCTAACTAACTATAAAATACGCGGAATATCTATATCCGCATAAACAAGCTACACGGTTTTACTACTTCCGCATAATCACTTCTTGAGAATCCAAAGACTTCAAAGAGAATCCATCAAGCAGATTATTCAAATAATTATTATTCAAGAGAATTCCCAACAAATTTATACCATCCGGATATAAATGCTATCAAACCCTAAGTAAGTGCTCATTTTTCTCTAACCCTTAATCACACAAGTGATAAAAACGCCTCCCATCTTATCTCACCTACAAACAGATCTGGGAAATAAAAATTATCACGCCTCTCACAATCTTAACATTCATCACATCAATATCATAATCCCAGTTCAACCATCATCGAATCAGAGATACTCAAACAAAAATCCACTTACAACGTAATCCTAAAATGATTTCAATTCACTAAAGTATGAATCGAGATGGCCTGATAAAGTCTTCAAGATCATTGTATGGTCGCAGGTAGGGTTTTTCTTGATGTGCTTATGTTTTATTTCCTTTCTTGAACGAAATAAAGAAACGAGTTAACATAATTGTTATACTCTTTCTTTGACTTCGAATAATATCACAAATAATCGATCAATGATGAGGATGCTTCAAAAAAATATTGAAAAGATTAAAACCGAACCAAAGCAGAGATCTTTCTTGTATTTAATTTCTTCGAGTCAAGGTTTTGATGGAGGATGAGTTAGGTTAGATAGGGATTTGTTGAAATTGAAAACGATTTGAGTATGGGTAGGCTGTGATGTTTTTTTTTTGGATCTGAGTTCTTCGAATAAATTCTTTTGATGTTGAACAAATAACATGGACCAAGGATGGTGTAACAACCTGAGGTCGTTATGAGTTATGGTATAAGGAATTTGGTATATGGTCGTGGTCATGTGGTCGAGGGTCTTGTATCAGTTTACGCGTAAGCTTTCTTATTTTATTTTCAGTTCATATGCGTAGAAACAAATCATACGCGTAACTTTCTTTGACCTTGTGCGTAGGATCCTTTCTGCTTAAGCGTAACATACTTATGCGTAACCTCTTTTCTTATGCGTAAACCATGTTTATGCGTAAGATTTCTTATGCGTAGAAAAGTCTTACGCGTAAGCATAATCTTATGCGAAAAACCTTACGCAGACCAGCCTACGCATAACTTCACGCTATGCGTAAATATCTCAAGATGGCTCCTTAGGCGTAAAACTAGGGTTTGACCTTTGACTTTTTCCATGAGATATTCCGACCAAAATTCGACCATCTTCATACAAACCCTTAAAACCGCTATGAATATTCATTTTGACCCTTTTGACCACAGCTTAAATAAGCGATATGTCCAGATGACCAACTTTGACTTCACGTTTGGTACAAAAGTCACGTAAATGAGTAACCAAACCCGACTTGGACAAAAGTGACACAAAGATGATTGTACATGATAGACTATATGACTTTTGAGACCAAAAGGATACATAACATGTTAAAAATTGTTTTACATCAAATACACGGAAAAAAAATTCCGACCAAGAAAAAGTACAAAAAACAGTCAAAAACATATATCAAAACCACCATAAATCGATAACACAATAACCATGGCTCTATACCACTTGTTAGGATCGATTTTCTTAAGATTTATGTGGTTTGGAGGTCGGGGTTGGTGGAAGAAGATGAAGATCTTCATCCTTTTAGAGAGAGAAAGTAGAGAGAGGGAGTAGAAACAAAGGAAACTTGATTGATAGAACACACACTACAAATGACCTAATGCTTAACCTCACCCCTCATGGAGAGTCATGAGGGGTATTTATAGGCTCAACAAACCATAACTTTGCCACTTAAATGATACTAGTCCCTATGGGCAAAGTATACTACGCATCTAGTCCAATTCACGTATGTGACGTTATCTTTATAAAAAAGCGAGGCTAACAACCAGTGCCATTGCAATCTCCAACAACCCTGTCCTCCACCAAAGAACCAATCACATTGATATCGATATCATTTCATCAAGGACCACATCATGAAAGGAGACATAGAACTCCACTTCATCCCTACCGAATATCAACTTGCGATATCTTAACCAAACCCTCGATGAACCTACCTTGAGAGACCGAAGTGAATTGGGAATGTTAGACATTGAAAGTCAGCAAACTGAAAATCAATCCCAATCTCAGTAAGTTCTCTCTGAAATGGTTTATGCACCCTGAACAAAACCCAAATTAATCTTACTGAATGAGTAAGACTCATTCAGGGTCCCTGACTGTAGATATTGAGCATTGAATGAGTAACTAAATGCACCAAGTATAAGTTACTTAAATGTCATAGGTTGGTAAACATACCAATTTAATATAGGAATATATGTCTCTTTATCCTTCTGTCATCCATGTCATGGGCCCCTTTCAACCTTACCTCATCCCACTTGGAATTTATTGCCTTCTCTCACAACAAATATCCTAAGGATATTTTAATACTGCAAAATGCACTTTATCGTGCATCGCAACTGCTCCTCGAAAACCGGAAATTATCAGGGTAGTGGAGTGGTGGCATTAAATGAGGTAAATGAAACATTTTCAAAAACCAACTTTACAAATCCTCATTAGTGAAAAACCTACCCTTCTCACCACTCAATAAAAACCCCCCTCAAAACATCAAAAAACACACACAAATTATTTCTGCAACAAAACGCTGTCAAAATACTTTCTCAAACCCAGAAAAACTTGTGTGTTCTTCAAATCTTCAACCAAGAATCTGTAAACATTTACAAAAGATTTTTCTTCACCAAACTCAAAAGGTTTTCAACTTGTTGATTGTTCTTGTCAAATATCTTCAAAAAACCCTAAAATCTTTCAATGGAAATGGCAAGAACACAAAGCCTTCATTTTGCACCTCATTGGGGGCGATCTTGAAAATGTTGAATTCAAAACTAACAAAGTTATAGGCAATTTTGAAAACCCCCGATGTCCCAAAATTATAAGGGAATCATGAAATTCTTATTCAACCGCCCACTAAACAAGCCTTTACTCGGCCCCTTCTATATTGTACCAAAACCTCCTCGTGGAGTTTTGGGCAACAATATGGCCTATGACCCGACACCTCAACCGATGAGATGCACCTTAGACCACCTGTGGAGTATCTCATCAAGTTCGCCTTTTTAACGGGAAAAGTCGGTCATCCCGGACTATAAAACGCTTTGTACATCAATGTGGCTTAACTATAATCTGGTAACTATGTTGCTCATCCCGAACCTTCCATGCTAAGGATGGGTTAAAACAAATTGTTTTGGATCCAAAGTTTTGGACAAAACCCCGTCACCAAGAACTCTTTTTCGCGGCTTGAAGATCCTGCTCACATTTGTGATTCTGTGTTCTCATGGAACCACTCATCCACTAAACAAGTTAACTATATTCATTGACGATGGCATATTGCTTGATGATGTGGACTCGCATTGTCGACATAGGGGAGATCATTTACAGTGATCTCGCCAAACTACTGAGCAAAACAAGGACGAAATACGTCAGTATCCTAGGTTTGTCTCATGCGCTTTACAAGTGTTACTGGGTTGCAATTATCCTCGTGAATACAAATATTGTGCTTTACCCGCATCCCGAGTCAATCAAATTTTCAAAAGACCCATCCCAAGTCATCGAAATCGAATTGACTACCATATGGTTGTTGTAAACAACTGTAGGATTCAGTGTCTCCTAACCCTGCTCCCAAAAAGAGAAAGGGTAAGTCTCAGACTAGGACTAAAACCAAACCTAAGTCTCAGGGCCCTGAGGCTTCAGGAACACAGCCTAAAAGGCAAAGAAAGCCCCAGACTGAAAAGACACCCAAGGGTGACCAAGCAACATCCACCCCGATGACAACGAAGGACACTGATACATCAGAGTCAATGCCCTTGGTCCCAACTACTACTCCCCAAGATCCAGAGGGAAACAAACAACCCGATGGTAGGGGAACGCCTTCCACACAGCCCAAGGAGGACATTCTCCAATCACAGCTTTTGTCTGAGGGCAAAACGAATGATCCCAAAGACTCAGGGGGAAACAAACAACCCACTGATAGGGATCTCACTGCCACCGCTTCTAAGGATAGCACTGAATCACCCACCGCTTCAAGGAGCATGGGGACAAAGACTCGTAGGACAAATACCACCACGATATGGAACCCATCACCACCATCGGATTGTTTACTTTTGTCGAAATCACTAATATTTTGTTCTCTCGATGAAGAGCTTGTCGATAAAGGAGGAAGAAATACTTTCATCGAGAAGAAATGGACGCCGATGTTCAAACTCAAGAACAAGAGCATCACCGATCCATTAAGAGACCAAGAGTCACCTTCTCAACCCGATGAAAATGACTCGACTCTACTTTATCCCGTCCTGAGAAATTCAAAAAGTATGATAACATTCTTCCACTGACTGAAAGACAGCTGGTTATATGGATCACAAAGGCTTCCAGGAAGTTATACTCTAGTGTTACTGATGTTCTCTGGGATCAACACGTTGAAGCAGCTTCCAGTTATGCTGATCTGAAATCTGAAGTGCTTAATTTCAACACCAACATTGATGAGCACATGGATCTAATGTATCAACATCTGAACAGATTGGATGACAACCTGATCAAATTTCTCAAGTACTTTCAGGAGTCTCACACCAAGCTGGATGAAATCAAGGATTCTGTTAAAGAAGACCCATCACTTAACTCTAAAAATGTATCAACATCTGCACAGATTGGATGACAACCTGATCAAATTTCTCAAGTACTTTCAGGAGTCTCACACCAAGCTGGATGAAATCAAGGATTCTATGAAAGAAGACCCATCACTTAACTCCAAAGTGCTGGAGGCTACTGAGGCTTACATGAAGAATTCCTCCACCTCACCGAATCGATCAACATGCTTCAATCTACAAATGTTCGTGGTCTTCATTCCTCCATTCGCCTCTTCAATCAACACCGGGTTCTTTGGATGCTCAAGTTATCGATCCGCTAAGGCATCGTGTTGGAATCACTCCTAAACCTTAATTCAAGTGTTTGTTACTCATATGTAATAGGTAGCTTATTATGGCCTTTATGTTTGTTTAAGGTCAAGCTTATGTAGAAGGCCCATAAGCTTAGGCCCATGTCCAATAAGGAAAAGGGAAGGAGTGGGAGTGTTGCCCTAGCTCCTTGCCTATAAATACTCTTGTATAACCCTCACTTGAGGGTTGGTTGTTCAATGCATTTCTCATTCACTCTATACGCTTAACTCTTCTTCATTTATACGTGCGTGTTTGTGTGTGTGTTGTTCATCCGCCTCTCTTTTCTTCTCTATTTCTTCTCTTGATGCTTGTGTTGTAAAACTAGTGACCTAACAGTGGTATCAATCACCAACTAGTTGGGTGAATCGTTATTGCTTTTGAAGTAAGTTTTTGGTCTTACGCGTAAAGGTAACGTGATCTTTGGTTCGCTTAAAAACTTGTTTTTTACACTTTTTAATCCAAGATTCTTGTACTTTCAATGTTTTAAGGTGTTAAAACACTTGTTTTTGAAAAAACGTTTCAAACTTTACGCTGGATCTAAGTTTTTAAGCTTGTTTTTAACGAGGGTGTAAACCTACGCGAACCGCTTTGAGAGCTTTGATCATCAAGTTTCACACTTTTGTGTCATTTTGGTGTTATTGAAGCTATTTCATCACACAAAACCGGTTTAGAAACATCCTTGGACAAAATCATTTTTACGAGTAATCTTACGCGTTGATCAAAAGGTACCTAATATTACGCGTCAGTTATACCTTATTCGATCTTCGTATCCGTTATTGCTTAATATCTTCCTTTCACTTTTAGGTCTCTTCAAGGTCGATTTTGGAATGATGCTTTTTGGACGTGATAGTGTAAAATATCAAGAAAATGGCCAAAGTCGAATCGAGACACTCAAAAGCTTGAAACAGAAATCGGCGCCATCAAGATTTTTCACGCCTAAGCCTAGTCTTACGATAAGGTAATCCCACGCCTAACTTTCGAAATTGCATAACTTTTTCAAGGATAACTTTAGAGTCTTTTCCATACTTACGCTGTCAGCAAACTAGACGCCAGAACTCTTGATTGTTACGGCGTAACTTTCGTGTTTTTACGATAAGCTACTTGTATTATTGTGATTTCTACGCCTAAGGATACTTCATCAACAAAGGTTCATCGCAGATGTAATCTTGTATATAGAATCCGAATTTTCGCCATTTTGTGTGTAGTCTTTTGGAGTAAAACCTAAAACCAACCAAGGCTTTCTTGTGCAAGATTTTAGGTTCTAAACCCTATTATACATCAAGATAAGTATTTACTTCATTAATTTAATTATGTCTTTGATTATTTGTGTGTATGCTGCATGTTCTCCATGTCCCATTAATTTATTTTGTGTTTGCTAGTGAATATGAAACTTAATTATTGAATATTGATTGGTTGATACTATCTTAGTTGACTAATGATCTAGAGTGCGCTAGATTATTAGTTGTGTACTTAATGCTTGACATTTCTTTGTGAACTTTAGAATATAATTATCTAGGTAATTGTAGGATAAAGTATTCAAGGACAACCGTAGAGTAGGCGTCTATAAATCACTAGAGGATTTGTAAACAAGACCTTTGGTAATTTCAAAGAGTTGGGAAATAAGCACGCCCTATAGCCTTAGAATCACAACGCAACTAGGAATAAGGACGTGACAAATCAACCATCAATAGGAGATAATTAAGAGTAGTAAAACCTAAGTAAACACATCTTTAAACTATCATACGAGTACACATCAATTAGACATAGACTATCACAACCTTAGCTTAGATAATTAGATAATAGTAGAGTAATCGGTAGCAATACCAACCCCCCAAATCCAATACCGAGATTCGTACCTTTTCAATTTCTAAAAAAAACATAAAAAGATAAAAATAATCTTCCTCAACCTCAACCTTAGCGTAGTAACTTCTCACTAGCATTCCTATTCCCTGAGAGAACGATATCAATACCCGTGGCTTACCCTAATTACTACACTACAACGATTAGGTTCATCGCCTGGGGTGTTATAAAACTTGCTCAAGAAAAGGAAGTTTCCTTGACCCGAACGACGCGCAGTAGCGTTATCAAGTTTTTACGGCACGCTGTGGAGAATAGAATAGCTAGTTAGTAGTCCACCTCGTTTAGGTTTCTTTGCTTGATTCCTATCAAGTAAAATTTTTTCTCATTTTAGATTTCTCTTAGTCTATCCCCTTCTTTGTGTTTGTGTTCAGAAACCCTTTTCATTTGTCGCTATGGCAAATGAAGTTGCATTGAATCATTAACAAATGAGGAACAATTGAATTTTCTTGATTGGTTTAGTTTTTATTGTTCGATAAATTTGTGAGTGATCTTAAAGATATCCAAAAGAACAAGGGTGTAAGATTGGATGGATTTGATATATTTTGTGTTTGTGTAGCTTTATTCAACGATCGTTGTCAAGATCAACTCCTTTTAGTGACACCATCTTTAGAATTTTCGTAAAAGCCTCCTATGCATAAACCTTCGCTTGTTACAACTCGAGGAAATGGATAAGAAGGATTTGTCCGACCTTAGGAATCATGATCAAAAGACCTAGTTTTTAAGAACATGAAACCTAAACCCAAACAAGATTGTGAGATGGTTGAAGCTAAAGTACCTAGTTGCATGTGGGATAGATTTCAAACATTTAGGAGATCTAGATATAATGGAGAAAAAGGTGGAAACTCCAAGCCCACAAGCCCTACCATCACTGAGGAACACACATCATTTATGACTTACCCTAAGAAGTAGAAGAGACTATAGGAGCCCCAATTGATAGAGAACCTTTGGACCAAACGCCACTAGAGAATGTAGGTTTAGATGCTTGTTGTCGCGACTCTCTCTTAGTCCTAGGAAGTTCCTAATTTTGATGAACAGGAGCCTCAACCAAAACCTTACCCAATGTTCCGCCTTTAGATGTGAATCTTGAATCAATTAGCCCCAATCCACCCATCAAAATAAATAGTCCCGGGTAGTTGCTTGATAAAGGTGGTAGATTCTAGGCCATGTAGAGTGGAAGCTAATATAGAGTAACCCATGACTTACACACTTATATCACCCATTCATGGTTGATAACAAGAAACACCATGGGTTTAAACCGGTTTATTAGGTCAAGATGGATCCTTAACTAAGAATCTTTTGAAGTTGATAAGATGATCCATTTTTAGAAGGGAGATTTGATTCACCCGCTACACCAATAGACTTAGGTAAGGTTATAATGAATAGAGAACACTCAGCGGTGATGATATTCTTAATGAAGTACCCCCGCATGATTTTGATCCGTCGTTCTTTAACTTGGTTTGCTAATGAAGCTGCTTGCCGGATGTCGCGGAATCATCAACAAACCATTTGAATCTCGAATCTGCACTGATATACCAACATCAACCTCTACACATAAATGGACAAAAGATCATCCTCGGAAAATATTATTGGCAACCCGAACCAACCCGATCGTTCGAGACAACGTCTTCGCTCGGATGGTGAGCACTTTGCATTTATCTCGCTGTGCCATACGAGCCTAAAACATTAAAGGCCTTGAATGACAAAAGATACGGATTGAATCCATGTATGCGAACTCAACCAATTCAAGCGTCTTGAAGTATGGGAGCGGTTGAAAGACCAGCGGTCTCGTCATTGGTCTCAAATGGATTTGGAAAAACAAATTGGATCTTTGAAGGAAGCGTAATCGAAACAAGTCGCGACTAGTTGCTAAGGGTTATCTTGGAAGAGAATAGACTTTGAAGAATCTTTTGCTCAGGTTGCTCGTCTTGAGGATTCGGATATTTCTGCGTTCGCGCTCATATGAATATGACGGTCTATCGGATGGATGTCAAAGCGCATTTCTCAATGGACAACTTAAAGAAATGGTTTATGTCGACCAACGGATGGATTCGTTGATCCGAGTTCGAACCATGTCTAGGCGAACAAAGCTCTTTACGGTCTCAAACAAGCTCCTCGAGCATGATGCGATAAGCTATCATCTTTTCTCATTGCTAATAATTTCACCAAAGGTTCGGTCGACCCTACTCTTTTATACAATATCGGGGGCATATCTTAATTGTTCAAAATTTCGTGGATGACATCATTTTTGCGTCTACACTAAAAGTTTTCAATCGCTTTTCAAAACTAATGAAGAAAATTTTGAAATGTCCATGATGGGTGAACTTCGTTCTTTCTAGGGCTGCAAGTTCATCAATCACCCGTGTATTTTCTTGATTCGATCCAAATATGCCATTGAATTGTTAAACAAATTTGGAATGAAAACACGTGACACTTACTACACCAATGACTCATACCAAGAAACTAAGCGCGATTTACATGGGAAATTAGTTGACCCTACAAAATACAAGTATTATTGGGTCTCTCATGTATCTAACAATGGCGGACTGATATTGTATTTGGTTTATCTTTGCTCCAGTTATCGATTGCGACCAAGCTGAAACCCACCTCTAAGGCTAAAAGTGTCACAATTCTCAATTTACGGTCATTTCTCAAACTCCATATTTATCATTTCATATCAAGTTATGCATGGTTTGCATTTCACATTAAACATATAATTTCTTATTAAATAAGCGTTATCGCGTAAACATTATTTTGAACAATTGATCCGATACTTCAAAATTTATCACAATATATTTTATACTCATACTAAGTTTATAAAAATATTATTATTAGTTTACCGGTGTTTTAAATTTATTGATATATAAATTGTTATGTTTATATAAATTACGACGGTTTTCTTAAATTCAACCCGATAAATATTTATTCACTCAAATCTTTCAAGAAATGTATTTTTATAATTTTTATGACTTCAATATATTTTATCTTGACCGTTAAAATTTATTTCTAGTTAACGCTACCCCAAATACCTATTTTAAATTACAACTTACAAACTAATCTTACACCTTTATAAACCTACTCAAACTACCAACTTTATTTTAATACATCTTCCAAGATATCAATCAATATATTATTTCTTTGTTTTCCCTACTCATTCACCTAACCCCATCCTCATTTAATTCTTTGCTTACTTGTCTTTAGATATTTGTTATATTAGATATGTATACTTAAATCTTATTTCCACAATAACAACACAACATATTTTTTTCTATTGTTTACGTGGTTGTGACCTCCAAACAACCTCAAACACTTAATTTTGATCTTGGTTTGCTAGTTTGTTTCATCACAAGTTCAAGTCTTAAGTTCCTTATTGATTGCTAGTTCTATCTATACCACAAGTAAGTTCTAAATAATATTTCCTACTCTTTCAATATCCATACTTGCTCTATTTTATTTTTTAGAAACAATCATGCAAGTTTCATGTGTATCTTTATACCATTTTAAGGTTTTAAGGTTTTTAAGTGTTATATATATAATCCATCCTATAATTACTCCTTGTTATATATTAGTTTGGTGATTTCTAGGAACCCATGATACCCTAAGAAGGTGTATGGTAGGATTAGAATAACCGGAGTTGTTTTGAATTGGTTAGAATAGGTTTTGCGTGAAAAACTCATTCGACACGTTTTGAAAAGGGTCTGTCCTTATTTTGAAATCTGGAAAATCCGGCAGTGGTAAAATATTTTGCCTAGATATTTAGAAAATATACTTTAAAAGCAACGGCGCTTGAGCGGTTAAAAGCGGAGTTATAACGAAGAAGTTATGAATTTTTCAATTTGGCGTGAAAATATAAATTTGAAATTTCGTGAAAATGTCACTCTTTCGAGTCAAAATGGACGCTGTGTTCTAAAGGAATAGCCGTCGCCACTCAGACGGGCCTAGATGCACCAAGACGGCCAGAGTCAAGGGACTACACACAAATATAGGTGACGCTCACGAAAGGTTTACGTGGCCAAGACGAAACCCTAACGATTGCGACACGACGCCACGAAACATAAGTGCGACGCTGCGCATATGTAATCTTGTATATGTAATCCGAATTTTTCGCTTTGTGTGTAGTCTTTGGAGTAAAACCTAAAACCGAACCAAGGCTTTCAGGTAGTATTTTAGGTTCTAAACCCTATTATACATCAAGATAAGTATTTACTTCATTAATTTAATTATGTCTTTGATTATTTGTGTGTATGCTTGCATGTTCTCCATGTCCATTAATTTATTTGTGTGTTTGCTAGGGAATATGAAACTTAATTATTGAATATTGATTGGTTGATACTTATCTTAGTTGACTAATGATCTAGAGTGCGCTAGATTATTCGCTGTGTACTTAATGCTTGACATTTCTTTGTGAACTTTAGAATATAATTATCTAGGTAATTGTAGGATAAAGTATTCAAGGACAATCGTAGAGTAGGCGCCTATAAATCACTAGAGGATTTGTAAACAAGACCCTTTGGTAATTTCAAAGAGTTAGGGAAATAAGCACGCCTATAGCCTTAGAATCACAACGCAACTAGGAATAAGGACGGACAAATCAACCATCAATAGGAGATAATTAAGGAGTAGTAAAACCTAAGTAAACACATCTTTAAACTATCATACGAGTACACATCAATTAGACATAGACTATCACAACCTTAGCTTAGATAATTAGATAATAGTAGAGTAATCGGTAGCAATACCAACCCCCAAATCCAATACCCGAGATTCGTACTTTTCAATTTCTAAAAAACATAAAAGATAAAAAATAATCTTCCTCAACCTCAACCTTAGCGTAGTAACTCCTCACTAGCATTCCTATTCCCCAGAGAACGATATCAATACCCGGTTTACCCTAATTACTACACTACAACGATTAGGTTCATCGGGTGTTATAAAACTTGCTCAAGAAAAGGAAGTTTCCTTGACCCGAACGACGCCAGTAGCGTTATCACGCGTATCAAAACCCTAATATTACGCTGTAAGTTATACCTTGATTGATCTTCGTTACGTGGTTTACTCCGTGTTTCTTGCTTGGATAAGCCCGAAAATACGTCGACTTTGGATATATTTTACATCGTGATAGTGTAAAGATCATTTGGCAAACCCTAAACTTACGCATAAGATAAAGCTTACGTAGAAATCCTACGCATAAGATTTTTTCACGCCTAAGCCTAGTCTTACGATAAGGTAATCCTACGCCTAACTTTCTACGCATAACTTTTGTCTACGATAACTTTAGAGTATTTTCCATACTTGCCAGAAGCTAAACCCACGCAGAACTCTTGATTGTTACGCAGAACTTTGGTGTTTTTACGATAAGTGCTACTTGTATTATTGTGATTTCTACCTAAGGATACTTCATCAACAAAGGTTCATTCGACTACAAAGATCCATCAACACAAGTTATCAAAAAAAAAAAAAAAAAAAAAAAGGTTCATTTGACTACGCGAAATTCAAATTTTGGTTTAATCAGAAAATTTTGGTCAAAAATTCAAATTTTTCGGGTCAAATTTTGCGTCAAAATTGTCATAACTCAATATTTTCTTTCAACATTAGAATTGAATTTTATAGTGAATTTCAAATTTTGAGAGTCAAAGTTTTTCAAAATTATTTTTGGAGGAAAATTGAAATTTACTATATCAGCCTTCTGTGTGCTATATCGACTTTGCACCTTTTCTTCTTTTTGATTCTTCCGTAGGGAGTGAAATGGATTCGATCATAAAGATCCATTTGTGGCATTGAAAGAAGGATACATGGCTCGCTCGCATTGAAGCGTCGACATCATCAAATTCCGATATCCCGCAATGCGTGCAAGGTGAAAGAGTTGATGTACATGAAAGGAATGCTCAAATGGACGTTGAGAATGTTGCGACATCGCAACCGCTTTGAATGCGGACAATGAGGTTGTAGCATTGAAAAGCAGGATGACATGCAGCAGATCCGAGAAGATATTATACTTAACTACGACACCGAGCCCAACTGTGACGAAGAACAAATGGTTAGGAAGATATCTTACCCACCTATGACATCGACTCGTAATGTATGGTCGAGGTACAATCCATCGCTGATCATATTCGACCGCAAATGCGACACAACATATTGAGCAACCTCGAATTTATTAATGAATGAGAGGTTGACCGTGTGTTGCACAATGTCCGCACAACTATCTTATGTCCGAGCCCTTACTTGTTAACAATTCAACCGAAACGTCAAATCAAACTCTTGAATCAAATCATTCTTCTCAAAAGACCATTGCTCGCTTTAATAAAGATTTTTCAAAACTAGAGGCACATTGCATCTCTCTTGAACTTAAATTACAAAACAAATCTTTTCTTCGTAACACAATGGTCGATTCAAATGAACAAAGTAATCGCGTGGATACATTAGTAAAAGAAAATGAGCATTTAAAGGCTCAAATTCAAGCAAAGGGCTTGCACATGTTGCTTTACAAAACAAACCGAGAAGATTAACCGACAAGAGTGTGGATACTAATTTTGCAAAACCAACAACCTGGGGAAATCGTTCTAAAACCAATCGAAACCAATCAGGTTGTTAGACATCCAACCGCTTTTAAATCAACGCTCAAAATCGCCAAAACCACGGTTTCCTCCCAAGTTGTTGAGAATAATCATTTGTCAAAACCACCACTCCACATTCCGGCCCAACAATAATGCTTCGCTTCTATTAAACATGTTTCAATATACTGCATAAGTGGTCGCTCGCCAATCTAGGATTAGTTCGAACACCGTGTCTAAACCGAGCATTAAACGTAAAATTTCATATGATTCAAATGCCGCATACAAGAACTATGATCTAGAAAAGGCTAGAAAAGGGCACTACTCCAAAAGGATGGAATCTTTGGTTCACGACCTAGTGTATCACCTTCGAGTGTATTATCGAACACCGCTTGTAGTGGCAAACCAAAACCTAAGTTAACTCAAACAGCTAGAAATAAACCCGCTGATCTAAACGTAAAATTTCGTAAACCTAATAGGTGGATCAATATAGGACGAAATTCTTCCCAAAAGAAGTTTCAACATCCCTTAGATCTAACCTTAGATGGGTACCCAGCAGAGTTTTCAACACCGTTGGTCTTAGGTGGATTCCTACAGTGCAAGATATTAAGTAGTTGCACCATAACAAGTGTGAAACCCTCACATCCATCCCCGAGGCAGAAAGGAAATCATCAAAATAGCATGTTCAGTGTCAAGAATATAATTGACACTACATCTTTATGCCTCTAACATCCGGAACCCGCCACACTGGGGATCCATGTTTCTTCTTTCTTTCCCCTTCTATTTTTCTATGCAGTACAACATCAATGGCTCCTACCGCAAAATACCTAGGACCCGCTTTTTCACCGTCAAAAATATCATGATCCATCACCGTTCCACCATTGTACTTAATCGTCATGAATTGGAAACATTGCTTGCTCCTCCGGTTAAAGATTCTCGCCAAAAGTCGTGCTGATGTATCGAATGTTTCACCGCGACAACCGATAATACTCTAATTTCTTATACACCAATCTACAACAACAACCGAATCTTCTATAATGTAAGATCAAACTGCTTCAACAACAATGACACAAATTGATGATCAACATAATGAATGAGATGTTTTATCGTGAATGACTCTCTCGAAATATTTTGGTACTTCACACTTGTTCGATCAATTGGACATACATGGTTTCATTGCCTTCTTATACATGGTTTCATTGTCTTCAATTCATCATCAACATACGTGGTGTATGATTTCAATCATTGAAAACATCGAGGTGGAGAGAGTGTGTAGGTGGTCATTTCTTCCTTGTTCTTCTACATGCTTCTTTGCGAAACCCAATGCCTTCTTGAATTTCTTCAATTAGAGGGAAGAAATAAGACGATCCGTGGCTCAAACGCCTTACTTTGGTGTTATCGCCTCAATTTCACGGTAATCTGTGTGAAGTTATCCAAATATGATGTTATGATGCCTCACACACGGTCTTGGTATCGAGTTATTGCATATTCACGTTGATTAATATTCGAAAGACCACAACATTCGTGGGAAAGTCGATCATTTCGCCTTTCGTAGTTTGTTTGGTGTGATGCGCTACATTCGTGAGAATATCTTGTTGATTTCGGCATTTTACCCTCGAACGGATCTTCCGCAATTAGTCGATTTTCTTTGTGTGGTTTATCGCTCATCTACAAATTCCGGCGATATCGAAACCTTCAAAAGTTGAGGAAATGTAGACTTCATCAAAGTTTCAAATCAGCTAAAGACGCTTGTCGGGTGGTGGGAAGTCGATTCAAACTTCTTCACAATGGCTTCGAGTATAAACTTAGAACCCGGTCACAACCGCTTAAACTTCCTCAACCCCATCATCACCGAACAAAGCCCCCACTTACTCGCAACAAATGGAAAGGTTATTTGTTCACTGCTCATGGATATTTATGAACGTGCTCCTGTGTATCACCGCTTCACCGCTCAACCCGATACTACTCTTATACCGACACACCGCTACAACAACCATCGTGAAGCACCACCATTGACTCCACCACAACAGCTTGAACAAACCGCTTCAACAATGATGAACCTACCGATGATATTCTTAATGAAGTACCCCACCGCAGATTTTGATCCAAATGCGTTCTTTAACCCGCTTTGCTAATGAAATCACAGACCGGATGTCGCGGAATCATCAACAAACCATTTGAATCCTCGAACCGCACAATGTATACCAACATCAACCCTCTACACATAAATGGACAAAGATCATCCTCCGAAAATATTATTGGCAACCCGAACCAACCAATCGTTACGAGACAACATCTTCACTCGGATGGTGAGCATCGCATTTATGCTCTCATTGTTCGCTAACTGAGCCTAAAACATTAAAGACGAATGACAAAGATACCGGATTGAATCCATGCAAGAAGAACTCAATCAATTCAAACGTCTTGAAGTATGGGAATGGTTGAAAGACCAGCGAGGGTCTACGTCATTGGTCTCAAATGGATTTGGAAAACAAATTGATGTCAAGGAAACGTAATCGTAAACAAGTCACGACTAGTTGCTAGGGTTATCGCTGAAGAGGAATAGACTTTGAAGAATCTTTGCTCCGGTTGCTCGCCTTGAGGTCGTTCGGATATTTCGCGTTCATGGCTCATATGAATACGACGGTCTATCGATGGATGTCAAACCGCATTTCTCAATGGACAACTTAAAGAAACGGTCTATGTCACCAACCGGATGGATTCGTTGATCCCAGTTCCCGAACCATGTCTACAAACCGAACAAAGCTCTTTACGGTCTCAAACAAGCTCCTGCATGGTACGATAAGCTATCATCTTTTCTCATTGCTAATAATTTCACCAAAGGTTCGGTCGACCCTACTCTTTTTATACAATATCGGGGCACATATCTTAATTGTTCAAATTTACGTGGATGACATCATTTTGCGTCTACACATAAAAAGTTTTCAATCGCTTTTGCAAAACTAATGAAGAAAATTTTGAAAAATTGTTATGTTTATATAAATTACGACGGTTTTCTTAAATTCAACCCGATAAATATTTATTCACTCAAATCTTTCAAGAAATGTATTTTTATAATTTTATGACTTCAATATATTTTATCTTGACCGTTAAAATTTATTTCTAGTTAACGCTACCCCAAATACCTATTTTAAATTACAACTTACAAACTAATCTTACACCTTTATAAACCTACTCAAACTACCAACTTTATTTTAATACATCTTCAAGATATCAATCAATATATTATTTCTTTGTTTTCCCTACTCATTCACGCCAACCCCATCCTCATTTAATTCTTTGCTTACTTGTCTTTAGATATTTGTTATATTAGATATGTATACTTAAATCTTATTTCCACAATAACAACACAACATATTTTTTTTCTATTGTTTACGTGGTTCGGTGACCTCCACAAACAACCTCAAACACTTAATTTTGATCTTGGTTTGCTAGTTTGTTTCATCACAAGTTCAAGTCTTAAGTTCCTTATTGATTGCTAGTTCTATCTATACCACAAGTAAGTTCTAAATAATATTTCCTACTCTTTCAATATCCATACTTGCTCTATTTTTTTTTTTTAGAAACAATCATGCAAGTTTCATGTGTATCTTTATACCATTTTAAGGTTTTACGGTTTTAAGTGTTATATATATATAATCCATCCTATAATTACTCCTTGTTATATATTAGTTTTGGTAATGTCTAGGAACCCATGACACCCTAAGAAGGTGTATGGTAGGATTAGAATAGCTCGGAGTTGTTTTGAATTGGTTAGAATAGGTTTTTGCGTGAAAACTCATTTCGACACGTTTTGAAAAAGGGTCTGTCCTTATTTTGAAATTCGGAAAATCCGACAGTAGGTAAAAATATTTTGCCTAGATATTTAGAAAATATACTTTAAAAGCGAAACCGTGGCTTGAGCGGATTAAAGCGGAGTTATAACGAAGAAGTTATGAATTTTTCAATTTGGCGACGAAAATATAAATTTGAAATTTCACATGAAAATGTCACTCTTCTGAGTCAAAATGAGTCTTAAGCTTTATAAATTGTGTCGACTTATCAAAAATATATTAGTATACTTTGACACGAATCTAAGGATATAGAAAAGCGTGAAAGCGGACTTGTAACGAGTAAATTACGCGATAAACCAAGTTGCCGTAACTTTATTCTATTAGCAACATTAATATATTTTCTATTAAACATATACTACGGCAACTAGGGGCCATGTTGAGGGCCGTTTTTAACATTGATAGGATACTCTTTATAAAAAGATGTCTTCTAGTAAAATCAAGTTCGCCAACCATATTTTCCAAAATATCCAACTTTTCGTCAAGCGGAGTTGTAATGAATAAAATATAGTCGCTCAAAGTTTACCGAAAACCACTCTTAAACACACAAGTACCATACTTAACCTATATTTTTCCTTATGTTCGAGACCTCTAGGATGGAAATGTATGTACTAAAACTTTGAGATAATGGTACGAGCTTTCCAAAACCGTTGAGTTCGTTTCCTAACGCTCGACGTGCACCATTTTACGACTAGCTTTTAGAGGCCGTTTTTGTCACTTTCATGGAAATTTCAACGACATTATTTTACGGCGAAAAGTTATAATTTCCTAATAAATCACTAAGAGACTATCGTAGGATATCGTTTCAATGAAAATACTTGTAAAGTAATTTATAAATTGTCAAGACGTTATAAGATTATTTTTCGACGATAAACTTTATATTTCAAAAGTGTACAAGTGGTATGGATATCATATGAGTTTGCATGCACGACATTGTTTCATGACTTATATTAGAGCATATCATTCATAATAGGTCGCGGTTAGAGTGTTGCGTCTCATTTCTGTGCATCCACTCTGTCATCATAACTATTGCAACAGGTGAGTAAACACACCCCCTTTTTACCGTTTTACTATATTTTGGGGCGAAATGCATGAACCGTTCTTGAGCTAAATTGTTTACTACTTTTATTAACTAGTTTGACTAGAACTTGTGAACTTGAAACAAATCCTTGAACTTAATTATGAAATAATGCCTTACTTGAACTTATTGAACCGTACATGTTATGACCTTGACCTAAAGTCTCCTATGTTCGAGCATCACTATAAAGTCTCCTATGTTCGAGCATCACTATAAAGTCTCCTATGTTCGGATTATATCTTTGGGAAGAGGCACCAGTATATCTTTGGGAAGAGGCACCCAATATATCTTTGGGAAGAGGCACCCAATATATCTTTGGGAAGAGGCACCCATTATATCTTTGGGAAGAGGCACCCAACATAACTTTGGGTAGTGGCACTGACTTAATTTGGTTTCATCGGTAGCATCCCGAAATTATTATATCGTGGTACTATATTGTGAACTATTATGACCGCTTATACTTGACTACTTGACGCGATATATTTTGTGCAATGGGTTGTGTACACACAGTTTGCAAGTTTTGTATGGCGGAACTTGGGCGAGTGGATACACAATGCCTTTGCTTTGTGGACTATTTTCGATGACCGAAACCTTTGACTCTTTCATACGAGTTTTCTTATTTTACTAAACATGTTTACTCACCAACTATTTTCATAGTTGACCCGTTTTCTCTCATGCATTTCGGTGATCGTTAGTAAGTTTTTCTACGTGTCTTGCATAATGAAGTTTTCACTTGTCACTACAAATCGTTATGTAATAGAGCGAAATATTTTGGAATCTAAACTTTGTAATATATTTGCCGATGTCGGCTAAAGCGGTAATGTAATGGTGTACTCTTTCTTTTAAATCTTAACGTTGGTATGTTCTATTATCTTGTGCTTATGTTCCTTTCGTTACACCTCGTGTTTCGCTTTCCGAGGGTGTGACAAAAGAATCCTCCGATACATCAAGGGAACCATTAACTTGGGATCCGGTATCCGAAGGATTATGGTTTTGAACTAATCGCTTTTGACGCCGACCATGCAGGATGCTTAGATTCAAGGAAAAGTACTTGAGAGCACTACAATTTCTTGGTGATAAACGGTGTTCCGGCAATCAAAGAAGAGGATTGTACATCGTTGTCATCAACCAAGGAGAATATGTAGCCATGTCCGCGTGTTGTGCTCAAGTCATCCGGATGAGAACACAACTCAAAGACTATGGTTACGTATTTGATGAATCCGATGTCTGCGACAATCGGAGTGCCATTGCGATCTCGTCAACTCTGTTCAGACTCGAAATCAAAGCACATCGATCTTCGCTATCATTTCATCAAGGACCACATGGAGCAGTGCAGTTGAATTATACTTCGTGGGTGCAGAATACCAATTGGCAGATCTTCTCACCAAAGCCTTGCCACCCGCTAGGTTTAATGAGTTGGTCCACCGGATTGGTATGAGGTGTTTGACTCAAGAGGAACTGGATGACCTCCTAAAACAGTCTTAAAAACCTGTCAAACACCAAAATATCTTTTGTAAATATTTTTTCAAAAACAAAATACAAAAATAGAAAATCATATAAAACATCAAAAATATTCTTCTATCTAAATTCTTTCAAACATCGCAAGTACAAATCTTCAGTCAACACTTTATTCTATCAAATCTTTCACTATTTTTCCCGAACAAGTGTTGAGGGGGAGAAAGTAAATATTTTTCGGTTTCATAAAACCTTGTACTTCCATGTTTTCAAAAATATGTTGTTTCTTCTAAAATGGTGGATAAGTTTCTTGTCAAATACTCTCCTCGGATTCAAATATTTTTTCAAAATTCATTATTTCAAAAGTCGAGGGGGAGTATCGTTAAGTTTCTTGCCTTACATGTGTTTTGTCTAACCTAAAAGGAAGTTAATGGATCTTGGTTGGAACCTCTTTAAGGTTGAGGGGCTGAATGTGTCAACTTGGCAAATTAATTTTAACAAAATCATTTACTCCTAAACCACCAAGATCAAACGGCCCAAATCAAATCTTCTAAATTCGTTCAAGTTTTTCATAATCTATAAGTTCTAAACTGTTTTAATCAAGATGATAAACAAGGATTTCTAAAATTCTTTCAAATCCAACGGTTAAAACTCTTTAAACTAATTTTGGAAAATTGTTCACTCGAACGAACTGGGTGTTTATGCAAAAAAGTGTTTGGATTGAAATGAGTTATGTTAAAACCTTTCTTAGTGTCTATTAATCTTGTTTCAATCATCCAAAACCATCCAGAATCTTAAATTTCATTAATTTGAATTCTAGGGTTATTGCGCTCATTTAGGGTTTGTTCTATTCTGTGATATGTTATTAGGTGGTCAAGAAAGTGTTAGAATAAGTTTATATGCATGCTTTGAACCTTTAAATTAGCCCAGAAACATCTAAACTGTAAGATTAAGTTTTAGGTTTTTATGGTTCATCTCCCATGAATCTTCTGATTCTGTGGTGGAAATGTATTAAATCTTGTTCCACTGCACTAATATGACATCTAGGACACTCCAGAAACATTCTTGATTGATTTGTGGAGCTATATCCCTTACACGTAGATTAAGGGTTTAGGGTTTAAGTAAATTTACGCCTAAGTCTTTCTGTGTGTATCTGATATGTTCTTATGCTTGTTTTGTGATCTAAAAGATGTTTGGAATTAAGCGCAATCAAGTTTTCATGTTTATAGTTAACGTGTTAATTATTCGTAATGTCGAATCTTGGTGTTCAAACCGTTACGCTTAAAGAATACTTTTATGCGTAAAGGTAACGCCTAAGAGAAGTCTTACGCGTAACTCTTACGCATAAGAGGTCTACAGTGGATTACGCGTATCTTGGAAAGATATTCGTAAACAAGGCTTGTTACGCATAAGCTTTACTCTTACGAGTAAACTTTACGCGTAACATCTTGCTTATTCCTACGCGTAAGCTTAAAGCCTTTGAACTTGTCTTACGCGTACGAAAATCTTACGCATAAGCTTGGTCTTACGCTTTAGCTTACTCCTACGCATAAGCTCCTTTCTTACGCATGAGGATCCTTGTTACTCATAACCCACTGTTCACTACATTTTGGCCTATTACGCATATGTTACTTGTTAAATGTTACGCATAAGTCACAAATACCTGATGTTTCGTATAAGCTTACAAAAGTTAATATGTTGTGTGTTAAGTGAAAAATTGGACTTTGAAATTTCAAAATTAACATGTTCACGTAACTTATCACATCAACTTCAATCAATTAAGAATAATGTGACTTAGAACTTGTAACTAACATAAACATGTTACCATCAAACAAGGAATTAGATAATAAATCAGACTAAAACAAACACATTGTGTTTCCATATGTCTGTCTTTTTGTCTAATGTCTTTCGAGATCACAAAATGGTCGCAAATCAAGCAAACATCAATGCCCCAATGAGCTCTCGATGGCAAACACATTCCCAATGGTTACGACAAAACAATTGGCAAGAACAATCTCGTGTCATCTTCAACAATTTCATATGCTCATAATCATCTTCTTTGAATTGTTGTGGACATCCTTCGCAACATCCATTCAAATTCATGCTCACAAAGTCATTCGATGATGAGTAAGATTCAATGGATGAGGAAATACAATTTTGTAAGACATTAAAGCAGAAAAAGATGGAATACCATGCTTCAACCTTTCCGGTTAATCAACCCGGTGGGGCAGGAGGGTCAAGTAGTAGTCCTCCACTTATAGAAGATCCATTGCAAACATCTCTTACCCCATCCAATCCGGTTAATCAACCCGGTAAGGATCAGGGTTTCACTGTCACCACAACTGTTGAAATGAAGCAACCACAACAACAACTAAAACATCCGGAAGAAGAAAATCATGGTGAAGATGTGGAAATATATGACGAAGGAGATTACGATCATGATAAGGATGAAAGAGTCACCGATGATGATAATTTGGTGGTCAAGAGGAAATGTTGCAAAAGAGGTCAAGAAACTGCTAGAGCCGAGGAGGAAAAGTTAAAGAAGGAATCGACAACTACTTAGTTGACAATCCAATACACAAACCTCAACGGTCTTTCGAATCACCTCTTGACACTTTCACCAAACCCAAATCATCATCTCAATCATCATTTCCATCAACATAAGAAACACCAATGTCAACAACAAAATCATTAAGAAGGCAACTCCATCCAATGATTCGACAAATGGTTAAGCGTGTTATCACCACTACACAACAAGCTACACCACCACCATCCGATCAACCAAGGATTCGAAACCACACCACCAATGGAGAAAACCGTTGATCACTTTACATACACCGATGGTGAGGATCACGACATACCGAGCCCCAACCGGAACCTCAACCGAAATTTAGATCAAGTACATTACTACACTCCTTGTTTTCATACGCTTCAAATCAAAGGCGTGTTGAAGTTCTCCACCCTGGTCGAATCTTACCTAAATTCCACACTTCATCGGAATCAATCAAGAACCTCGATACAAAATCGTTCATAAACAAAAGTTTGGGTTTGTCTACCAAAGTGAAAATCATCATACTTGCTTCATGGCTTTCGATGATATTCACTAAGTTCCATGACACCACCCTGGAGATGGTTCGAGATGGATTGGTATATCAATTGAAGGACATTGAGTTGGGTATAATTCAGACGAAGAGATGGAATTCAAAGGATCGCAAGGATGTTCGTTGATTTATCACTACGATTGATGAATGTTTGATTCATCGGGATCAGATGCAACGGTTGGAGAGCTATGTGGGAGGATGACCAAACTTTCCGATTATGACTTTCCAACGTCCTCAGAAAGTAGTTGATCGTCTGCAATCATTGGGTACTATCTTAACATTCTTGAGTGTGATTTTGTTTGTCTGATTATTCAAAATGGCTTGTGCACACATGACAGTGTACAACCCGTTCTTGTCAAGAAAGGACTCTGTGGTACGCTTCAGTGCCACAATCCTTATAAAAGGAGCGAAAGCTTCTTACTTTTGAGTAAAACCTATCAAACCTTTCAATTTTCAAGGTTTTGCTCAAAAGGACAAGTACTTCCCCGTATGATTTTCAAAACCTCAACCATTTATATCACTTGTTGAGGGGAGTATTTGAATTAAAACTTTGTTCACAAATTGTTCATAGTGGTCATCTTCCAACACTCGAAATGGTCATATTTATTCTCAACTTTTCAAAATAACATTTTATATGCCATTTTGAGGGGAGAAAATTATGTGATAAGAAATATGTTTTGTAAATGCAAATGAATCTTTGTGTAATAGACTTAACCAACGAATTGACGGTACTAAAGCTGTTAGTAACTCGAAAAGACTTGTCCGGACGGGTAATA
The DNA here is from genome assembly GCA_022545495.1 of Chrysanthemum lavandulifolium. NCBI lineage: Eukaryota > Viridiplantae > Streptophyta > Magnoliopsida > Asterales > Asteraceae > Chrysanthemum > Chrysanthemum lavandulifolium. The sequence goes on from CM040246.1 coordinate 188,665,995, forward strand.
ATTTCAAGCTAGTTCTCTAGTAATGTAAGCGTGTCTCTGAAAGGACTTGTCAGGAGTAGAAAGTACCATTCGAGAATCTCTTGGTAGACATGAACTCGACGGGTATGACAACCTTTCGAGGCTTGTCTACACCTTCAAGGTAGTTATTAGAGCTAGTTGTCACCTAAAAGTCGAAAATGTAACTCTTTAACTATGCAACGTAACCGTGTCTCATGGGGAGTGTCTATCTTGAGTTGATCAATCAAAAGTGCGCGCTCTTCCCACACGGTCTGATCGTCAAAACTCTAAAGCACATGTGGAGGGAGTATTTCTACTAAAGATAAAACTCTCACGATGGTTCAAACATGTTTTCATTTACAAACCCTTTGAGAGATTTTCTTGAAAATTGGTTTTATGGCAACATAGGTTAGTCATGGAGTGATAAGGTGACTAAGGTTAGGAATAACCGTCTATGATTCGCCAGAGCCGGAGGATCTACCCAAGGACATCATAAATAGTTAGTACTTAGAAGTCCTTAGGTACGACTATAAAAAGGAGAAAATGAGAATCGGAGAAAGAAGGAGTTGAAGAATTAAAAGAAATGCAAAGAAAAGGGTGAAAAGAAATAGCCCTCCAAATTATTCAACTTAGGGCAAACACCGGGTTCAATTCATATGCTCTTGGTTGTCACTTAGTGACGCCGGTATTGAAGATTAAAAGTCGTCATGGACCCGGTGGCGCATGCACTATACCTTCTTAGCCACTCAAGTTTCTCTCAAAAGAAGCTTGTTTCATTCTCACAAGGGAACCCTACATAATCTATCGGCTTTCTCTTAGAGATAGCTGGTATTGAAGAAGGAGACCCTCTCCCTAGTCTCCGCTCAGGAAAACCAAAACGCACTATTGAGTCTAGAGCCACGAGATTCATCAAAAGATAAAATCTTTGTTCTTGGTTTATTTGTTATATTCGGGTTTTTTATTGATTAAAGATTGATGATGATTTTTCTGAAATGTTGGTAGAAAGTAAGTAAATTATGGTTTTTTTTAAGTCACTGTGTTAGGGTAGCAAAGTTTTAATGGATTGCTTTCATATAATGGTATATGGCGAGGTAGTAGATTTTTAATGAGGATGGTGGGTTATTGTTTATGGATTGAAGGTGTTTATAAGGAAGATGATGGGTGTATGTTTGTGGAAGATGATGTAGTCAATGGTGCAAGAAGCAAGTTGCAGTAATACATTAATAATGAGATCAGTTTTAAGGTGAATTGACTATTTTACCCTCATGTGTTATGACTTAACGAGAGTTATCCATTTCCGTTAAAGGGAAGGACCAACGCTGAGTAAAGTTTCGCACTTAAGGACTAACGGTGCATTTTTTTTGGTCAAAGGACGATCATTGACGGTCAACGTATACCACAAGGACGAATGGTGTAGTTTACTCTTTTATATATGAAAGTTATTATCAGAGTAAATTACAATGATGGTCCCTGTGGTTTGTGCACTCTTGGTCCTTTGACTTTTTTTTGCACAGATAGTCCCTAACCCCGAAACCCTTAACACTCATGGTCCTTTGACCAAACGACGTCAGTTTTGACTGTTAAAAGTTACTCATGTGCAAGGCACATGAGGGTAAAAATATCTTTTTACTCACTCTCTTTCTTCTTCCTTTATGCTTTTTTATGTGACCTATTTACTCCTATTCCACCCCATCTCTTCAAAACACACACTCCATCTCTTTCTCTCATCTCATTACAGCCACCACCACCACCGAAAAAGTGACTCCTCCAAAGAGTCGAGGAGCAGTTCAACAACATAAGCCACAGGTTGCAGATGAGAAAACTCTCAAAGACGGCATTAAAGTGACAAAGAGAAATGTCGACGAAGAGAATGAAGGAGCAAAACACATGAATAGGCGGCGAAAAGTTCTTGGGGTTCAGGATCGACTGAAGCAGTGGATTTCAAGAAGAAGGCGCAACACACGCTGTGTTCGCATATCATGCCCAACATTTTAATAAGCGCTTGGTATTAGCAATTATGCCATGGTTATTTTAATTTGTATCAAAACTTATGTCATGTCCAAGTACTTCTACAGTGAAACAATGATTTAATTGCTATTGATGATGAAAGTACAAGTTAGCCATCGAGATTTGACTGACATACTTTTTTAGAAGAAAGTCAACACAGCTTTGCATCATAATAGTTATAGATTTTACATAAACAAAACAAGATATATGTTAATTGGAATCAATTATATTAACTAACTAATTAACTAGATGTTAAAGAAGTATCAATCATTTAGAGGCAATATATCATATAGATAATAATATATCATATAGATCTCATACTTTAGAACCTTCTTTTCCCCTTGAAACACAATTCGTACCCTACCCTACGACCTCAATCACCACGATCCTAAAAGTTAGTGGAAAATGACCTTAAAACTTTCTTTGAAAAATGACTTTCAAAACCAGTTAGAAGAAAAAGAAAGCTAGTTAATGTTGGGTTTAAATTGGATTTTACCTTGGTCTTTAATTCGATTTTGAAGAAGAAGATGAAGTTGGACATGAAGGAGGAGTCGTGGTGGTGAGTTATGTGAGAAAAGGATGGGAAATTCAAACGAAATTCATGATGGTTAAAAAATAGGTAGAAGAGTATAAATAAAAGAATTCGATTTATTAAAAAAACCAAAACATGTCAAATCCATGTAGCCGGAAAAAGTGATGCTGAAAATAATGGTGGTGAGATTTAGGTGTTTGTGGTTAAAGAAAATGATAAGGATTAAAAAGAGAGACTTAAATGACATTCTTACCATCATGTGCAAGTCACATGAAGGGTGCTTAACGGTCAACACTGATACCATTTAGTCAAAAGACCGTAAATGTTAAGAGTTTCAGAATTAAGGACTATCAGTAAAAAAAAAAGAAGTCAAAAATCAAGAAGTTAACGCAAACCACGTAGACCTTTGTAATTTACTCTTATCTATATCTATACTACTTTATAATGGATTTAGGACTTTCTATAAGAGGAAGTCTTAAAAAAAAATAAGCCTACACACTTACTATAAAAACACATAATTAAAAGTTGATTAATTGTCTTAAATTGTTTGAACTTGTAACATCAACCCATTTAAAAAACATGTAACAACACACTTTATAATGGGTATTTATCGCCACTTTTAAACTTTAAGTTGCAAACGATTTATGATTTTAAAGTCAAATCTAACTTTCTTTTAATAAAGACATTAATGTTCAAAAAGTCTACCAAAAGTCCAATAATATTATGCATTGATACGGAAACACTTGATGAAAAATATGTTCGATGTTTTGGCATAAGTGAAATGGGGTTGAATTAGACACGACTTGACCCGGACCAGAATTAACTATTTAAGTTGTTGAATTTTTCTTAAAGATGGGAACCACTTTGATTTACTGGTGAAATACTATGACATCGTAAAAAATCTTTGAAAAGATAATCATGAATCACGCTTCTGCTGCAGCTGCATGGATAGTTATTATTATTGATACAAAATGTGGCATAGATGTACAAGTGATACTAATTCATAACACCGTCATCTTTTACGCAGTAGTCATACCTGAGTAATGGTAGTATAAAAAGTTAAACAAAGTTTAAAACCCCCCAAATTAAAAACCTAGGGCTCGGAATAAATTTTCCTTCCATCATCAATCATCAATGTCACTCCCTTCAGTAGAGTGTAAATACATCACCGAAGATTGCATTCGCGAATGGAAAAACGGAAGCACCACTTTTAAACCGCCGTCACCGGCGCCCGTTCTTCGTTATCTTTACGAACTATGCTGGAATATCGTAACTTCGATTATTTATTTATTTATTTATTTATTTGTAACTGTTATTGTTATTGCTCATTTATTATTGTTGTTGTTGTTATTAGGTTAGAGGTGAAGTAGCGATACACAAGTGTAGATTAGCGGTGGAGTTGGTTGAGTTTGTTGAGAATGTTTCCGATGACGACTTGGCCTCCACTTTTGCGGATATTGTTTCTCAAATGGCTCAAGATGTCAGTCAATTTACCTTTTGCTTTATTAATTTCAAAAAAAGAAAAAAGAAAAGATAATTTCTTCGTTTAGGGAGGTGTTTAGTGGATTGGTTAATTTAAAATTCCGGAAATTGTGTTTAGATTTCCACTTTTTGTAAAAATATCGCACTTGCAACTATTTATACTAAAAGATGCTGCAGATGTTATTTTTTTTTTGGATAACCAAATGTTTTAATAAGTATTATGAAAAACCTAGACACTGATTAGTTGGGTGATGGAATACATTTGTTTGGCCCTATGAACTTGTGATAAAATTAGTTTCAATTTACGGTGTTGTTCAATATGGGAGTTTTTCTGACGAGAACGTGTTTTGTTATTTTGCATTTTAAGTGTATGAAAGTATTTCCTAAGGTCTGTATGTCACTTCTTCCTGGTCTAAGTTCACGACTAAGGATGACTATATACACTTCACTGCTTATGCAGCTTTATTAAATTATGTAACTCAATTTAGCCCGTTGTATGGTAAATGTTGTTGTCATAATCTATACTTAGCTTTGTGACTTCTTTTCTGCAGCTTACTTTGCCTGGAGAGTATCGTGCTCGTCTGATTAAATTGGTTAGTATTTATTTAACTTCTATGTTCGTGTTTGTTTGATATGTCTTGTGCACGTTTTTAATATATAAGATAAGAATAGCGGTGTGTATGATGGTGAGTACATGCTTGAGGTTATATGTGTGAGGTCAAATAAGACTCTTATAGAGGTAGACATGGAATTATACACCTGTGAGAGTTTATGGCTCTGTTGGGATTTCTTAGTTGAAATGAGGCCATTGAATGGCGTGTGATGTATGAAGAAAGAAAACTAAAACAGTGAAAACATAGGGCAAGAAAATAACAGGCTCAGAAAGGTTATTAAGTGTATGCTCTTTTGTACCTCTGTGCATGGCAAGTATCTCCCCATTATAAATACAAATTGACAAGAAATATGACACAAGTTTCATCTCGTTAGTCTCCCACCTCGCAATAATCTATATATTATTTATTCTCATGATTTATCATGTTATGGCTTGCACTATGAATCTTGGACCAGAGGGTTGGGCTTGCTCTTTTCATTTTAGACTGCGATGGCTGATGGCACCATATGTATGATAAAATTGAGTGAATCTGTGTAAGGTTTTACCACTGCAGGCAATCGAACTATACTTTATTTGCCAAAACATGCTTGTTAATGAACCAATTTTCTTGCATGTTAAACGGGTGTAACTTAACACTCCAAAATCACGGCATGTAGTACAAGCTTTAGAAAATTCGGAACTCTGCATTTAGCTATGTGTCCGTCTTTAGTGCCAAATAGCCAATATAATTTTGTTATTCCAGAGCATAGTTACGACTATTCCAGAGCATGGTTATGACTTAAATAAAGTCAGTGAAATCTTCCACTCTTGTCATTATTGCCAATGTAATAATGTATGTTTTTCGCTGGACATGAGCTCTGTAATAAGTGTAAACGCCATATTCTAAAAGTTGATGTGTATTAATGGTAGCTAACTAATTACCAATGATTCTGGGAATCAGCTGGGCCTCCGATTAATGCTTGTAACCAGATGATACTAAATTTCATCATCACATGGTTCTTATATGGATTCTGATTATTCCACTATAGTTCAGTTCATGTTTTTCCACAGCTGTCCCATGTCATCAATTATATGTTTTTTTTTTTTATTTTTTATTTTAAAATTTTCCAGGCAAAGTGGATGGTGGAACATTCTGTTGTCTCTTTGAGGCTGTTCCACGAACGGTGTGAGGTAAGTTTATTCTAATAGACAATGCTAAAAGGTACACTGAGAGTTACTTGGTCGACGTTCCTGAATAAATTACTTGATTGGGGAGCTCACAGGAAGAATTTCTATGGGATTCAGAGATGATTAAGATAAAGGCTGCTGATTTGAAGTCGAAAGAGGTAGGCTCAAAACCATTCTTGTATAATGGAGTCTTTTCTTTATTTATAGTTTTATACCGCATGTTACAGAATTTATAAACACATACTTGCTTTTGTATTGAACTTATAAATATACCAGTTACTGGGTTGCTAAAACGATATATAGGATGCAGATACAATAAAATGATGGCTTGTGCACAATGTGCTCATTATGCTGATTTTTGTGTGTGTTTTTGTTTATAGGTTAGGGTTAACACTCGTCTTCTATATCAACAAACCAAATTTAACCTTCTGCGAGAAGAAAGTGAAGGCTACGCGAAGCTGGTACTATTTTTTTTTACTCTAAGAAGATTTTCAGTTTTAGCTGGTTATGTTTTTGTCTTGTGATTGTGAATATGGAGATTACTTTTATTATCTTGATCATGGTACTTGAGGTTCCAAAAGGGTATGTATCTTTAAAGTAAGGGTTACCCTAAATTCGCGCTGATACAATACAACGATATTTTAAATCCATCTTTTATTTCGCATATATAGATAGCATTATCAACCATCTACTACACCTACTGCATTTTTAGGCTGTCTTTGGCTTCATATAACTTTTAAGTCAAATTGCACCTTTTTTGGGTAAAGGGTTTACCCCGGTAAAGTAAATTGCACCTTGGCGTGTTTCAGCTCAGGTTTGCTTAAATTTTAATAAAGGGGACACACACTGTTAATGAAAAGGAAACTTAAATTCAGACTATCAATACTAATAAATGCTAACACTTTGATATGAACCTGACCAATAAAAGAGATGAAAAGAACGAATAAAAAAGATAAATGGTCTATTGTGATGAGATAAACCAAGCCCCCAATGGTTTATGTTAATGGGATAAACCGACCCCCCAATTGATATGCAAATCAACACTTAAATATGTTCAACATAATGAAAGTTACATCCCTAATACCCTAATAACAATTCGGTTCATATCACCTATCACACTTCTAGATGCCATACAATTTTAAGCGCCAATAATTTGTAGAAGACTAAGGGGGTGTTTGATGGCCACTGTATGAGATAATTCAGCGCTTATTAACAAAAGATGATTCGGTCAGTACGTTTGGTTGATTAAAAAATAACCACTGAAGGAGAAAGTAGACGCTGAGCGATTTTACAACATATGGTATACAAAATGATTCAGTGGACTCTATATTTACCTAAATACCCCATGTTTAACGTTGTCTTCTAACTTTCAATTATTAAAATTTGAAGATATGTTAGAGATGTGAGAGTGATGGTCTCGATGCACCGACAATCACATTCTCATCATAGTTTTATATAATTAAATAACATAAAATTGGTCTAAGTAATTGTCCATATATTCTTTGGTTAATTGATATATCCAAGTATGTACGTATAATATTTAATGATTTTATGATAAGATTATTTTTGTTTATATCATTTTGTTACATTTATATCCATCTTTACAATACAAATCAGTGAAAGATGATTATTTATCAACAACGTACTTTATTTGTTATTAAATTACACTGCAGGTTTAAATGGTAATTTTATTTTATTCAGCGGTGGTATTCAGAACATTTGTCAAACAGTTTTCTAATTCAGAATTATGTTGACTCAGCACTTGTGAATTATTCAGCACATTTTATTCATTCAGCGCTAAATAATACAGTTTTATCAAACAACCCCTTAAGAAATAATAGAACAAGATAGCTTGACATGCATTACTGAAAAGGTTTCTTGTGGCTAGTCTCAGTTTTGCTTATGGTTTATAAGTGGACACTGATAATGACGAGGACATCTAAATCTAGACTATCAATACTAATAAATGCCAACACTTATAAATGCCATCCAAATTTAAGTGCCATCAACTGATATAAGAATAACAAACAGAAGAATAACAACAGATTTCTAAGAAAAAGAATAAAAAAGGTAAACAAAGCTAACGGAAGAACATTCCAACCCTTGACCAGCTCATAAGCAGCAAACTGCTCTATGCCATTTCTTAAGAAACAGAACCAAAATCTAGTAGACAATAAGGATTGAATGTGCCCCACTAGTGTATGTGCATTATAAAACAGCCTATCAATATGACAAAGTTTTCTTCTAATTTAAGCTACTTCTCATCACACTATGGACACACGACACATATCTAGTACTCCCTACGGTGATATTATTTATGCTTACCATGTAATACTTCATTGGTGTTCGTGTTCCTAATTTCATTAGTTACTTTTTAATTGTAGATTACCCTTCTCTGTCAAGGTTCAGAAGTTTGTTCTCAAAATACGTCAGCAGCAACAGTTGGCATAATCAAGGTTTAAATGAACTTATTACTGAAATACATTCTCTTCCTTCCTACTTGTTCCATAACTGTTGTCACTACTTGTTCCATAACTGTTACTTTCACTGATGGGTTATTTGCAGTCATTGATTGGACACTTCAATTTGGACCCAAACCGCGTCTTCGACATTGTAAGTTACCCTTTCCTGTTGTTTCGTTGAATATGCCTTATTAAATGTGACAAATAAAATAAGTAACTTATATATATTGATTTATGTCGAGGCTATAGGTATTGGAGTGTTTTGAGCTTCAGCCCGATTACAATGTCTTCTTGAACCTGATCCCTATTTTTCCCAAGGTAGGTGTCATTTGGTGCTGATATATATGGATGTGCAAAGTTTTTATTTGAAATGCTGCTAGTTTTACATTTTAAATTGATTTCATAAATTACTCTTGCCCTTGCAGTCTAATGCCTCACAAATTCTCGGGTTCAAGTTTCACTATTATCAGCGTTTGGAAGTAAATAGTACTGTACCTTTTGGGCTCTATCAGCTTACAGCTATACTAGTCAAGAAAGAATATATAGATCTTGATAGCATGTGAGTTTTATGGGCACATTTATCCGGTCTCTTATTGCTTTATATGTATTTCCTTCTTATATGTTTTTGATGTGATTCAGATATGCTCATTTACTTCCCAATGATGATGAAGCATTTGAACATTATAATGTTTTTTCAGTGAAACGACTTGATGAGGTATACCAGACTTAAGTTACTTGTACTTGAACAGATGTGGGTTATTGCGCTTTTGTTCTTGAAAATATAGTTCAAATATTCTGATATTCATTCTGAACTCGACACATCGCACATGTTCACATATGATATGCATGCATACTTCTAGATAAGGCAGTCAAAAGTGATTGCCTAGGCACTAAGACGGGGCGTTTTCCACTAAATTGCCTTGATTCTAAAAAAGCCAAACGTTTTTCTTTGGCGACAAAAAAGTCGCTTAGTCGCCAAGGTGGTCGGTCGACAGTGATCAACGTTTTGCTATAATGGTTATTTTTTTTTCATACCGCGGACATCTTTTTAATTTATATTAACTGATTAGTAATTACAGTGATTGAGCCGGCCGTAAGTCTCTAGTTTAGGCTAATTATATACAATACTAACCCTTTAATATAATATTCTAAATACTTGTTATTAAGAATTAGCAAATACATAATTCTTCTATCTTCCATGTTCCACACGTAGTAATAAATGAAGATGATATAGTGGATCTTGGAAACGATGGGAAAATATGAAATGAGAACTTAGACGACGATTATTCTAAATAGAGATAGTAGACTTAAGACATTAAAGGACTAATGTATTATATTGTATATATATACAATAGGTAAACCTAACGACTTAGTATTAGTGTTGCAATTATAATTAAGCTAAATTTTAAATACATGAAATTTTCAAACATATAACAAATGACATCATAGCATGGTGGTTTGGTATTTATAAATTGAGCTCCATGACCCAAGTTGGAATCTTGCTAGGAGTATTTTTTTCGTTATTATAGCGTACTTTTCATAGATATTGAGCTGATGGGCAATGGCCCACGCATCACAACACATGCATAAAAAAATATTAGTACTTTAATTGTTCTTATGTTTAATTATTGTATATTTGTGCTCTTTCAAAATTAAGTATTTTAGATAACTAAAAGACTTTTATAGTTTTTACATTATTAATACAATCAGTTGAAATGTTTTAATCAATTTTTCATCCAAACTAACTGATTAAGAAAAAACCTTTCAAAAAATTAAAATTAACATTCATGTATATAGCTAGCAAATAAATAAAACAAAGCTGATGAAAAAAATAATATCATAGACCAAACAAATAAATTTCAAATTTACACTAGTACGTGAACAATAGATTTACAACCCCAACAACGTATGGGTCCATGTTACACGTTCTTGTAACAATTGTAGCAACTTCATCTCATTCTTGCTAGGGATTTTTATAATTCAAAACTGGTTGTACAAGAGGTTCATAACTGTCCTGGTTTATTAGGTTTTTATTTTTTCTGTTTTTATATACAGGCTAATAAAATTGGCAAAATCAACCTCGCTGCTACTGGAAAGGATCTTATGGATGATGAGAAACAAGGAGATGTCACGGTAGATCTTTTTGCTGCTCTAGAAATGGCATGCGAAGCAGCTACAGAACGCTCGTCAGAGCTTGAAACAAGTCAAACTTTGGGCTTGCTTATTGGTTTTCTTGTTGTGGATGATTGGTGAGTTTACTTTTGTAATATCTTGATCCTGTATTTAGAAATAGTTTTATCCTTTCATCATCTCATCTCTTTACGATTCTATGCGAATTGATTTTCACTCTTTATCTGGTCTGTATAGGTATCATGCCAATATTCTTCTCCGTCGTCTCTTGCCTCTTAACCCAGTTGAACATATTCGGATTTGTGATGGATTATTTAGGTAAATTTAAAGGACTTGAATAATAAATTTAATTTTTGCAAAATTTCTTACGTTTTGGTATGTAATATCCTTCATGTACAGGCTCATTGAGAAAACAATTTCTTCGTCTTATCAACTTGTCCGCCAACCACAAGTTCAAGCTAAAGAAGGAGGTTCTGATTTCATGGAGACAGAGAGTAACTCCTCCAATAGATCATTCATTGATCTCCCTAAAGAGCTTTTTGAGATGCTTACTTCTGTTGGACCCTATCTTCATCGTGACACATTGCTGCTGCAGAAGGTGCGCAACTTTTTTTCAAGATATGTCAGTTTGTTCCCCTCCCTAACGATTGACATTTGTTTGTTTGTATTTTTCATTTGTGATTAGGTATGCAGAGTGTTAAGAGGATATTACCTTTCTGCCCTCAAGAGTGTAAATTCTGGTGTGGAAGTTGGCTTAAATGGGAGCCGGACTCCACGCCTCCATCTGAAAGAGGCTAGGTTAAACATTGAGGAAGCTCTTGGCACATGTCTACTTCCCTCACTACAGCTGATTCCTGCAAACCCGGCTGTTGGACAGGAGATCTGGGCTGTACTGAGTCTTCTTCCATATGAGGTTGACATTGTATTTAATGAATGCTACATCTAATTTGAGTTCTTGAAATTGTATTTAATGAGTTTCATGTGGTTAGGCAAGGTACCGCTATATGGTGAATGGGAAAAGGACGACGAGTGCAACCCTATGGTTTTATCTGCTAAGCAGATAGCAAAGGTTATACATTAGTAGACTTGATTGCCCCTTTCCAGTGTCTCTTTTTGAACATTCTAGAGTAGTCTGTAATCAAATGTTCTTTTGCAGCTGGACACCAGAAGGATCTTAAAACGGCTTGCAAAGGAAAACCTAAAGCAGCTTGGAAGGATGGTTGCAAAGTTAGCTCATGCAAATCCCATGACTGTACTTCGAACTATTGTCCACCAGGTAGGGAGCAATATTTTGTCAATATCCTTCGCTTTCAGGGGAGTTACTTGGCTATTGTCTTAAAGCATCCTTAATTTCTTTCACACCTGTTTTAGACGATAACATAATCTTTGTAACTTTAATTTACAGATAGAGGCATACAGGGATATGATTGCTCCAGTTGTAGATGCATTCAAATATTTAACACAGGTGTGCATCTTTTTCTTCCTCCACTTGCTCTTTTCTAGTGAACTATATGATATGAATCATATATTTGTGGTTTTCTCTACAGCTCGAGTATGATATTTTGGAATATGTTGTGATCGAACGGCTGGTACAAGGTGGTCGTGAAAAGCTAAAAGATGATGGTCTTAACCTATCAGACTGGCTTCAATCTTTGGCATCATTTTGGGGTCATTTGTGAGTAATCTTCTCTTTTATTCTGTGTCTTGCTGCCGCTTTTTTTTTTTAAATATCCTACTACTAATATAACTCTGGATCCTAGATCTTTTAAGTGCTACTGGCCAGCATGCATGACCATGTACTTCCATGTCAAAGTTATCCACCTTTTGTAGGCTTCTTACTTTCTTAGGCTTATCAATATTGGAACTCTATTGTAGGATTTTAGTATATATATACACCTAAAAGTTGTTTGTTCTTGGGAATGTTCTGTCTGAACTTTGTGACTTACTGAGTGACACCTCCCTTAGATAAGGTTTGCTTAGTTGTTTATCATTGTGGATATTTCCTGTTGGTCCTTTAGTCCTTATGTGAAGTTTTTACCAATATAAAGTGTCGTTGTGTTTAGAGTTCATGGAAATCTTTCCTCGACGGGGTTGTGGATTGATTCAGCAGCATGGTTACTTCAGCTTGGAAAGATATGAACACTACAGATTTTTCTGAGCTTCGCTGTCTGATACAGCCTGCAAACTTTCATTATTAGCTTGCCTTTTGCGGCAAACATCTGGCGGATGAGAATATTTAGTAAAGAATGTCTGTTGGGGAGCCGGATGCACTTAAACCCTAAACTTCTTCACGTACTTTGTTCCTTGTCTATGTTTAAGAGAAGGATTTGTCTCGCGGTATGTTTTGGAAATGTAGTATGAGCAATGATTGGATTTTTCTTTTGGAAGATGAGGTTATGAAATGAAATGTGGGGTGGGATTGTGTTCTTATGCGTATAATATTTTGTTGGTCATAGCTGGGAGCCCTACGTTACGATTAAGCCCCATAGCCCATGTTAGCAATTTTCCATTCTTCCATCGACTTATTTTGAAGATAGGAAACTTGTATTTCTCATTCACAAAGTTATATTTATTTACGCTGCAACTCTTAAAGGCTGTTTTCAAGAGAGAATATAGGGTGAGGACTGCAGTTTTATGACATTTCATTTGTTGCGTGAGGTGTCTTCAAGTGTAGATAATGGCAGTACTAGAAAGCAAGTACCTCAAGGACATATACTAGTGTAGGCAGGGTTTATTTGTGTCGTCTATAGATGGAGTTTTTGGAGGCAAGATAGGTGAATTTTGATATGAAGGATTTATTACTGTGACTGATTTTCATCTCGTTGGTGTTTTACGACGGTTTGTCATCTTGCATTTGAATACAAGCCTATGCAAGGTATGATTACACTAGAAGTCTCAGTTGCATGCTAACTGGTCAATGTATGTTGGTGGTTGAAGATGGATGGTCACTAGATGGTGCCAGTGTCGTTAGTTGGGACTGTACCTGTATCCGAATTTTCACTTGCTGGGTATTGGTTAAATCTTCGTATTTTTCAATCCTAAAACCCCCCAAGGATCGATGGTCACTAGGTGGTGCGAGTGTCATTAGTTGAGACCCTATTCTGCATGGAGTGTCATTAGCTGGGACCCTACCTGTTTCTGCATGGTGGGATTTTGGTTAGTGTATATGGGACTGTGGTCATTGAGACATGCTGAACACCTAACTATGAAATGTGTGACATTTTTTTCAAAAAGACATGGCGAGTCTGATTTCATATACCAAAGCTCTTAATGATTTGCTGCTGGTTTTTCATACCATGAATGGGGAGTATTGTGAGATGCTTGGGTTGTGATGTATATTCTTAGACACCATAATCCATCTCAGGTACATGGCGGTATTGATCCTCCTTGTTTCACTGTCATGAGAGTCCTACTTTGCTGCTAGAAGAAAGTGGTGAAGTTCTCTTTATAATTTTTTTTCTCCACATGTAGATTGCCATTGTTGCATGGATTCGATATAGTTGTCGATATGCTTTTCGTAGATTACTGTGTAAAGAAACGTAATAAATTTGTTTTAGTATTTTTTTCTTTTCTTTTCTGTTGCTTGTGCTTGGCTTGTAAACTGCCTCTAGACTGTTACCTTTGTAAAGTTGTGTCGAGGGAATTTATATTATATGATGGCAGGTGCTAGATTGAATTAAAGCATATATTATTATACTGAATCTATTTGTACTTGTGAGCGGGACTTAAAATTAGTTTATGGGAGACCTTACATGTCGTTCTGCTACTAAAGAGAAAATAATTTTGCATTAAGATTTGTATAGGCGCGAGGCTTATTGCTCTATCTTACTGGTGCTTCCTGCCGGCGTGCAGATCTGGTATACAGACAGGCCTGAATATCTCTTGGAAAACTTCTGGTTTAATCTTGTCTCAAATTTATTCTTAAATTTATCTTTTCTTGATTCGGTAGGCATGAGTAGGTTATTATAGCTTCGCCTGGTTTTAGGATCACTTACGAGTCATGTTTGATATTGAAATCAACAATGTCAATCCGTCCAGCTTGTTTCTGTTTTGTCTACATGTTTAGTAGATTTTATTTCCACATTTTATATGTTGGCTTTCTAGTAATAGCACTGTAGTTTGGAATTCTCATAGTAAAACATGAATTGGATCTCTCTGCTGTTTGTTGTTTTCTGTGGTGTGCTAATTGCAAATTTGTTGAAACCAAATCACTAGCTGGCTTTAACATTTATCTTTTTGGCGATAAACTGTCATTTCTGGAACATGCAATAGGGGAGTTAAGTGGAGAATTTTATTATGTTGAGTATCATCTTTTTGATAAGCAAATTATTGGTGCCACAATCTTAGTTTCTTATTGATCTTTCCCTGTTCCACAATTAGTGCTAGTCACAACCCGACAGTTCAGTGTTCTATTAGATTGATAGCGTTTTGGTCAGTCTTGGGATTTCATATACAAACAAGTCATCAGAAGTTTATGTGTTGAAATATATTAAATGGTCATATCATTTCTTGTCGATATTTCTTGAAAGTTCTGAAGTGACCATGGTACTCTTACAAGAAAACTATGCATATAAAACAAATGATCTAATTGCTTTCAAAATTTCTATTTTTGATGTTTGAACGTGTACACTTAAATAAGACATCCCCTTGCTGACATGCTATCTCCCTTCCCATTTCTGTCATGAACTTCCATTTGTAGCTGTTTTACTTCTTTTTATGCGTGAGTTTTTATCATTTATTTAAAGATCGTTAATTTATTTAGGGGGATCAGAAGAGATCTAATACTTCTTTCAGCGTAACTTATTATTAATTACTAGGGTCATTTCTGTGGTATGCTTGTATTAATATGAAAAGTAGTTTTAAGAAGATATTCTGTAGTGATTTCTTTATAGCTGTTTTTCTTTGTTTCCTCTTTATTTCTGCAACTCTATATTTTAGTGGAGTAGTAGTGTAATACAAGTGTGTTTCTAAGCTGTTATCTTTTCCAATGCTGATTTTACTTATACCAGGGAACTATAGAGTTTATGTATCTTATGCAAGTTAATAATGCAACATTGTCGAACTTGAAGGTATTAATATGGTGATGATGATTTATTGATCCTTCTTGAGAAACATTATAATCATGAGTGTGTTTTTTAGCTTTATAATTTTGGCTGCAAATATCGGAGTTTGTCTTGCACTCTTGTATGATAATTTTTTGACTGTATATCTTAATGGTATCAAATTTATTTTTATTTCTTACGTTTGGGGTTACCGGGCCTGTGTTTGGTCTTGGGAGTACTATATAATTGCAGACACATGCATTGACATACATAGCGGACAGTGAGTGACCGGCGCCATAACGTAGCAAATAGTGAATGAATGGCGCCATAGCTCATCATAGAATGTGATAACTATGATGGACACATAATATTATTTAAAGCCGATAATCACTAACTACAGATCTGTATTGCTTCGTGCGCTTTATTAAATGTGATGTTTTACTTTGCAGGTGTAAGAAGTACCCATCTATGGAACTCAGAGGTCTATTCCAGTATCTGGTAAATCGGTTGAAAAAAGGGAGTGGAATCGAGCTTGTTCTTCTGCAGGTACAACCAGATCCAAAATTATACTTTTTATCTTCGAGAAGGTTGTGTTGACCGGTTTACATTATCCATTCGACCATTGTTGATGAGGTTTATTTTTGGACTTTGGTGCAGGAACTTATCCAGCAGATGGCTAATGTTCAGTACACAGAGAATATGACTGAAGAGCAGTTGGATGCTATGGCAGGAAGTGAGACTCTACGGTTTCAGGCTACTTCTTTTGGGGCAACCAGAAACAATAAGGTGCATATATATCACAGAAGCTGTTTTCTTATCATTAATAGTTTTTCAGCATGAAAGTTTGCCGTCATTCGATCCTTATAATAGTTCATTGTATACTGAGTTTGCCGACATAAGAGTATCCAGACTTGTGTGCCAAATGTTCATATTACCTATAATTGATTGTTGCAATTAACTCCTGTTTTGTCTATTGATTTCCTGTTAAAGTGTGTGGTAAGTTTTACGATACTCCAAACTTTGCTTACTCACATTGTTTGGCAGCAGAAACACTTGCATTTTGATTTTTCATGATGTTGTTGCTTGTGGATTATTTATATTGAAGTGTTTTTCTGTAGGCTTTGATCAAATCCACTAACAGGCTCCGAGATTCTTTGCTTCCAAAGGATGAGCCAAAGTTGGCTATTCCACTTTTGCTACTTATTGCTCAGCATCGTTCTGTGTGAGTCTACTATGTTAAATTATATAGCTGTTTACCCTTTCTTTTATTGTTTTAATTTTATTTTTTATTTCACCTGTTCATTTTTTGTGTTCCTTTAGTTTACTTCCGTGTCTTTTGTTCTAATAAAAAGAGGTTAAAGACACGCAATCTATTTTAAGTAATCATATTTGTCTCTGGTGTCCAGGGTTGTCATTGAGGCCGATTCTCCACACATTAAGATGGTCTGTGAACAGTTGGATAGATGTCACGGATCACTTCTGCAGTACGTGGAATTCTTATGCGGTGCAATGACACCAACATCATATGCTCAGCTGGTTCCAGATCTTCATGATCTCATACACTTGTACCACCTTGAACCCGAGGTTTTCTTTTTAGCCTTTTTTTCTATGATTACATCGTTCTATCTTATGAAATACTCTTATGTTCTGTTTCTTTTATAAAGTTATCTCAATGCTATATTCTTCTTTTTTGTATCTAGGTTGCATTCTTGATTTATCGACCTGTAATGAGGCTTTTCAGCTATCAGAGTGCATCTGATGTTCTCTGGCCTTTAGATTGTGATGATATATCTGAAAAATTTATACTTGATCTTGGTCCTCCCCGCAAACCCATAATGTAACATTTTTGATAATTTTGTTTATTTAAGTTTTTACTAGTATTTATATTTCTTTAGTAATGCCATATGTTTATGGCAGGTGGTCAGATCTTCTTGATACAGTTAGAACAGTGCTGCCTTCAAAAGCTTGGAACAGCCTCTCTCCTGATCTATATGCTACCTTTTGGGGACTAACACTTTATGATCTCTATGTTCCTAGAAACCGTTACAAATCTGAAATTGCCAAACAGCATGTTGCTCTTAAAGCTTTGGAAGAGCTAGCTGATAATTCCAATTCAGCAATCACTAAAAGGAAGAAAGATAAAGAAAGAATACAAGAAGCTTTAGATAGGTTAACTGGTGAACTTCAAAAGCATGAAGAACACGTTGCATCTGTTCGTAGACATTTGGCTCACGAGAAAGATAAATGGTTGAGTAATTGCCCTGAGACCTTGAAGATCAACATGGAGTTCCTTCAAAGATGTATATTTCCAAGATGTACGTTCAGCATGCCTGATGCGGTTTATTGTGCGATGTTTGTTCATACCCTCCACTCACTGGGCACACCATATTTCAACACGGTAAACCATATTGACTATTTGATATGCAAGACATTACAACCAATGATATGCTGTTGTACCGAGTATGAAGTGGGTCGGCTTGGTAGATTTCTGCTCGAGACTCTCAAGACAGCCTATTATTGGAAGGTAGATACGAGTGTGTGTGTGTTTCTGCGTTACAAGTGTCTACTATAACTTCATCAACTTCTCTTTCTAGTGGTGACTTATTAGAGGTGAAATGGGCGGATTGGGCGGTTTGGGTAGCAAGTCAAAACAACAAAGCGGATTCGGTTTATATATCGTATTTTTTTGAGTGTAGGAATACGTAATGTATAGTACCGGTAGAATGGGTGGGCAGGCCTGCAGGCACACCTTACCAGTTTCTTGAAATTCGAAGTTACTGGTGTTGAAAATATGACTGATTGTAAAAATTCTAGGAGACGTAGACCAAAAATTCATTTATTCACCTCAAGCTAAGCTTTTTGGGACTCAAATATGACTTTCTGTTTACTATAGTGACTTTCATAGCTTTTATGCATTTGAAGACACATTGGATTTTAACCAAGTTTTGACCCATTTCAATTGCAGTTGAGTTGAATCCTATAGCTCAACTGATTTAACCCATTGATTAGACACTCACCTTTATGATTTCACCTTTTGTGCAGAGTGATGAATCTGTATATGAGCGTGAGTGTGGAAACATGCCAGGATTTGCTGTCTATTATAAAGACCCAAATAGCCAGCGTGTTACATATAGTCAATTCATCAAGGTGAGTACATATAGTGAGTTCATGGAGGTGAGTGGCAATCAAGAGATCAAATTTATTTAATGTTATGGATAAAAAGTTCTTTTTGCTGCATTAATAAAATCTCATGTATTAATTTATTGCTGAAAGGTTCACTGGAAATGGAGTCAAAGGATCACAAGATTATTGATCCAGTGCTTGGAATCTACAGAGTACATGGAAATTGAAATGCTCTTATTATGCTTACAAAGTTTCAACTGTTTTTCCTGTTACTAGGAAAAGTGGGATCAACCTTGAAAAAAGGGTAAACTTTACTCTCCTTGTTGCATCTTAGATTGATCTACTCAAGTTGCTTAATATCCAGTAATGTTAACTATCTATCTTCTGTTATGGTGGTTCTTTGTCCCTTCTCTTGCCGTAATTCTTTCAGGTTGCTAAACTTAAGAGTGATGAAAGAGAAGATTTAAAGGTTTTGGCTACTGGTGTTGCTGCTGCCTTGGCTGCTCGAAAGGTGATGATGTCAATCAAGTTTGTTTGCTTTGTTACATCTCTAGTTTAATATAATAATCCAGTAATATATTTGTTTTTTTTAAATAAATGACCTAGTAGGTTTTGATGTTTTTGAATATTGATACACTTCGGCAACTTTTGACCATTGCCTTATGAGCAACTTTTTCCTCTTTTTATCAGTTTGACTGGTCAGAGATAACAGATAAACCAAATTGAGACACAAAGAAATGGCTGAAAATTGCCACTTGTAACATGATTTTGTCAAAACATTCATGTGACAGTTTGATCTATAAGACAAACAGTCCAAGTCATACAATAAGATTAGGTTCAGCTCACTTTATACAATGCCATAACCTATTGGTTATTATTATAAGATCAAGTATGAATCTATGTTACCGTTGTAGTCATAAAATACACACTTCTCTACTTTGCTTCTTTGCTATATGGATGATGATTAGACAACTATGTATATTTATACCATATATCTGTATGATATCTGTTGGCATACTGATTCTGTTTCGTGCTATACAGACATCATGGGTTACAGAAGAAGAGTTTGGAATGGGGTATCTTGATTTGAAGCCCGCATCATCACTAGCCTCAAAGTCTGTTCATGCTACAACATCTAGTAATCCTAACATGCCTAATGAACTTCCAAAACATCATGATTCCAACGCCCTCGGGTCTAATTTGAGGTCAAAACCTTCAGAAAGTAAACATGAAAGTGTCACAGGACATGCAAAAGTTAAAGGTAGTTCACTAAGTAATGGTTCAGATGCTTCTAGATCAGCAGAAAATCATAAGCAGATTGATGATTCTGCAAACAGAGTATCAGAGGAGAATGCTACAAAAGGCACCATAGGTAAAAGGTCCGTAACTACTGCATCTGTATCGAAGCAACCAAAGCCGGATCTTGTGAAAATTGACACTAAACCTAAACCTGTTGGGACCGTTAATGAGGCTTCTGCAATAGCAAAAGGATCAACACTGTCCACAAGATCATCAGATACTGAAATTGGAGTTTCGAAAACGACTTAAACAAGAACCGCTTCTGTTAAAGACGACTCATCTGAAGCTATGGATGTCCAAAAACGATCCTCATCTCGACCCTCTCATTCTCCAAGGCACGATAACAATGTTTTTGCCTCAAAATCGAGTGATAAACTGACTAAAGAGGACAAGCCCAGCTGAAGAACAGGACCGGTTTACTAAGCGGCGAAAAGGGGAATATGATTCGAGAGATTCTGAGCCTGAGTCTCGGTTTCTAGACCCCCGAGCAATTGACAGACATCACCCTGTTGAATTTAACAAATTAAGTTCTGATGAGCCAATCAGAAGCAGCGACAAGCCATTAGATAAACCAAAAAATGAAAGATACGATCGGGATTACCGAGAAAGGTTTGAAAGGTCTGATAAGTCTCACTGTGATGATGTGACTGAAAAGTCAAGAGATCGGTCAATGGAAAGATACAGCAGAGAGCGGTCAGTTGATAAAGGTAAAGATGATAGAAATAAACTGAGGTACAATGAGATTCCTGCAGACAAATCCCTCGTTGATGATCGATTTCGTGGGCAAAGTTTACCTCCGCCTCCACCCTTACCTCCACATGTGGTCCCACAATCGTTAAATGCAAATAAAAGAGATGAAGACGGTGATAGAAGACTTGGAACAGCTAGACATTCACAAAAGTTATCTCCAAAACATGATGACAGAGAGCGTAGGCGGTCTGAGGAGAATTTGTTAGTTTCTCAAGAAGATGCAAAACGAAGACGAGAAGAAGAAATTCGAGACAGAAAACGAGAAGACCGGGAAGCATTTTCAACTAAGGTAACTCCTATATTTTCAATATCCACTGATTTTCTCTTGCCTTTTTGTCTCGGTGTTTTTTTTAGGTAAAGCTAATGTTTCAATTTAAATATGAAGCTAGTCTATTGTTGTTTGCTGGCGAATAATACAACCTACCTTTTTTGATTTAGATGGATGACAGAGAACGAGACGGAGATAGGGAAAAGGTTAATATGATGAAAGAGGAGTTGGATGTGAATGCCTCGAAAAGGCGGAAACTCAAAAGGGAGCTGCCTTCAGAGCCTGGTGAGTACTCACCAGTCGCTCCAACACCCCCTCCTCTTAATATCAACATGACACCATCATATGATATGAGAGACAGGGGAGACCGGAAAGCAGCTGTTCTTCCACGTCCGGTTTACTTGGAAGAACCTAGCCGTATGCATGGTAAAGATGTACCTGCCAAAATGACCCGGCGTGATTCTGACCCGTATCCTTAAAATTTCATTTTTTAGTTGTTTTGTGTTCAACATTGAGGTAGTAAAATCGGCATGTTTGGTATTCGGGCCAAATGGGTTCAGGTTAAATGGATTTTGGTATTGGTCGAAAAAGGTAGGGGTGGATGACCAGTTTTTGTCCAAAGTTTTTAGACAATAGTCGGTGCATTAATACGACTTTTAATGATAATAAAAAAATAGTAAGAGTATGGAATATACTAGAATGGAATATACTTTTCAGTGTTTATGACCATAGGCGGCACCCTTTTAACTATTTAACGCAACATACTTGCCCTTTCATACCAAAGTATGTAACGTGTAACTGTTTAATGCACTATAACCACCCTTCTTTTTACCAATTAACGCAAAAGGGTTTGCATACTTTGCTAAGAAATGGCAAGTGTTTTGCAATAAATGTAAAAAGAGTTGCATTACACAAATGAAAAACGACACTTGGCCCACTTCTTTTAGTTTTAGATTTGACCAGTTTGACTTAGTATAACCCAAGTGACTCGTCAAAATTGCCACTTCAGTACTATTACTCTAATTATATGAAAAGAATACACAACAGGCTCATGCATTTAACTTGAATCATCCTTAATTCCTGCACCTTAGAATGTATGACAGAGAATGGAAGACTAAAACGGCAGAGGGCCGATCAAAAGAGGAAGCACCGAAAATAGGGCTTCAGATATGCTGTCTGCATTTTAATATTGGAGTTCCTTTACAAACCATGAAGCATCCTTTTACCTATGATTTCTTTGCCTATTTGCTCCGCTTCATCTACCAATAAAGGCATTGTCATGCATCTTCTCTAATGCTGGTTTTGCAATTTAGTATCTGGCCTTTCATTCTGCCATAATGTACTATATGTTTATCATCATTGCCAGAGGTTGGTTGATTGTCTTATGGATTCTATTTCGACATGACCATAGATAGTCGAAATAAGGTGGGCTTTCTCTGCAAACGAGGGCTTTTCGTTCATTTATATACATTGATATACGGAAATTTATTTTGTGCTACATAATTTATCGGTTAGTACCAGAAGTTTTGGCTTGGTTATAGTCACTATGAGACTAGTAATTCTTAATATGTTTTGGTGGGGCATCTGACAGTACACATTCCAGCTGCAAGACAAATAACTGATAGCAAAAGACATGAAATATCCATTAAAAGAACATGCCAAACCAAATTAGTAAACGGAATTTTGTTGTAAATGTAAGCCATTTTTGTCTTCATCAGTTTTGTAGGCTTAAAGTTTGTACGTGTTTATGTTTAATAGGTTACTTTGTGAATGCATATGCGTGTTTGTGTGCTTGTGTTCATATTGTTGCAAGAATCATCATAACATCCTTTGACGAGGTAACTCTCCAGAAGGATGAGTTCTAAACTAATTAAGGAATAATGTGAACATTAGTAAATATACAAAACTAAAGATTATATCATCATAATCTTCGCCTTCAACTTACAGAGCTTTGACGAGCAAGTTTAGCAGATGGCAACTATACTGGTGAATCTGTGATTACTGGATGAACAGTTCATTCATTCATACATAGAGTTGATCACTTAAAATTGTCTCTGTGGTTTCTTGGGTATAATGAAAATGGTCCTTAGACTTTTATTTCTCCGGATCCTCTCCCTGTGACCACTATATCTCTAGACTTTTTTTTGTCGGGTATAACGTAACAGGTTTGGTCCCTTGACTACTATTGATGGATGTTTAGATGCTGAAATGACATAAATACCTTCTTATGTTTAAAAATTAGATACCTATGGTTTGTGACTTTGTGGTGAATCACGAATTTAATCTATGTATATTTCTTTTATTATTTATTTATGTATTAATATTAGCATCATTTTTTTTAATTAAAAAATCCAAAAATATTCAAAATATTTTTAATTCTTTTTGACGAAACTTACTTTAAAATTTGAATATTATACGTTTTTCACGTTTTAATCCGCTTCAGACACGTTTTCTCGCTTTTCTTACGTCTTCATATGTTTTTATACGTTTAGTATGTTTTTATACGTTTTAGTCGGTTTTATACGTTTTCATCTGTTTTTATACTTTTTCGTCCGTTTTCTTACTTTTTTGTCCGTTTTATACGTTTTCGTCCGTTTTTATAGTTTCGTCTTCATACGTTTTTATACGTTTTAGTCCGTTTTTATACGTTTTCATCCGTTTTCGTCCATTTTTCTTACGTTTTTTCCGTTTTTATACGTTTTCGCTCGTTTTCTTACATTTTCATGCGTTTTCGTTCGTTTTATACATTTTAGTCCCTTTTTATACACAATTATACGTTTTTCTTACAATTTATACATTTTATCCGTTTTTATACGTTCTCTTATATTTTCGTACGGTTTTATCTGTTTATATACCTTTTTGTCTGTCCTTATACAATTTTTTACGTTTCGTACATTTTTATACATTTTCGACCGTTTTTTGTTTTCTTACATTCTTGTACATATAAAAACGGATAAAAATGATTAATAACAGATAAAAATGTATGAAAACGTATAAAAACTTACAAAAACGTAAAGAAAGTACTAAAAGGTATAAAAACATATGAAACGTATAAAAACGAACGAAAACATATAAAAATAGATAAAAGTGGATAAAAACGTATACCCTTAATGCTCTAACTATACCCTTAATGCTCAAGTATAAAAGCCGCATATCGAACTATACCCTTAATGCTCTAACCACATATGCTTGTTGGCTTACTTTCAAAAGGTAAGAAGAAATTTAAGTTAAAAGTAAAATAGATAAAAAATACTGAATACGTACATGTGGTATCTTTCAACTTTATTTTTTGAGCCAAATGACTAGTGGTGGCATATTAATCTGTAGTAGTATGTTGCATTGTTCACTCTTTGACCCACAATCAAGCATGATATTTGAATTATTAATACAATTGATTCAAAAACTTAGGTATAACGTTTTCGCATCTATATCTTTTAAAATATGAAAGTCGATAATGAAAAAAGAGAAAGGAATAGTAAAAACTCGAAAAAAGCTTAATAATTGCTCATACATAGGATCGGATCGTGTAAAAAGGTGTAAAACAATATAAATAGAAAAAACATGTTGGGATTTGTTTTTGAAAATTTTCACAACAAATTTGAAATTAAAAGTAGAATAGATTAAGGGTGCGTTTGGTTTGTAGACGAGGTTAGAGTTGGATTATATCATAAATCTCACATAAAACCCTAAAAGTATTCTCTTTCTAGGAGATATCCGCCGCCACCTCTCCTTCATATTCCGCCATACCATCCTCTTTAAACCGCCTCTACCTTCTCGTATGCAATCGGTTTTAATGGTGGTGTCTTCCTAGAGGTAGCGCGGTATTTATCATCACTTATTCGACCCTAATCATTTTTAGGGTTCTTATGGATATCGTCCCTATCATGCTTTCTGCATCTAAGTTTTAATCTAATTCCATTGGTTTTGATTGGTGGTTAGATTAAACGTGTTATTTTATTGGCATTCTTTATTTGGGTTTCGTTTATTCGATCCCTATTAGGGTTTTGTTAACTGATGCCCATGGTCTAATGGTCCTTAACTGCTATATCTTTCTCTTTTATTGGTGTTGGTGGCCTATCCTTAAACGCATTAACGAAACCTGCTTTTTGATAACATCAAATTAGCCTAATCTTTTATATATCAAATTCCCGTGTTTATGGCCTCATTTGTATTAATATGGTACTTAATTGTTCATATTCGTTCATATTTGCATTTCAGGATAAATGAGGCGTTGAAGCGGAAAATATGTGATATAAGGCCAAGAAATATATTCTAAAGACAAGTTACGGCGTAAGTGACACTTTTGACTACGCCGTAAGTCACATTACAAGGGCCTATGTATTCTGTGCGAAGATTACGCCGTAACTATCTAATAATGTCACAACATAAATATGAGCCATGAAGGATAAGGCGTAACCTCCTCTTAAGGTTACGCCGTAATTATTATTTTGAAGGTTACGGCGTAACATGGTAAATTAGTTACGCCGTAGAGATAAATTCGGAGTGGATAACTATGTGTTGGTGAAGGATTATGGCGTAAACCCGATGATTTAGTTACGCCGTAATTATTTACTTGGGAGCAAATTTTTGAAGGCTACGGCGTAATTATAATTTAATTACGCCGCAATTAGTTAAATGCGGCTATGTTATATTAAGTAAAAATACGACAAGGGCCAAGTTGCAATATTACTAAAGATCGAGGGCTTAAGTCGCAATTAGTAAATCTTTATCATTATAAAAAGGGTCATCATGGTACAAGAAAATGGCATCAATTTGGCAAAAGAAACATTCATGGTTTTCTTTTGTGCGCCGCCAAAACAGAAAGAAAAAGAGGCCGCGACAGGTTTTCGAAGGGTTTGCCTGGTACTCAACTAGGGGATCGATAGCATTATCCTTGGCACGATATGTAATTATTTTCCGACTCATATTATTATTTTGGTTTCATTATTGTTAACTATAATTTTGATTCTCAATTATTTTTTAGCGAATTAATTCTTATTGTGTTCTTAATTAATTGATTATTAATTTATTATTGGCCAATTAATTATTTGATGTTATGTCTTTGTTTATTTATTGTTTTATATGTAGTTTTATTTGTCATTCCACTAGGTATTTTGGTGATGTGGAAACTAGGCGCTAACCTAGTTTTGATTCTTTTATTATAAATTGTTTCTAGTGTATGCATGCATAGTTTGTTGGTAGCCACCCTAACTTCGGTAGTTTTGAATGGCGGTCGTATCTAGTTACTTAGGAGAATTGACCAACTGACCCTAAATAGTTAGGTTGAGTTAGGGAGGGTAAGAATTGACCAACCGACGACCTTCCTCGCTTGTGCGAACTGACCAAATGATCACCGCCGCTTGGATGAACTTAAGTTAGGGATGAGTGTCTAAGATGCTAGCGCCCGGGTACTTATTGTTACGAATCTTGCATGTAGAGGTACTACGCCCCTTTGATAAAGGAATAAGGAACGTGAGAGCATCATCCAATGAAGGTGGGACAACATCCATTCCGGATAAAACCCGAACCTGCAACCAAACCTGCAAAGAAAACTGGCACTCAAAAAACAAGTGAGGGTGAGAGTCCGGAACCAAGTCACATAGCGGGCATCTGAGCAGGTTCAAATCAACGTTAGGACCAACATCCGATTGTCGCAACCTATCTTGTGTCTTCAGCTACGGTTTATAACACATAAAAACAAAAAAATAAATGAAGAGACACATACATGGCATACCCACCCTGTCTATTATCATCAAAAAATCGAGGATAAGAATCCGCATCCAAAGTATACTTGCGGCTCAACCCAACCAAGAAAAAGGGTTCTGGAAATTTATGAAACGGAGAAGGATTGGCAACAAGGGAAGCAAAATGATCAGTAGCAAAATCACCATCCCCAGGAGTAGCATCTCTAGGAATGCTCTTGTCATTATGCCAGGGATAAATAACAGGACAGGAAAAAGCATCGACCCAAAAGAAATGATCATTCCAACTCTTAAAGGAATCAATAGGTTTAGTATAACAAACACCAGCGCTATCAGACCACTTACTAAAGGACAACCAGCCGTTACTTTTAGATTGAACATAAAAGCACCTAAATAACCCAACTGTGGGTGTAATACCAAGGGCAAAGCAAAGGATTTCAAAAGGAGAAACCTTGACAGCTCCGATGACGGAAAGCTGCGAAATGTTAATACGATAATAATCAAGAATGGCTACGAGGAAAACAGACAAGGGAAGACGGAAATTGGCGTATTCAAAAAAGCGGGTATACACACCAATTTTTCCATCCGGCGCCTGCTGAATGGTCTGATTAGGGCCAGGAAATTCCGGGTGAACGAACCGTGGAATAGAATATTTATCACAAAAACGGTCAAGTGCCCCTTGTGAAAGTTTGGATTTAGCATGTGTAATGGTACCCATAACGAAGCAAAATGTATTAGACCCTAACCTGGAAAAAAAGGAAGAACCTGGAGGGGAGGAGCAGTCCAAGAAATACAGATCGAAAGTCAAAAGAAATATCGCTTGCAAGTGAAAAACAGCAAAAGGAAAAATAGAATACCAGGAACTATGAAGGGTATTTATACAAATGGAACGTTGGCTTCCAAGAAAACCCTAAGGAAGGACACGCGTCAAAAAACAATCTGATCTAACGATCAAAATTGAAAGACAAAGATAAGGGTAATAGCAGGACGGATGGCCCACTGGGTCAAATCAACCAGAACATGCATAGCCCAGAATTGTCCACGTTGCACGGTATGTTAAGAATTGGAAATTCCATAGTGAAGTGTCGGTCACCCCAACTATTGTCTAGCATATGTTAGCTCGTAGAAATATCGTTATTTACTAGTTTATTAGTTAGTTATTAGCATAGTTTAGCTTAGAGTAACACCATGGAGGAAGGACGGGTCTTTACCTACTGTATGCCTGATCCATAGTCCGATAAGAGGACGTTTCGGTTGTAACTATAAATACCCCTTCCATCCTTGGAAGGGGTGGTGCTTCTAATCTAACCTTTCATTCTTTTGTTTTAATTTCTCTCTCTAGAACACCCTCTCATCTCTTTCACTCTCTAACCATGGCTTTCTTGTTATTTCACCATCCTAGACCACCCGAATCATCAAATAACATAATATTTATGATCCAACAATTGGTATCAGAGCTCAGGTTGGGTTGTTCTTGATGATTCGTATGGTTTTTGAGCGGTTTTGTATGCGGTTTGTTCGATGCTATGATGCGGTTTGATGCTTGTTGATATGGTTTTAAGTTTGATATGGTTTTAAGCTTGTTGATATGGTTGTAAGCTTGTTGATATGGTCTTGTTTAAATCCAAACATGTTTAAAATAGTTTTTAACAAGTCCTTTTTAACTGGTCGTGGTGTAAACTATTTTATAACATGTTCTATCACTGGTTTTAATATGGTCAAACAGCTTGTTAACAGGTTTTAAGCAGTTATTGAATCTGGTGTTATGATGTTTGTTTGAAGCTGGCACATGTTCGTATATGCGGTTTATGATATGTGTGTGCTGCGGTTTGTGCTAAAGTGGAAAGTTTTCTTGAATGCGTTTTGAGATCAGCTGAATATAAGCGGTTTGTGGCCTTTTTCTTCAGTGCGGTTTGTCCAGATACATCGAATCTAGAGCATTTTGGTGCTGTTTAAGCGGTTTGAGCTTTGATTCTATGATGCGGTTTGTCATTAATTTTTATGTGCGGTTTGATAAAATTATCCAGATTCGATGTACTGGAAGAGGTTTGAGCTATAAGCGGTTTGCCAGGTTTGATAACAGGATGTGGTTTGACATTCCTACTATGCGGTTTGTTATGACAATGTTTGACGTTATGCGGTTTGTTAAAACATGAAGCGGTTTGTGTTAACATGTTGCTGCGGTTTGTGTCAAAACAGTATAAAAGATGCGGTTTGTCAAGTCAAAAGCGATTTGTATGGTCAAAAGCGTTTTGTTGAAAAGTCAAAAGCGGTTTGTCAAGTTAAAAAGGGTTGTGGTTTGACACAGTAAAGGGTGAGATTTGTTGACTTCCAAAGACCACAAGTATCAAAGTAACATGATCGTAACAAACAAGTATCAAGAATTTCGTTAAGCCAAGACAAACACTACTCATTAGACCTCATACAAGACCTCATCATCAACAAACATCATTCAACAAACAAGACTTAATCAAAAATATCATCAATCAATATAAAACAACATTTACCTCTACTAGCAAGCATTCATATCCTCACCGTCAACCGACATCACATTCAAAGATACAATATCGTCGACATCAATTCAATCTAAATCTACTCAAACATCAACAAATCTCAACAAGTTCAATATTATCACTACCAAGTCTCATCTCAAGCATACAAAGAAATGAAAAGAAAAAATCTAAGCATTGATTCACGAAATGAAAACGAAATGAAAAGAAATATCTCAGACCGGCTCAAGTATGTATCTCTCATCGAAACTACATCATCACTGACTATATGGAAATTATACAAGTTGATTTGGTCTTCTCCCCATATTCAAATTTTTTTAAAACCAAAGTTTTTAAGTTTTAAAAGGTTTTTAGTTTTGGGGTTTTTTTTTGGGTAGGGTTTAAATTTTTTTTCCCTTTTTTGTTGGGTTTGTGGGTTTTGAGGATTTGGGAAAAGTTTTGGAAATTTATTATTTGATTTTTTTGGTGTTTTGCTTTTATTTATTTTAAAAACCTTGAAGGTTTTAAACCAAAATTTTTTAAATTAATTTTTTGGTTAAAGGAGGATAATTGGGCCCTTAGGGGATTTGGTTAATTTTCCGCTTATTGGTTAAATTTTTTTTCCCCCCCCAAGGGTTGGTTAGGGGCCCCTATTTCCCTTGGGGTTTTTTTTGGGGAATTTTTTTATTTTTTTGGTTTAAATGGATTTTAAAAGTTGCCCTTTTTAAAAAATATTTTTTAAAAAATGGGGTTTTTAAAAAAAGTTTTGAAGCTTGTTTTT
This sequence comes from Chrysanthemum lavandulifolium, assembly GCA_022545495.1. NCBI lineage: Eukaryota > Viridiplantae > Streptophyta > Magnoliopsida > Asterales > Asteraceae > Chrysanthemum > Chrysanthemum lavandulifolium. Next base: position 188,695,839 of record CM040246.1, read on the forward strand.
TTTCTAAAAATTTGGTTTTTTTCCCTTTTAAATTTTTCTAGGAAAAAGGTTGAATTCCCTTTTTATTTTCCCATTTGGTTTTGGTGGTTTTTTTTTTTTTGTGTTCTTTAAAAAATTTTTTGAAATTTTTTTTTTTTCCCTTTTAAATTTTGTTTCTTTTTTTTTGGGGTTTAAATTTTCCCTGAAAAATTTTTTTTTAAAAGGGAATTTTTATTTGGGGGATTAAATTATTTTAATTATTTTTTAAAAAATTTTGGTTAAATTTTTAGGGTTTTTTTTCTTTTTTTTAGTTTTAAAACGGGTTTTTGCTTTTTTTTTCCCTTTTTAAATTTTCCGGGGTTTTTTTAAAACTGGTTTTTGGTTAAATTTATTTTTATTTTAAATTTGGAATTTTTTTTTTTTTAAAAACCCATTTTTATTTAAAAAAACTTTTGTTTTTTAAAACAAATTTGGATTTTTTTTTTTTCTTTTTTTGATTTTGAAAAATTTTAAAATTTGGTCTGGCAACTCCATCCAATGATTCGACAAATGGTTAAGGGTTATCACCACTACACAACAAGCTACGATACCACCACCATCGATCAACCAGGTTCGAAACCACACCACCAATGGAGAAAACCGTTGATCACTTTACATACACGATGGTGAGGATCACGACATACACGAGCCCCAACGGAACCTCAACCGAAATTTAGATCAAGTACATTACGCACTCCTTGTTTTCATCGCTTCAAATCAAAGGCGTGTTGAGTTCTCCACCTCGGGGTCGAATCTTACCTAAATTCCACACTTCATCGGAATCAATCAAGAACCTCGATCAAAATCGTTCATAAACAAAAGTTTGGGTTTGTCTACCAAAGTGAAAATCATCATACTTGCTTCATGGCTTTCGATGATATTCACTAAGTTCCATGACGCCACCACGGAGATGGTTCGAGATGGATTGGTATATCAATTGAAGGACATTGAGTTGGGTATAATTCGAGACGAAGAGATGGAATTCAAAGGATCGCAAGGATGTTCGTTGATTTATCACTACGATTGATGAATGTTTGATTCATCGGGATCGAGATCAACGGTTGGAGAGCTATGTGGGAGGATGACCAAACTTTCCGATTATGACTTTCCAACGTCCTCGAGAAGTAGTTGATCGTCTGCAATCATTGGGTACTATCTTAACATTCTTGAGTGTGATTTTGTTTGTCGATTATTCAAAATGGCTTGCGCACATGGTGTGTCAACCCGTTCTTGTCGAAAGGACTACGTAGTACGCTTGATGCCACAATCCTTATAAAAGGAGCGAAGCTTCTTACTTTTGAGTAAAACCTATCAAACCTTTCATTTTCAAGGTTTTGCTCAAAAGGACAAGTACTTCCAGTATGATTTTCAAAACCTCAACCATTTATATCACTTGTTGAGGAGTATTTGAATTAAAACTTTGTTCACAAATTGTTCATAGTGGTCATCTTCCAACACTCGAAATGGTCATATTTATTCTCAACTTTTCAAAAATAACATTTTATATGCCATTTTGAGGGGAAAAATTATGTGATAAGAAATATGTTTTGTAAATGCAAATGAATCTTTGTGTAATAGACTTAACCAACGAATTGGCGGTACTAAGCTGTTAGTAACTCGAAAAGACTTGTCGAGGACGGGTAATAATTTCAAGCTAGTTCTCTAGTAATGTAAGCGTGTCTCATGAAAGGACTTGTCCGGAGTAGAAAGTACCATTCGAGAATCTCTTGGTAGACATGAACTCGGCGGGTATGACAACCTTTGAGGCTTGTCTACACCTTCAAGGTAGTTATTAGAGCTAGTTGTCACCTAAAAGTGAAAATGTAACTCTTTAACTATGCAACGTAACCGTGTCTCATGGGAGTGTCTATCTTGAGTTGATCAATTCAAAAGTCGCGCTCTTCCCACACGGTCTGATTTTCGTCAAAACTCTAAAGCACATGTGGAGGGTATTTACTAAAAGATAAAACTCTCACGATGGTTCAAACATGTTTTCATTTACAAACCCTTTGAGAGATTTTCTTGAAAATTGGTTTTATGGCAACATAGGTTAGTCATGGAGTGATAAGGTGACTAAGGTTAGGAATAACCGTCTATGATTCGCCAGAGAGGAGGATCTACCCAAGGACATCATAAATAGTTAGTACTTAGAAGTCCTTAGGTACGATTATAAAAAGGAGAAAATGAGAATCGGAGAAAGAAGAGTTGAAGAATTAAAAGAAATGCAAAGAAAAGGGTGAAAAGAAATAGCCCTCCAAATTATTCAACTTAGGGCAAACACCGGGTTCAATTCATATACTCTTTGGTTGTCACTTAGTAGCCGGTATTGAAGATTAAAGTCGTCATGGACCCGGTGGCGCATGCACTATACCTTCTAGCCACTCAAGTTTCTCTCAAAAGAAGCTTGTTTCATTCTCACAGGGAACCCTACATAATCTATCGGCTTCTCTTAGAGATAGTCGGTATTGAAGGAGACCCTCTCCTAGTCTCGCTCGGAAAACCAAAACGCACTATTGAGTCTAGAGCCACGAGATTCATCAAAAGATAAAATCTTTGTTCTTGGTTTATTTGTTATATTCAGGTTTTTTATTGATAAAAGATTGATGATGATTTTTCTGAAATGTTGGTAGAAAGTAAGTAAATTATGGTTTTTTTTAAGTCACTGTGTTAGGGTAGCAAAGTTTTAATGGATTGCTTTCATATAATGGTATATGGCGAGGTAGTAGATTTTTAATGAGGATGGTGGGTTATTGTTTATGGATTGAAGGTGTTTATAAGGAAGATGATGGGTGTATGTTTGTGGAAGATGATGTAGTCGATGGTGCGAAGCAAGTTGCGTAATACATTAATAATGAGATCGGTTTAAGGTGAATTGACTATTTTACCCTCATGTGTTATGACTTAACGAGAGTTATCCATTTCCGTTAAAGGGAAGGACCAACGCCGAGTAAAGTTTCGCACTTAGGACTACGGTGCATTTTTTGGTCAAGGGCGATCATTGACGGTCAACGTATACCAGAGGACGAATGGTGTAGTTTACTCTTTATATATGAAAGTTATTATCGAGTAAATTACAATGATGGTCCCCGTGGTTTGTGCACTCTTGGTCCTTTGACTTTTTTTGCAGATAGTCCCTAAACCCGAAACCCTTAACACTCATGGTCCTTTGACCAAACGACGTCGGTTTGGTGTTAAAAGTTACTCATGTGCAAGGCACATGAGGGTAAAAATATCTTTTTACTCACTCTCTTTCTTCTTCCTTTATGCTTTTTATGTGACCTATTTACTCCTATTCCACCCCATCTCTTCAAAACACACACTCCATCTCTTTCTCTCATCTCATTACAGCCACCACCGAAAAAGTGACTCCTCCAAAGAGTCGAGGAGCAGTTCAACAACATAAGCCACAGGTTGCGGATGAGAAAACTCTCAAAACGGCATTAAAGTGACAAAGAGAAATGTCGGCGAAGAGAATGAAGAGCAAAACACATGAATAGGCGGCGAAAAGTTCTTGGGGTTCGGGATCGGTCAAGCGGTGGATTTCAAGAAGAAGCGCGACACGCGTGTTCGCATATCATGCCCAACATTTTAATAAGCTTGGTATTAGCAATTATGCCATGGTTATTTTAATTTGTATCAAAACTTATGTCATGTCCAAGTACTTCTACGGTGAAACAATGATTTAATTGCTATTGATGATGAAAGTACAAGTTAGCCATGATTTGGTGACATACTTTTTTAGAAAGTCAACACTGACTTTGCATCATAATAGTTATAGATTTTACATAAACAAAACAAGATATATGTTAATTGGAATCAATTATATTAACTAACTAATTAACTAGATGTTAAAGAAGTATCAATCATTTAGAGGCAATATATCATATAGATAATAATATATCATATAGATCTCATACTTTAGAACCTTCTTTTCCCCCTTGAAACACAATTCGTTACCCTCCAATCACACGATCCTAAAAAGTTAGTGGAAAATGACCTTAAAACTTTGCTGAAAAATGACTTTCAAAACCAGTTAGAAGAAAAAAGAAAGCTAGTTAATGTTGGGTTTAAATTCGGATTTTACCTTGGTCTTTAATTCTGATTTTGAAGAAGAAGATGAAGTTGGACATGAAGGAGGAGTCGTGGTGGTGAGTTATGTGAGAAAAAGGATGGGTCAAACAGAAATTCATGATGGTTAAAAAAATAGGTAGAAGAGTATAAATAAAAGAATTCGATTTATTAAAAAAACAAAAACATGTCAAATCCATGTAGCCGGAAAAAGTGATGCTGAAAATAATGGTGGTGAGATTTAGGTGTTTGTGGTTAAAGAAAATGATAAGGATTAAAAAGAGAGACTTAAATGACATTCTTACCATCATGTGCAAGTCACATGAAGGGTGCTTAACGGTCAAAACTGATACCATTTAGTCAAAAGACCGTAAATGTTAAGAGTTTCAGAATTAAGGACTATCAGTAAAAAAAAAAGAAGTCAAAAATCAAAGTTAACGCAAACCACGTAGACCTTTGTAATTTACTCTTATCTATACTACTTTATAATGGATTTAGAACTTTCTATAAGAAGTCTTAAAAAAATAAGTTTCACACACTTACTATAAAACACATAATTAAAAGTTGATTAATTGTCTTAAATTGTTTGAACTTGTAACATCAACCCATTTAAAAACATATAACAACACACTTTATAATGGGTATTTATCGCCAACTTTTAGACTTTAAGTTCTGACGTATTTATGATTTTAAAGTCAAATCTTAACTTTCTTTTAATAAATACATTAATGTTCAAAAAGTCTCAAAAGTCAATAATATTATGCGTTGATACTGAAACAACGATGAAAAATATGTTCGATGTTTTGGCATAAGAAGTGGGGTTGAATTAGATGACTTGACCCGGCAGATTAACTATTTAAGTTGTTGAATTTTCTTAAAGATGGGAGCAACTTTGGTTCTGGTGAAATCTTGACGTCGTAAAAAATCTTTGAAAAGATAATCGTAAAGAATCATGCGCATTCTGCATGCATGCATGACCTAGCGTCTCTGATAGTTATTATTATTGATACAAAATGTGGCATAGATGTAAAAGTGATACTAATTCATAACACCGTCATCTTTTACGCAGTAGTCATACCTGAGTAATGGTAGTATAAAAAGTTAAACAAAGTTTAAAACCCCCCAAATTAAAAAAAAATCTAGGGCTCGAAATAAATTTTCCTTCCATCATCAATCATCAATGTCACTCCCTTCAGTAGAGTGTAAATACATCACCGAAGATTGCATTCGCGAATGGAAAAACGGAAGCACCACTTTTAAACCGCCGTCACCGGCGCCCGTTCTTCGTTATCTTTACGAACTATGCTGGAATATCGTAACTTCGATTATTTATTTATTTATTTATTTATTTGTAACTGTTATTGTTATTGCTCATTTATTATTGTTGTTGTTGTTATTAGGTTAGAGGTGAAGTAGCGATACACAAGTGTAGATTAGCGGTGGAGTTGGTTGAGTTTGTTGAGAATGTTTCCGATGACGACTTGGCCTCCACTTTTGCGGATATTGTTTCTCAAATGGCTCAAGATGTCAGTCAATTTACCTTTTGCTTTATTAATTTCAAAAAAAGAAAAAAGAAAAGATAATTTCTTCGTTTAGGGAGGTGTTTAGTGGATTGGTTAATTTAAAATTCCGGAAATTGTGTTTAGATTTCCACTTTTTGTAAAAATATCGCACTTGCAACTATTTATACTAAAAGATGCTGCAGATGTTATTTTTTTTTTGGATAACCAAATGTTTTAATAAGTATTATGAAAAACCTAGACACTGATTAGTTGGGTGATGGAATACATCTGTTTGGCCCTATGAACTTGTGATAAAATTAGTTTCAATTTACGGTGTTGTTCAATATGGGAGTTTTTCTGACGAGCGTGTTTTGTTATTTTGCATTTTAAGTGTATGAAAGTATTTCCTAAGGTCTGTATGTCACTTCTTCCTGGTCTAAGTTCACGACTAAGGATGACTATATACACTTCACTGCTTATGCAGCTTTATTAAATTATGTAATCTCAATTTAGCCCGTTGTATGGTAAATGTTGTTGTCATAATCTATACTTAGCTTTGTGACTTCTTTTCTGCAGCTTACTTTGCCTGGAGAGTATCGTGCTCGTCTGATTAAATTGGTTAGTATTTATTTAACTTCTATGTTCGTGTTTGTTTGATATGTCTTGTGCATGTTTTTAATATATAAGATAAGAATAGCGGTGTGTATGATGGTGAGTACATGCTTGAGGTTATATGTGTGAGGTCAAATAAGACTCTTATAGAGGTAGACATGGAATTATACACCTGTGAGAGTTTATGGCTCTGTTGGGATTTCTTAGTTGAAATGAGGCCATTGAATGGCGTGTGATGTATCATGTATGAAGAAAGAAAACTAAAACAGTGAAAACATAGGGCAAGAAAATAACAGGCTCAGAAAGGTTATTAAGTGTATGCTCTTTTGTACCTCTGTGCATGGCAAGTATCTCCCCATTATAAATACAAATTGACAAGAAATATGACACAAGTTTCATCTCGTTAGTCTCCCACCTCGCAATAATCTATATATTATTTATTCTCATGATTTATCATGTTATGGCTTGCACTATGAATCTTGGACCAGAGGGTTGGGCTTGCTCTTTTCATTTTAGACTGCGATGGCTGATGGCACCATATGTATGATAAAATTGAGTGAATCTGTGTAAGGTTTTACCACTGCAGGCAATCGAACTATACTTTATTTGCCAAAACATGCTTGTTAATGAACCAATTTTCTTGCATGTTAAACGGGTGTAACTTAACACTCCAAAATCACGGCATGTAGTACAAGCTTTAGAAAATTCGGAACTCTGTATTTAGCTATGTGTCCGTCTTTAGTGCCAAATAGCCAATATAATTTTGTTATTCCAGAGCATAGTTACGACTATTCCAGAGCTTGGTTATGACTTAAATAAAGTCAGTGAAATCTTCCACTCTTGTCATTATTGCCAATGTAATAATGTATGTTTTTCGCTGGACATGAGCTCTGTAATAAGTGTAAACGCCATATTCTAAAAGTTGATGTGTATTAATGGTAGCTAACTAATTACCAATGATTCTGGGAATCAGCTGGGCCTCCGATTAATGCTTGTAACCAGATGATACTAAATTTCATCATCACATGGTTCTTATATGGATTCTGATTATTCCACTATAGTTCAGTTCATGTTTTTCCACAGCTGTCCCATGTCATCAATTATATGTTTTTTTGTTTTTTTATTTTTTATTTTTAAAATTTTCCAGGCAAAGTGGATGGTGGAACATTCTGTTGTCTCTTTGAGGCTGTTCCACGAACGGTGTGAGGTAAGTTTATTCTAATAGACAATGCTAAAAGGTACACTGAGAGTTACTTGGTCGACGTTCCTGAATAAATTACTTGATTGGGGAGCTCACAGGAAGAATTTCTATGGGATTCAGAGATGATTAAGATAAAGGCTGCTGATTTGAAGTCGAAAGAGGTAGGCTCAAAACCATTCTTGTATAATGGAGTCTTTTCTTTATTTATAGTTTTATACCGCATCTTACAGAATTTATAAACATATACTTGCTTTTGTATTGAACTTATAAATATACCAGTTTCTGGGTTGCTAAAAACGTATATATAGGATGCAGATACAATAAAATGATGGCTTGTGCACAATGTGCTCATTATGCTGATTTTTTGTGTGTGTTTTTGTTTATAGGTTAGGGTTAACACTCGTCTTCTATATCAACAAACCAAATTTAACCTTCTGCGAGAAGAAAGTGAAGGCTACGCGAAGCTGGTACTATTTTTTTTTACTCTAAGAAGATTTTCAGTTTTAGCTGGTTATGTTTTTGTCTTGTGATTGTGAATATGGAGATTACTTTTATTATCTTGATCATGGTACTTGAGGTTCCAAAGGGTATGTATCTTTAAAGTAAGGGTTACCCTAAATTGCTGATACAATACAACGATATTTTAAATCCATCTTTTATTTCGCATATATAGATAGCATTATCAACCATCTACTACACCTACTGCATTTTTAGGCTGTCTTTGGCTTCATATAACTTTTAAGTCAAATTGCACCTTTTTTGGGTAAAGGGTTACCCCGGTAAAGTAAATTGCACCTTGGCGTGTTTCAGCTCAGGTTTGCTTAAATTTTAATAAAGGGGACACACACTGTTAATGAAAAGGAAACTTAAATTCAGACTATCAATACTAATAAATGCTAACACTTTGATATGAACCTGACCAATAAAAGAGATGAAAAGAACGAATAAAAAAGATAAATGGTCTATTGTGATGAGATAAACCAAGCCCCCAATGGTTTATGTTAATGGGATAAACCGACCCCCCAATTGATATGCAAATCAACACTTAAATATGTTCAACATAATGAAAGTTACATCCCTAATACCCTAATAACAATTCGGTTCATATCACCTATCACACTTCTAGATGCCATACAATTTTAAGCGCCAATAATTTGTAGAAGACTAAGGGGGTGTTTGATGGCCACTGTATGAGATAATTCAGCGCTTATTAACAAAAGATGATTCGGTCAGTACGTTTGGTTGATTAAAAAATAACCACTGAAGGAGAAAGTAGACGCTGAGCGATTTTACAACATATGGTATACAAAATGATTCAGTGGACTCTATATTTACCTAAATACCCCATGTTTAACGTTGTCTTCTAACTTTCAATTATTAAATTTTGAAGATATGTTAGAGATGTGAGAGTGATGGTCTCGATGCACCGACAATCACATTCTCATCATAGTTTTATATAATTAAATAACATAAAATTGGTCTAAGTAATTGTCCATATATTCTTTGGTTAATTGATATATCCGAAGTATGTACGTATAATATTTAATGATTTTATGATAAGATTATTTTTTGTTTATATCATTTTGTTACATTTATATCCATCTTTTACAATACAAATCAGTGAAAGATGATTATTTATCAACAACGTACTTTATTTGTTATTAAATTACACTGCAGGTTTAAATGGTAATTTTATTTTATTCAGCGGTGGTATTCAGAACATTTGTCAAACAGTTTTCTAATTCAGAATTATGTTGACTCAGCACTTGTGAATTATTCAGCACATTTTATTCATTCAGCGCTAAATAATACAGTTTTATCAAACAACCCCTTAAGAAATAATAGAACAAGATAGCTTGACATGCATTACTGAAAAGGTTTCTTGTGGCTAGTCTCAGTTTTGCTTATGGTTTATAAGTGGACACTGATAATGACGAGGACATCTAAATCTAGACTATCAATACTAATAAATGCCAACACTTATAAATGCCATCCAAATTTAAGTGCCATCAACTGATATAAGAATAACAAACAGAAGAATAACAACAGATTTCTAAGAAAAAGAATAAAAAAGGTAAACAAAGCTAACGGAAGAACATTCCAACCCTTGACCAGCTCATAAGCAGCAAACTGCTCTATGCCATTTCTTAAGAAACAGAACCAAAATCTAGTAGACAATAAGGATTGAATGTGCCCCACTAGTGTATGTGCATTATAAAACAGCCTATCAATATGACAAAGTTTTCTTCTAATTTAAGCTACTTCTCATCACACTATGGACACACCGACACATATCTAGTACTCCCTACGGTGATATTATTTATGCTTACCATGTAATACTTCATTGGTGTTCGGTGTTCCTAATTTCATTAGTTACTTTTTAATTGTAGATTACCCTTCTCTGTCAAGGTTCAGAAGTTTGTTCTCAAAATACGTCAGCAGCAACAGTTGGCATAATCAAGGTTTAAATGAACTTATTACTGAAATACATTCTCTTCCTTCCTACTTGTTCCATAACTGTTGTCACTACTTGTTCCATAACTGTTACTTTCACTGATGGGTTATTTGCAGTCATTGATTGGACACTTCAATTTGGACCCAAACCGCGTCTTCGACATTGTAAGTTACCCTTTCCTGTTGTTTCGTTGAATATGCCTTATTAAATGTGACAAATAAAATAAGTAACTTATATATATTGATTTATGTCGAGGCTATAGGTATTGGAGTGTTTTGAGCTTCAGCCCGATTACAATGTCTTCTTGAACCTGATCCCTATTTTTCCCAAGGTAGGTGTCATTTGGTGCTGATATATATGGATGTGCAAAGTTTTTATTTGAAATGCTGCTAGTTTTACATTTTAAATTGATTTCATAAATTACTCTTGCCCTTGCAGTCTAATGCCTCACAAATTCTCGGGTTCAAGTTTCACTATTATCAGCGTTTGGAAGTAAATAGTACTGTACCTTTTGGGCTCTATCAGCTTACAGCTATACTAGTCAAGAAAGAATATATAGATCTTGATAGCATGTGAGTTTTATGGGCACATTTATCCGGTCTCTTATTGCTTTATATGTATTTCCTTCTTATATGTTTTTGATGTGATTCAGATATGCTCATTTACTTCCCAATGATGATGAAGCATTTGAACATTATAATGTTTTTTCAGTGAAACGACTTGATGAGGTATACCAGACTTAAGTTACTTGTACTTGAACAGATGTGGGTTATTGCGCTTTTGTTCTTGAAAATATAGTTCAAATATTCTGATATTCATTCTGAACTCGACATCGCACATGTTCACATATGATATGCATGCATACTTCTAGATAAGGCAGTCAAAAGTGATTGCCTAGGCACTAAGACGGGCGTTTCCACTAAATTGCCTTGATTCTAAAAAGCCAAACGTTTTCTTTGGCGACAAAAATCGCTTAGTCGCCAAGGTGGTCGGTCGACAGTGATCAACGTTTTGCTATAATGGTTATTTTTTTTCATACGCGGACATCTTTTAATTTATATTAACTGATTAGTAATTACAGTGATTGAGCCGGCCGTAAGTCTCTAGTTTAGGCTAATTATATACAATACTAACCCTTTAATATAATATTCTAAATACTTGTTATTAAGAATTAGCAAATACATAATTCTTCTATCTTCCATGTTCCACACGTAGTAATAAATGAAGATGATATAGTGGATCTTGGAAACGATGGGAAAATATGAAATGAGAACTTAGGCGACGATTATTCTAAATAGAGATAGTAGACTTAAGACATTAAAGGACTAATGTATTATATTGTATATATATACAATAGGTAAACCTAACGACTTAGTATTAGTGTTGCAATTATAATTAAGCTAAATTTTAAATACATGAAATTTTCAAACATATAACAAATGACATCATAGCATGGTGGTTTGGTATTTATAAATTGAGCTCCATGACCCAAGTTGGAATCTTGCTAGGAGTATTTTTTCGTTATTATAGCGTACTTTTCATAGATATTGAGCTGATGGGCAATGGCCCACGCATCACAACACATGCATAAAAAATATTAGTACTTTAATTGTTCTTATGTTTAATTATTATATATTTGTGCTCTTTCAAAATTAAGTATTTTAGATAACTAAAAGACTTTTATAGTTTTACATTATTAATACAATCAGTTGAAATGTTTTAATCAATTTTTCATCCAAACTAACTGATTAAGAAAAAACCTTTCAAAAAATTAAAATTAACATTCATGTATATAGCTAGCAAATAAATAAAACAAAGCTGATGAAAAAAATAATATCATAGACCAAACAAATAAATTTCAAATTTACACTAGTACGTGAACAATAGATTTACAACCCCCAACAACGTGCGGGGTCCATGTTACACGTTCTTGTAACAATTGTAGCAACTTCATCTCATTCTTGCTAGGGATTTTTATAATTCAAAACTGGTTGTACAAGAGGTTCATAACTGTCCTGGTTTATTAGGTTTTTATTTTTTCTGTTTTTATATACAGGCTAATAAAATTGGCAAAATCAACCTCGCTGCTACTGGAAAGGATCTTATGGATGATGAGAAACAAGGAGATGTCACGGTAGATCTTTTGCTGCTCTAGAAATGGCATGCGAAGCAGCTACAGAACGCTCGTCAGAGCTTGAAACAAGTCAAACTTTGGGCTTGCTTATTGGTTTTCTTGTTGTGGATGATTGGTGAGTTTACTTTTGTAATATCTTGATCCTGTATTTAGAAATAGTTTTATCCTTTCATCATCTCATCTCTTTACGATTCTATGCGAATTGATTTTCACTCTTTATCTGGTCTGTATAGGTATCATGCCAATATTCTTCTCCGTCGTCTCTTGCCTCTTAACCCAGTTGAACATATTCGGATTTGTGATGGATTATTTAGGTAAATTTAAAGGACTTGAATAATAAATTTAATTTTGCAAAATTTCTTACGTTTTGGTATGTAATATCCTTCATGTACAGGCTCATTGAGAAAACAATTTCTTCGTCTTATCAACTTGTCCGCCAACCACAAGTTCAAGCTAAAGAAGGAGGTTCTGATTTCATGGAGACAGAGAGTAACTCCTCCAATAGATCATTCATTGATCTCCTAAAGAGCTTTTGAGATGCTTACTTCTGTTGGACCCTATCTTCATCGTGACACATTGCTGCTGCAGAAGGTGCGCAACTTTTTTCAAGATATGTCAGTTTGTTCCCCTTCCTAACGATTGACATTTGTTTGTTTGTATTTTTCATTTGTGATTAGGTATGCAGAGTGTTAAGAGGATATTACCTTTCTGCCCTCAAGAGTGTAAATTCTGGTGTGGAAGTTGGCTTAAATGGGAGCCGGACTCCACGCCTCCATCTGAAAGAGGCTAGGTTAAACATTGAGGAAGCTCTTGGCACATGTCTACTTCCCTCACTACAGCTGATTCCTGCAAACCCGGCTGTTGGACAGGAGATCTGGGCTGTACTGAGTCTTCTTCCATATGAGGTTGACATTGTATTTAATGAATGCTACATCTAATTTGAGTTCTTGAAATTGTATTTAATGAGTTTCATGTGGTTAGGCAAGGTACCGGCTATATGGTGAATGGGAAAAGGACGACGAGTGCAACCCTATGGTTTTATCTGCTAAGCAGATAGCAAAGGTTATACATTAGTAGACTTGATTGCCCCTTTCCAGTGTCTCTTTTTGAACATTCTAGAGTAGTCTGTAATCAAATGTTCTTTTGCAGCTGGACACCAGAAGGATCTTAAAACGGCTTGCAAAGGAAAACCTAAAGCAGCTTGGAAGGATGGTTGCAAAGTTAGCTCATGCAAATCCCATGACTGTACTTGAACTATTGTCCACCAGGTAGGAGCAATATTTTGTCAATATCCTTCGCTTTCAGGGAGTTACTTGGCTATTGTCTTAAAGCATCCTTAATTTCTTTCACACCTGTTTTAGACGATAACATAATCTTTGTAACTTTAATTTACAGATAGAGGCATACAGGGATATGATTGCTCCAGTTGTAGATGCATTCAAATATTTAACACAGGTGTGCATCTTTTTCTTCCTCCACTTGCTCTTTTCTAGTGAACTATATGATATGAATCATATATTTGTGGTTTTCTCTACAGCTCGAGTATGATATTTTGGAATATGTTGTGATCGAGCGGCTGGTACAAGGTGGTCGTGAAAAGCTAAAGATGATGGTCTTAACCTATCAGACTGGCTTCAATCTTTGGCATCATTTTGGGGTCATTTGTGAGTAATCTTCTCTTTTATTCTGTGTCTTGCTGCCGCTTTTTTTAAATATCCTACTACTAATATAACTCTGGATCCTAGATCTTTTAAGTGCTACTGGCCAGCATGCATGACCATGTACTTCCATGTCAAAGTTATCCACCTTTTGTAGGCTTCTTACTTTCTTAGGCTTATCAATATTGGAACTCTATTGTAGGATTTTAGTATATATATACACCTAAAAGTTGTTTGTTCTTGGGAATGTTCTGTCTGAACTTTGTGACTTACTGAGTGACACCTCCCTTAGATAAGGTTTGCTTAGTTGTTTATCATTGTGGATATTTCCTGTTGGTCCTTTAGTCCTTATGTGAAGTTTTTACCAATATAAAGTGTCGTTGTGTTTAGAGTTCATGGAAATCTTTCCTCGACGGGGTTGTGGATTGATTCAGCAGCATGGTTACTTCAGCTTGGAAAGATATGAACACTACAGATTTTTCTGAGCTTCGCTGTCTGATACAGCCTGCAAACTTTCATTATTAGCTTGCCTTTTGCGGCAAACATCTGGCGGATGAGAATATTTAGTAAAGAATGTCTGTTGGGGGCGGATGCACTTAAACCCTAAACTTCTTCACGTACTTTGTTCCTTGTCTATGTTTAAGAGAAGGATTTGTCTCATGGTATGTTTTGGAAATGTAGTATGAGCAATGATTGGATTTTTCTTTTGGAAGATGAGGTTATGAAATGAAATGTGGGTGGGATTGTGTTCTTATGCGTATAATATTTTGTTGGTCATAGCTGGGAGCCCTACGTTACGATTAAGCCCCATAGCCCATGTTAGCAATTTTCCATTCTTCCATCGACTTATTTTGAAGATAGGAAACTTGTATTTCTCATTCACAAAGTTATATTTATTTACGCTGCAACTCTTAAAGGCTGTTTTCAAGAGAGAATATAGGGTGAGGACTGCAGTTTTATGACATTTCATTTGTTGCGTGAGGTGTCTTCAAGTGTAGATAATGGCAGTACTAGAAAGCAAGTACCTCAAGGACATATACTAGTGTAGGCAGGGTTTATTTGTGTCGTCTATAGATGGAGTTTTTGGAGGCAAGATAGGTGAATTTTGATATGAAGGATTTATTACTGTGACTGATTTTCATCTCGTTGGTGTTTCTGACGGTTTGTCATCTTGCATTTGAATACAAGCCTATGCAAGGTATGATTACACTAGAAGTCTCAGTTGCATGCTAACTGGTCAATGTATGTTGGTGGTTGAAGATGGATGGTCACTAGATGGTGCCAGTGTCGTTAGTTGGGACTGTACCTGTATCCGAATTTTCACTTGCTGGGTATTGGTTAAATCTTCGTATTTTTCAATCCTAAAACCCCCCAAGGATCGATGGTCACTAGGTGGTGCGAGTGTCATTAGTTGAGACCCTATTCTGCATGGAGTGTCATTAGCTGGGACCCTACCTGTTTCTGCATGGTGGGATTTTGGTTAGTGTATATGGGACTGTGGTCATTGAGACATGCTGAACACCTAACTATGAAATGTGTGACATTTTTTTTTCAAAAAAAGACATGGCGAGTCTGATTTCATATACCAAAGCTCTTAATGATTTGCTGCTGGTTTTTCATACCATGAATGGGGAGTATTGTGAGATGCTTGGGTTGTGATGTATATTCTTAGACACCATAATCCATCTCAGGTACATGGCGGTATTGATCCTCCTTGTTTCACTGTCATGAGAGTCCTACTTTGCTGCTAGAAGAAAGTGGTGAAGTTCTCTTTATAATTTTTTCTCCACATGTAGATTGCCATTGTTGCATGGATTCGATATAGTTGTCGATATGCTTTTCGTAGATTACTGTGTAAAAAGCGTAATAAATTTGTTTTAGTATTTTTTCTTTTCTTTTCTGTTGCTTGTGCTTGGCTTGTAAACTGCCTCTAGACTGTTACCTTTGTAAAGTTGTGTCGAGGGAATTTATATTATATGATGGCAGGTGCTAGATTGAATTAAAGCATATATTATTATACTGAATCTATTTGTACTTGTGAGCGGGACTTAAAATTAGTTTATGGGAGACCTTACATGTCGTTCTGCTACTAAAGAAAATAATTTTGCATTAAGATTTGTATAGGCGCGAGGCTTATTGCTCTATCTTACTGGTGCTTCCTGCCGGCGTGCAGATCTGGTATACAGACAGGCCTGAATATCTCTTGGAAAACTTCTGGTTTAATCTTGTCTCAAATTTATTCTTAAATTTATCTTTTCTTGATTCGGTAGGCATGAGTAGGTTATTATAGCTTCGCCTGGTTTTAGGATCACTTACGAGTCATGTTTGATATTGAAATCAACAATGTCAATCCGTCAAGCTTGTTTCTGTTTTGTCTACATGTTTAGTAGATTTTATTTCCACATTTTATATGTTGGCTTTCTAGTAATAGCACTGTAGTTTGGAATTCTCATAGTAAAAACATGAATTGGATCTCTCTGCTGTTTGTTGTTTTCTGTGGTGTGCTAATTGCAAATTTGTTGAAACCAAATCACTAGCTGGCTTTAACATTTATCTTTTTGGCGATAAACTGTCATTTCTGGAACATGCAATAGGGGAGTTAAGTGGAGAATTTTATTATGTTGAGTATCATCTTTTTGATAAGCAAATTATTGGTGCCACAATCTTAGTTTCTTATTGATCTTTCCCTGTTCCACAAGTTAGTGCTAGTCACAACCCGACAGTTCAGTGTTCTATTAGATTGATAGCGTTTTGGTCAGTCTTGGGATTTCATATACAAACAAGTCATCAGAAGTTTATGTGTTGAAATATATTAAATGGTCATATCATTTCTTGTCGATATTTCTTGAAAGTTCTGAAGTGACCATGGTACTCTTACAAGAAAACTATGCAATATAAAACAAATGATCTAATTGCTTTCATGTTTGAACGTGTACACTTAAATAAGACATCCCCTTGCTGACATGCTATCTCCCTTCCCATTTCTGTCATGAACTTCCATTTGTAGCTGTTTTACTTCTTTTTATGCGTGAGTTTTTATCATTTATTTAAAGATCGTTAATTTATTTAGGGGGATCAGAAGAGATCTAATACTTCTTTCAGCGTAACTTATTATTAATTACTAGGGTCATTTCTGTGGTATGCTTGTATTAATATGAAAAGTAGTTTTAAGAAGATATTCTGTAGTGATTTCTTTATAGCTGTTTTCTTTGTTTCCTCTTTATTTCTGCAACTCTATATTTTAGTGGAGTAGTAGTGTAATACAAGTGTGTTTCTAAGCTGTTATCTTTTCCAATGCTGATTTTACTTATACCAGGGAACTATAGAGTTTATGTATCTTATGCAAGTTAATAATGCAACATTGTCGAACTTGAAGGTATTAATATGGTGATGATGATTTATTGATCCTTCTTGAGAAACATTATAATCATGAGTGTGTTTTTTAGCTTTATAATTTTGGCTGCAAATATCGGAGTTTGTCTTGCACTCTTGTATGATAATTTTTTGACTGTATATCTTAATAGTATCAAATTTATTTTTATTTCTTACGTTTGGGGTTACCGGGCCTGTGTTTGGTCTTGGGAGTACTATATAATTGCAGACACATGCATTGACATACATAGCGGACAGTGAGTGACCGGCGCCATAACGTAGCAAATAGTGAATGAATGGCGCCATAGCTCATCATAGAATGTGATAACTATGATGGACACATAATATTATTTAAAGCCGATAATCACTAACTACAGATCTGTATTGCTCGATGCGCTTTATTAAATGTGATGTTTTACTTTGCAGGTGTAAGAAGTACCCATCTATGGAACTCAGAGGTCTATTCCAGTATCTGGTAAATCGGTTGAAAAAGGGTGGAATCGAGCTTGTTCTTCTGCAGGTACAACCAGATCCAAAATTATACTTTTATCTTCGAGAAGGTTGTGTTGACGGTTTACATTATCCATTCGACCATTGTTGATGAGGTTTATTTTGGACTTTGGTGCAGGAACTTATCCAGCAGATGGCTAATGTTCAGTACACAGAGAATATGACTGAAGAGCAGTTGGATGCTATGGCAGGAAGTGAGACTCTCGGTTTCAGGCTACTTCTTTTGGGGCAACCAGAAACAATAAGGTGCATATATATCACAGAAGCTGTTTTCTTATCATTAATAGTTTTTCAGCATGAAAGTTTGCCGTCATTCGATCCTTATAATAGTTCATTGTATACTGAGTTTGCCGACATAAGAGTATCCAGACTTGTGTGCCAAATGTTCATATTACCTATAATTGATTGTTGCAATTAACTCCTGTTTTGTCTATTGATTTCCTGTTAAAGTGTGTGGTAAGTTTTACGATACTCCAAACTTTGCTTACTCACATTGTTTGGCAGCAGAAACACTTGCATTTTGATTTTTCATGATGTTGTTGCTTGTGGATTATTTATATTGAAGTGTTTTTCTGTAGGCTTTGATCAAATCCACTAACAGGCTCCGAGATTCTTTGCTTCAAAGGATGAGCCAAAGTTGGCTATTCCACTTTTGCTACTTATTGCTCAGCATCGTTCTGTGTGAGTCTACTATGTTAAATTATATAGCTGTTTACCCTTTCTTTTATTGTTTTAATTTTATTTTTTATTTCACCTGTTCATTTTTTGTGTTCCTTTAGTTTACTTCCGTGTCTTTTGTTCTAATAAAAAGAGGTTAAAGACACGCAATCTATTTTAAGTAATCATATTTGTCTCTGGTGTCCAGGGTTGTCATTGAGGCCGATTCTCCACACATTAAGATGGTCTGTGAACAGTTGGATAGATGTCACGGATCACTTCTGCAGTACGTGGAATTCTTATGCGGTGCAATGACACCAACATCATATGCTCAGCTGGTTCCAGATCTTCATGATCTCATACACTTGTACCACCTTGAACCCGAGGTTTTCTTTTTAGCCTTTTTTTCTATGATTACATCGTTCTATCTTATGAAATACTCTTATGTTCTGTTTCTTTTATAAAGTTATCTCAATGCTATATTCTTCTTTTTTGTATCTAGGTTGCATTCTTGATTTATCGACCTGTAATGAGGCTTTTCAGCTATCAGAGTGCATCTGATGTTCTCTGGCCTTTAGATTGTGATGATATATCTGAAAAATTTATACTTGATCTTGGTCCTCCCCGCAAACCCATAATGTAACATTTTTGATAATTTTGTTTATTTAAGTTTTTACTAGTATTTATATTTCTTTAGTAATGCCATATGTTTATGGCAGGTGGTCAGATCTTCTTGATACAGTTAGAACAGTGCTGCCTTCAAAAGCTTGGAACAGCCTCTCTCCTGATCTATATGCTACCTTTTGGGACTAACACTTTATGATCTCTATGTTCCTAGAAACCGTTACAAATCTGAAATTGCCAAACAGCATGTTGCTCTTAAAGCTTTGGAAGAGCTAGCTGATAATTCCAATTCAGCAATCACTAAAAGGAAGAAAGATAAAGAAAGAATACAAGAAGCTTTAGATAGGTTAACTGGTGAACTTCAAAAGCATGAAGAACACGTTGCATCTGTTCGTAGACATTTGGCTCACGAGAAAGATAAATGGTTGAGTAATTGCCCTGAGACCTTGAAGATCAACATGGAGTTCCTTCAAAGATGTATATTTCCAAGATGTACGTTCAGCATGCCTGATGCGGTTTATTGTGCGATGTTTGTTCATACCCTCCACTCACTGGGCACACCATATTTCAACACGGTAAACCATATTGACTATTTGATATGCAAGACATTACAACCAATGATATGCTGTTGTACCGAGTATGAAGTGGGTCGGCTTGGTAGATTTCTGCTCGAGACTCTCAAGACAGCCTATTATTGGAAGGTAGATACGAGTGTGTGTGTTTCTGCGTTACAAGTGTCTACTATAACTTCATCAACTTCTCTTTCTAGTGGTGACTTATTAGAGGTGAAATGGGCGGATTAGGCGGTTTGGGTAGCAAGTCAAAACAACAAAGCGGATTCGGTTTATATATCGTATTTTTTGAGTGTAGGAATACGTAATGTATAGTACCGGTAGAATGGGTGGGCAGGCCTGCAGGCACACCTTACCAGTTTCTTGAAATTGAAGTTACTGGTGTTGAAAATATGACTGATTGTAAAATTCTAGGAGACGTAGACCAAAAATTCATTTATTCACCTCAAGCTAAGCTTTTTGGGACTCAAATATGACTTTCTGTTTACTATAGTGACTTTGATAGCTTTTATGCATTTGAAGACACATTGGATTTTAACCAAGTTTTGACCCATTTCAATTGCAGTTGAGTTGAATCCTATAGCTCAACTGATTTAACCCATTGATTAGACACTCACCTTTATGATTTCACCTTTTGTGCAGAGTGATGAATCTGTATATGAGCGTGAGTGTGGAAACATGCCAGGATTTGCTGTCTATTATAAAGACCCAAATAGCCAGCGTGTTACATATAGTCAATTCATCAAGGTGAGTACATATAGTGAGTTCATGGAGGTGAGTGGCAATCAAGAGATCAAATTTATTTAATGTTATGGATAAAAAGTTCTTTTTGCTGCATTAATAAAATCTCATGTATTAATTTATTGCTGAAAGGTTCACTGGAAATGGAGTCAAAGGATCACAAGATTATTGATCCAGTGCTTGGAATCTACAGAGTACATGGAAATTCGAAATGCTCTTATTATGCTTACAAAAGTTTCAACTGTTTTTCCTGTTACTAGGAAAAGTGGGATCAACCTTGAAAAAAGGGTAAACTTTACTCTCCTTGTTGCATCTTAGATTGATCTACTCAAGTTGCTTAATATCCAGTAATGTTAACTATCTATCTTCTGTTATGGTGGTTCTTTGTCCCTTCTCTTGCCGTAATTCTTTCAGGTTGCTAAACTTAAGAGTGATGAAAGAGAAGATTTAAAGGTTTTGGCTACTGGTGTTGCTGCTGCCTTGGCTGCTCGAAAGGTGATGATGTCAATCAAGTTTGTTTGCTTTGTTACATCTCTTGTTTAATATAATAATCCAGTAATATATTTGTTTTTTAAATAAATGACCTAGTAGGTTTTGATGTTTTGAATATTGATACACTTCGCAACTTTTGACCATTGCCTTATGAGCAACTTTTCCTCTTTTATCAGTTTGACTGGTCAGAGATAACAGATAAACCAAATTGAGACACAAAGAAATGGCTGAAAATTGCCACTTGTAACATGATTTTGTCAAAACATTCATGTGACAGTTTGATCTATAAGACAAACAGTCCAAGTCATACAATAAGATTAGGTTCAGCTCACTTTATACAATGCCATAACCTATTGGTTATTATTATAAGATCAAGTATGAATCTATGTTACCGTTGTAGTCATAAAAATACACACTTCTCTACTTTGCTTCTTTGCTATATGGATGATGATTAGACAACTATGTATATTTATACCATATATCTGTATGATATCTGTTGGCATACTGATTCTGTTTCGTGCTATACAGACATCATGGGTTACAGAAGAAGAGTTTGGAATGGGGTATCTTGATTTGAAGCCCGCATCATCACTAGCCTCAAAGTCTGTTCATGCTACAACATCTAGTAATCCTAACATGCCTAATGAACTTCCAAAACATCATGATTCCAACGCCCTCGGGTCTAATTTGAGGTCAAAACCTTCAGAAAGTAAACATGAAAGTGTCACAGGACATGCAAAAGTTAAAGGTAGCTCACTAAGTAATGGTTCAGATGCTTCTAGATCAGCAGAAAATCATAAGCAGATTGATGATTCTGCAAACAGAGTATCAGAGGAGAATGCTACAAAAGGCACCGTAGGTAAAAGGTCCGTAACTACTGCATCTGTATCGAAGCAACTAAAGCCGGATCTTGTGAAAATTGACACTAAACCTAAACCTGTTGGGACCGTTAATGAGGCTTCTGCAATAGCTAAAGGATCAACACTGTCCACAAGATCATCAGATACTGAAACTGGAGTTTCGAAAACGACTGAAACAAGAACCGCTTCTGTTAAAGACGACTCATCTGAAGCTATGGATGTCCAAAAACGATCCTCATCTCGACCCTCTCATTCTCCAAGGCACGATAACAATGCTTTTGCCTCAAAATCGAGTGATAAACCGACTAAGAGGACAAGCCCAGCTGAAGAACTGGACCGGTTTACTAAGCGGCGAAAAGGGGAATATGATTCGAGAGATTCTGAGCCTGAGTCTCGGTTTCTAGACCCCCGAGCAATTGACAGACATCACCCTGTTGAATTTAACAAATTAAGTTCTGATGAGCCAATCAGAAGCAGCGACAAGCCATTAGATAAACCAAAAAATGAAAGATACGATCGGGATTACCGAGAAAGGTTTGAAAGGTCTGATAAGTCTCACTGTGATGATGTGACTGAAAAGTCAAGAGATCGGTCAATGGAAAGATACAGCAGAGGCGGTCAGTTGATAAAGGTAAAGATGATAGAAATAAACTGAGGTACAATGAGATTCCTGCAGACAAATCCCTCGTTGATGATCGATTTCGTGGGCAAAGTTTACCTCCGCCTCCACCCTTACCTCCACATGTGGTCCCACAATCGTTAAATGCAAATAAAAGAGATGAAGACGGTGATAGAAGACTTGGAACAGCTAGACATTCACAAAAGTTATCTCCAAAACATGATGACAGAGGCGAGGCGGTCTGAGGAGAATTTGTTAGTTTCTCAAGAAGATGCAAAGCGAAGCGAGAAGAAGAAATTCGAGACAGAAAACGAGAAGACCGGGAAGCATTTTCAACTAAGGTAACTCCTATATTTTCAATATCCACTGATTTTCTCTTGCCTTTTTGTCTCGGTGTTTTTTTTAGGTAAAGCTAATGTTTCAATTTAAATATGAAGCTAGTCTATTGTTGTTTGCTGGCGAATAATACAACCTACCTTTTTTGATTTAGATGGATGACAGAGAGCGAGGCGGAGATAGGGAAAAGGTTAATATGATGAAAGAGGAGTTGGATGTGAATGCCTCGAAAAGGCGGAAACTCAAAAGGAGCTGCCTTCAGAGCCTGGTGAGTACTCACCAGTCGCTCCAACACCCCTCCTCTTAATATCAACATGACACCATCATATGATATGAGAGACAGGGAGACGGAAAGCAGCTGTTCTTCCACGTCCGGTTTACTTGGAAGAACCTAGCCGTATGCATGGTAAAGATGTACCTGCCAAAATGACCCGGCGTGATTCTGACCCGTATCCTTAAAATTTCATTTTTTAGTTGTTTTGTGTTCATCATTGAGGTAGTAAAATCGGCATGTTTGGTATTCGGGCCAAATGGGTTCAGGTTAAATGGATTTTGGTATTGGTCGAAAAAGGTAGGGGTGGATGACCAGTTTTTGTCCAAAGTTTTTAGACAATAGTCGGTGCATTAATACGACTTTTAATGATAATAAAAAAATAGTAAGAGTATGGAATATACTAGAATGGAATATACTTTTCAGTGTTTATGACCATAGGCGGCACCCTTTAAACTATTTAACGCAACATACTTGCCCTTTCATACCAAAGTATGTAACGTGTAACTGTTTAATGCACTATAACCACCCTTCTTTTTACCAATTAACGCAAAAGGGTTTGCATACTTTGCTAAGAAATGGCAAGTGTTTTGCAATAAATGTAAAAAGAGTTGCATTACACAAATGAAAAACGACACTTGGCCCACTTCTTTTTAGTTTTTAGATTTGACCAGTTTGACTGTTAGTATAACCCAAGTGACTCGTCAAAATTGCCACTTCCAGTACTATTACTCTAATTATATGAAAAGAATACACAACAGGCTCATGCATTTAACTTGAATCATCCTTAATTCCTGCACCTTAGAATGTATGACAGAGAATGGGAAGACGAAAAACGGCAGAGGGCCGATCAAAAGAGGAAGCACCGAAAATAGGGCTTCAGATATGCTGTCTGCATTTTAATATTGGAGTTCCTTTACAAACCATGAAGCATCCTTTTACCTATGATTTCTTTGCCTATTTGCTCCGCTTCATCTACCAATAAAGGCATTGTCATGCATCTTCTCTAATGCTGGTTTTGCAATTTAGTATCTGGCCTTTCATTCTGCCATAATGTACTATATGTTTATCATCATTGCCAGAGGTTGGTTGATTGTCTTATGGATTCTATTTCGACATGACCATAGATAGTCGAAATAAGGTGGGCTTTCTCTGCAAACGAGGGCTTTTCGTTCATTTATATACATTGATATACGGAAATTTATTTTGTGCTACATAATTTATCGGTTAGTACCAGAAGTTTTGGCTTGGTTATAGTCACTATGAGACTAGTAATTCTTAATATGTTTTGGTGGGGCATCTGACAGTACACATTCCAGCTGCAAGACAAATAACTGATAGCAAAAGACATGAAATATCCATTAAAAGAACATGCCAAACCAAATTAGTAAACGGAATTTTGTTGTAAATGTAAGCCATTTTGTCTTCATCAGTTTTGTAGGCTTAAAGTTTGTACGTGTTTATGTTTAATAGGTTACTTTGTGAATGCATATGCGTGTTTGTGTGCTTGTGTTCATATTGTTGCAAGAATCATCATAACATCCTTTGACGAGGTAACTCTCCAGAAGGATGAGTTCTAAACTAATTAAGGAATAATGTGAACATTAGTAAATATACAAAACTAAAGATTATATCATCATAATCTTCGCCTTCAACTTACAGAGCTTTGACGAGCAAGTTTAGCAGATGGCAACTATACTGGTGAATCTGTGATCACTGGATGAACAGTTCATTCATTCATATATAGAGTTGATCACTTAAAATTGTCTCTGTGGTTTCTTGGGTATAATGAAAATGGTCCTTAGACTTTTATTTCTCCGGATCCTCTCCCTGTGACCACTATATCTCTAGACTTTTTTTGTCGGGTATAACGTATGAGTTTGGTCATCTGACTACTATTGATGGATGTTTAGATCTTTGAAATGACATAAATCATTCTTATGTTTAAAATTAGATACCTATGGTTTGTGGTGAATCAATTTAATCTATGTATATTTCTTTTATTATTTATTTATGTATTAATATTAGCATCATTTTTTTTAATTAAAAAATTCAAAAATATTCAAAATATTTTTAATTTTTTTTGACGAAACTTACTTTAAAATTTGAATATTATACCGTTTAATCCGTTTGTATACGTTTTCGTCCGTTTTTCTTACGTCTTCATATGTTTTTATACGTTTAGTATGTTTTTATACGTTTTAGTCGGTTTTATACGTTTTCATCTGTTTTTATACTTTTTCGTCCGTTTTCTTACTTTTTTGTCCGTTTTATACGTTTTCGTCCGTTTTTATCGTTTCGTCTTCATACGTTTTATACGTTTTAGTCCGTTTTATCGTTTTCATCCGTTTTCGTCCATTTTCTTACGTTTTCCGTTTTATCGTTTCGCTCGTTTTCTTACATTTTCATGCGTTTCGTTCGTTTTATACATTTTAGTCCTTTTATACACAATTATCGTTTTCTTACAATTTATACATTTTATCCGTTTTATCGTTCTCTTATATTTTAAATGCGGTTTTATCTGTTTATATACCTTTTTATGCGTCCTTATACAATTTTTACGTTTAAATACATTTTATACATTTTCGATCGTTTTTGTTTCTTACATTCTTGTACATATAAAAGCGGATAAAATGATTAATAATGAATAAAATGTATGAAACGTATAAAACTTACAAAACGTAAAGAAAGTACTAAAGGTGTAAAACATATAAACGATAAAACGAACAACATATAAAATAGATAAAAGTGGATAAAGCGTATACCCTTAATGCTCTAACTATACCCTTAATGCTCAAGTATAAAAGCCGCATATCGAACTATACCCTTAATGCTCTAACTACATATGCTTGTTGGCTTACTTTCAAAAGGTAAGAAGAAATTTAAGTTAAAAGTAAAATAGATAAAAAATACTGAATACGTACATGTGGTATCTTTCAACTTTATTTTTTGAGCCAAATGACTAGTGGTGGCATATTAATCTGTAGTAGTATGTTGCATTGTTCACTCTTTGACCCACAATCAAGCATGATATTTGAATTATTAATACAATTGATTCAAAAACTTAGGTATAACGTTTTCGCATCTATATCTTTTAAAATATGAAAGTCGATAATGAAAAAAGAGAAAGGAATAGTAAAAACTCGAAAAAAGCTTAATAATTGCTCATACATAGGATCGGATCGTGTAAAAAGGTGTAAAACAATATAAATAGAAAAAACATGTTGGGATTTGTTTTTGAAAATTTTCACAACAAATTTGAAATTAAAAGTAGAATAGATTAAGGGTGCGTTTGGTTTGTAGACGAGGTTAGAGTTGGATTATATCATAAATCTCACATAAAACCCTAAAAGTATTCTCTTTCTAAGGAGATATCCGGCCGCCACCTCTCCTTCATATTCCGG
This sequence comes from Chrysanthemum lavandulifolium, assembly GCA_022545495.1. NCBI lineage: Eukaryota > Viridiplantae > Streptophyta > Magnoliopsida > Asterales > Asteraceae > Chrysanthemum > Chrysanthemum lavandulifolium. The sequence continues at coordinate 188,721,945 of CM040246.1, forward strand.
CCATACCATCCTCTTTAAACCGCCTCTCTACCTTCTGGTATGCAATCGGTTTTAATGGTGGTGTCTTCCTAGAGGTAGCGCGGTATTTATCATCACTTATTCGACCCTAATCATTTTTAGGGTTCTTATGGATATCGTCCCTATCATGCTTTCGCATCTAAGTTTTAATCTAATTCCATTGGTTTTGATTGGTGGTTAGATTAAACGTGTTATTTATTGGCATTCTTTATTTGGGTTTCGTTTATTCGATCCCTATTAGGGTTTTGTTAGCGATGCCCATGGTCTAATGGTCCTTAGCTCGCTATATCTTTCTCTTTTATTGGTGTTGGTGGCCTATCCTTAAACGCATTAATGAAACACCTTTTGATAACATCAAATTAGCCTAATCTTTTATATATCAAATTCCGTGTTTATGGCCTCATTTGTATTAATATGGTACTTAATTGTTCATATTCGTTCATATTTGCATTTCGGGATAAATGAGGCGTTGAGCGGAAAATATGTGATATAAGGCCAAGAAATATATTCTAAAGACAAGTTACTGGCGTAAGTGACACTTTTGACTACGCCGTAAGTCACATTACAAGGCCTATGTATTCGTGCGAAGATTACGCCGTAACTATCTAATAATGTCACAACATAAATATGAGCCATGAAGGATAAGGCGTAACCTCCTCTTAAGGTTACGCCGTAATTATTATTTTGAAGGTTACGCGTAACATGGTAAATTAGTTACGCCAGTAGAGATAAATTCGGAGTGGATAACTATGTGTTGGTGAAGGATTATGGCGTAAACCCGATGATTTAGTTCGCCGTAATTATTTACTTGGGAGCAAATTTTTGAAGGCTACGGCGTAATTATAATTTAATTACGCGCAATTAGTTAAATGCGGCTATGTTATATTAAGTAAAAATACGACAAGGGCCAAGTTGCAATATTACTAAAGATCGAGGGCCTAAGTCGCAATTAGTAAATCTTTATCATTATAAAAAGGGTCATCATGGTACAAGAAAATGGCATCAATTTGGCAAAAGAAACATTCATGGTTTTCTTTTGTGCGCCGCCAAAACAGAAAGAAAAAGAGGCCGCGACAGGTTTTCGAAGGGTTTGCCCTGGTACTCAACTAGGGGATCGATAGCATTATCCTTGGCATGATATGTAATTATTTTCTGACTCATATTATTATTTTGGTTTCATTATTGTTAACTATAATTTTGATTCTCAATTATTTTTTAGCGAATTAATTCTTATAGTGTTCTTAATTAATTGATTATTAATTTATTATTGGCCAATTAATTATTTGATGTTATGTCTTTGTTTATTTATTGTTTTATATGTAGTTTTATTTGTCATTCCACTAGGTATTTTGGTGATGTGGAAACTAGGCGCTAACCTAGTTTTGATTCTTTTATTATAAATTGTTTCTAGTGTATGCATGCATAGTTTGTTGGTAGCCACCCTAACTTCGGTAGTTTTGAATGGCGGTCGTATCTAGTTACTTAGGAGAATTGACCAACCGACCCTAAATAGTTAGGTTGAGTTAGGGAGGGTAAGAATTGACCAATTGACGACCTTTCCTCGCTTGTGCGAACTGACCAAATGATCACCTGCCGTTTGGATGAACTTAAGAAGTTAGGGATGAGTGTCTAAGATGCTAGCGCCCTGGTACTTATTGTTACGAATCTTGCATGTAGAGGTACTACGCCCCTTTGATAAAGGAATAAGGAACGTGAGCATCATCCAATGAAGGTGGGACAACATCCATTCGGATAAAACCCGAACGCAACCAAACACCGCAAAGCGGCACTCAAAAACAAGTGAGGGTGAGTCCGGAACCAAGTCACATAGCGGGCATCCGGCGGGTTCAAATCAACGTTAGGACCAACATCCGATTGTCGCAACCTATCTTGTGTCTTGACACGGTTTATAACACATAAAAACCAAAAAATAAATGAAGAGACACATACATGGCATACCCACCCTGTCTATTATCATCAAAAAATCGAGGATAAGAATCCGCATCTAAAGTATACTTGCGGCTCAACCCAACCAAGAAAAGAAAGGGTTCTGGAAATTTATGAAACGGAGAAGGATTGGCAACAAGGGAAGCAAAATGATCAGTAGCAAAATCACCATCCCCAGGAGTAGCATCTCTAGGAATGCTCTTGTCATTATGCCAGGGATAAATAACGGAGACGGAAAAAGCATCGACCAAAAGAAATGATCATTCCAACTCTTAAAGGAATCAATAGGTTTAGTATAACAAACACCAGCGCTATCAGACCACTTACTAAAGGACAACCAGCCGTTACTTTTAGATTGAACATAAAAGCACCTAAATAACCCAACTGTGGGTGTAATACCAAGGGCAAAGCAAAGGATTTCAAAAGGAGAAACCTTGACAGCTCCGATGACGGAAAGCTGCGAAATGTTAATACGATAATAATCAAGAATGGCTACGAGGAAAACAGACAAGGGAAGACGGAAATTGGCGTATTCAAAAAAGCGGGTATACACACCAATTTTTCCATCCGGCGCCTGCTGAATGGTCTGATTAGGGCCAGGAAATTCCGGGTGAACGAACCGTGGAATAGAATATTTATCACAAAAACGGTCAAGTGCCCCTTGTGAAAGTTTGGATTTAGCATGTGTAATGGTACCCATAACGGAAGCAAAATGTATTAGACCCTAACCTGGAAAAAAAGGAAGAACCTGGAGGGGAGGAGCAGTCCAAGAAATACAGATCGAAAGTCAAAAGAAATATCGCTTGCAAGTGAAAAACAGAAAAAGGAAAAATAGAATACCGGGAACTATGAAGGGTATTTATACAAATGGAACGTTGGCTTCAAGAAAACCCTAAGGAAGGACACGTCAAAAACAATCGATCTAACGATCAAAATTGAAAGACAAAGATAAGGGTAATAGCAGGACGGATGGCCCACTGGGTCAAATCAACCAGAACATGCATAGCCCAGAATTGTCCACGTTGCACGGTATATTAAGAATTGGAAATTCCATAGTGAAGTGTCGGTCACCCCAACTATTGTCTAGCATATGTTAGCTCGTAGAAATATCGTTATTTACTAGTTTATTAGTTAGTTATTAGCATAGTTTAGCTTAGAGTAACACCGTGGAGGAAGGACGGTCTTTACCTCTGTATGCACGATCCATAGTCCGATAAGAGGACGTTTCGGTTGTAACTATAAATACCCTTCCATCCTTGGAAGGGTGGTGCTAATCTAACCTTTCATTCTTTTGTTTTAATTTCTCTCTAGAACACCTCTCATCTCTTTCACTCTCTAACCATGGCTTTCTTGTTATTTCACCATCCTAGACCACCGAATCATCAAATAACATAATATTTATGATCCAACAATTGGTATCGAGCTCGGGTTGGGTTGTTCTTGATGATTCGTATGGTTTTGAGCGGTTTTGTATGCGGTTTGTTCGATGCTATGATGCGGTTTGATGCTTGTTGATATGGTTTTAAGTTTGATATGGTTTTAAGCTTGTTGATATGGTTGTAAGCTTGTTGATATGGTCTTGTTTAAATCAAACATGTTTAAAATAGTTTTAACAAGTCCTTTTAAGCGGTCGTGGTGTAAACTATTTTATAACATGTTCTATCCTTGGTTTTAATATGGTCAAACAGATTGTTAACGGGTTTTAAGCAGTTATTGAATCTGGTGTTATGATGTTTGTTTGAAGCTGGCACATGTTCGTATATGCGGTTTATGATATGTGTGTGCTGCGGTTTGTGCTAAAGTGGAAAGTTTTCTTGAATGCGTTTTGAGATCAGCTGAATATAAGCGGTTTGTGGCCTTTTTCTTCAGTGCGGTTTGTCCAGATACATCGAATCTAGAGCATTTTGGTCTTTGTTTAAGCGGTTTGAGCTTTGATTCTATGATGCGGTTTGTCATTAATTTTATGTGCGGTTTGATAAAATTATCCAGTTCGATGTCTTGGAAGAGGTTTGAGCTATAAGCGGTTTGTCAGGTTTGATAACAGGATGTGGTTTGACATTCCTACTATGCGGTTTGTTATGACAATGTTTGACGTTATGCGGTTTGTTAAAACATGAAGCGGTTTGTGTTAACATGTTGCTGCGGTTTGTGTCAAAACAGTATAAAAGATGCGGTTTGTCAAGTCAAAAGCGATTTGTATGGTCAAAAGCGTTTTGTTGAAAAGTCAAAAGCGGTTTGTCAAGTTAAAAAGGGTTGTGGTTTGACACAGTAAAGGGTGAAATTTGTTGACTTCCAAAGACCACAAGTATCAAAGTAACATGATCAGAACAAACAAGTATCAAGACTTTCTCGTTAAGCCAAGACAAACACTACTCATTAGACCTCATACAAGACCTCATCATCAACAAACATCATTCAACAAACAAGACTTAATCAAAAAATATCATCAATCAATATAAAAACAACATTTACCTCTACTAGCAAGCATTCATATCCTCACTGTCAACCGACATCACATTCAAAGATACAATATCGTCGACATCAATTCGAATCTAAATCTACTCAAACATCAACAAATCTCAACAAGTTCAATATTATCACTACCAAGTCTCATCTCAAGCATACAAAGAAATGAAAAGAAAAAAATCTAAGCATTGATTCACGAAATGAAAACGAAATGAAAAGAAATATCTGCACTGGCTCAAGTATGTATCTCTCATCGAAACTACATCATCACTACTGTAAAACCCTAAAATCCGTAAACGTGCTAAATGACCATTGTGCCCTCTGGTTAAATAATTATGAAAATTCGAAAGCATGTCCGGCTCATTAAATACGTTTTACTTCAACTCATAAATAATCAAATGGTACTAAATGACATAATCAATCCTCACTTAGTGTCTCATAATATTTATCACACATATATACGTTACTTGAACCTAATTATGTACAAGGTTGCAATTATACATTATATAATTAATAAAAACAACAAATTTTTACTTGAGGTAAACTAAATAATATTGACCCTTGTCATGAAACGTTTATCCCTAATTTGGCCTAAAACCTACGCCACTTTATTAGCATTTATCACAAATTGGTTGACTATATGGAAATTATACAAGTTGATTTGGTCTTCTCCCCATATTCGGCCAACAAAAGGAACGCTCAAGTATCCAATATATTCTCCAAGAATAGACTCTTTCACACCTCTTTTATATTCCCATATTTTCCTTCAAAAAAGAAAACAATTCATAAAAACACTAGTGCCTAAAAACCAAAAACCTTAAGTATACTTATCATTTCGGCTATTCTGCTACTGCTAAAAATCAAGGTCCGAGGCGTAAAAGGGTGGTGATCGGCATTGGTATAGAAGCTGTGGTGATCGTAGTGATTACCTTTTTGTGTAATCGTGTGTTTTGGAGTTGAAGGTTGTAGCTTTTGGTTCCTTGTCTCTGGTTCCATTCGTTAGTCCGACTACGGTATTTCCCTACAACGCTCTCCTCGTTTTGACATTTCATTATATACGACTAGTCACTTGGAAAGATTAACACTAAAACTAATATGTCTCGTTTAATATGACCACACGTATGAATCTTGAAGTTGCATGAAATAATAACCTTACACTATACGCCATATATCTAATCTGTTTGGATCGAATATGAAGACTCGTTATTATTTTGATTGTAACATGTTATTACATCTTTCACTGTCATGTTTTCATAATAAAGAATTCACAATTTGATCTAAAACAGGTACCAAAGAATGTACTATTATGCATGGAGACTTAAATATGGGTAGATCTTATTGGTGATTAGTATAATGAAAATATCATCAGTTAGATGAATATCATTCATGTTCTAAAAGAAAAGAGTTTACACTTTGTTTGTGGGGGTATGTTCGAGGGTCATCGCGGGTTTATCGAGTGAGTTGTACGGTGTATTGAAAGAGTGTCGTGGAAGTTGAGTCGGGAGTTAGTCGTTATGCGTGTCCGCCAAGTCGTGTTGGGTAGTCTCTTGAGCCGCGAGCGAGCATATAAACGGGTCGAACATGCGTATGAAAATAACGTTAGAATAAAACCTGAACTATCATTTGGAAGACTAAATTGAATAATATTATATATATAAGCTATTTACACTTTAAACCTTGAATTTTGGTAAGTGTCACATGCAAACCTTACACATTTATAATTGGCATATTACACCCTAAACTATAATAGTTACATTACTAAATATTGGAGTTATTTATTGGTCACTTTAGACCCTAAACTTGTGTAATTTGGCAAAACGGCCTTTAAAGTATAATAATGCTCATTTTTCATAACTTAACTTAATATGACACTAAATTATATCATTATGACTAAAGCTGCTTAATATGGAAACCTGCCTAAAATAGAAAGTTACCTAAAAATGGAAAGTTACTAAATATGGAAACCTGCTAAAAGTGGAAACCTGCTAAAAATGGAAAGCCGTCTTAAACGATTGATCTGATTCTTATAGAACGTTATTTAATTCGTATAGGTTCGGGCGGCAGGATTGATCTTCTTTCTTGATTTTACTTTCATTGTGATTTGCTCGAATAAAGATGCGGATATTCGACCTTGTCTCTAAGGTTTCTCATGATTCGTTTACATCTTCGATATTAGCTTTGAACCGTTATATTTTGCTCCGAGCCTTCTTATTAGGGCTTCCCTATAACTTTGCTATGCTCCCTTTGATTGATTCTCCTATGTGAACTGTTTGATTATGAACCTTTGATATGAACCTCTTATATGAACTTATGATATGAACTTTGATACGAATCTTTGAAAATGAACCTTTGATATTGAACTTTTGATATTGGACCTTGATATTGAACTATTGCTATGAACCCCTGAATTGTGAACCATTGATATTGAACCTTTAATTGTGAAGACTTACATATTGCTACACTTTGAACCTTTGATTGACCCTTGATTGATACCGAGCCATTAACTAGGCATGGGGTTCCATGTCCGTGTCATTGATGCACCAATGGCATGACTCCGGTGTATGCAGTGATGTTGCACCGTCCCTATTTTGTATTGATTATGCGGCGGATATATTGTATGGCCACTATTGTTTTGGTGGGGCGTATGGATGCATCCTAGATTTGTATTGTATTGATATTGATATATTGTTTTGGTGATGTGGTGCGTGTGTGCAATACACCCTCACATTTTGGGAGCTAGCTACTCCATTGGTTCTTGAGGTCTCCTCCTATTGGTTTGGTATTCGAGGTCACCCTCCGAATACAATGGTTACTATTGGTTACTTGGTTGCTATTGCCACTATTGATATGGTTTGTTTTGTTGGCTCGGGATAGATTTACAACCCTTACACTTTCGATATACCTATATTGTACCTTCGGATTCCCATCGCACCATATTCGAATTGTTGTCCTTTACCCAATACCCTTATATGACTCACTCTACTACCAAGATATATATATGTTCCATTGCTTTGATATGTTACACTCTCATTCCGTTACTTGGACTATCGTTCCATTCACGTCCGGGTTATTATATGTTATTCGATTTGATTTTGATATTCATGTTTATATGACTCACCGATTACCTGTTATGATATGATTAATATGCGATTATAAGATTTACCGTGGTCATCGATGATATGCTATCTTCTTGTTATGTGATCCTTTGATTTGTCCGTAACCGTGCTTGTGTGAAATCGATTGTTGATCTGTTTATCTTTTGTACCTCGTTCGATTACTCTGTGGACTATGACTATCCGTAGTGTCCTTATCGCTTGTTGTTGACTGCCATGTTGCATTTCGGTTTATGCTACGGTTTATTTGGGTAAATGGTTCACTTGTGATACGGCTTGTTAATTTATTTAGTTGCCTTGCTATGTCTTTAATTCATTTAATTATAGTGTTCATCTTGTATTCCTACTTGTTACGTGTACCGCCATGTTTTGACTACCGTTATAATCTCGATTATGTCTTCAACTAAGGGTTTTGACTGTGTGAATTGCCATGCTCACTTATTAATTAGTTTTATAGCCTTCGTTTTGTTATATCTATTCCTTGGGCTTTTAAGCTCGGCCGCATTTTTTTCTGGCGGTGTTAGGTTTGAAGATGGGCTTTTGGGTGAGTTGGATTATTTGAGTGGACCAAACCTAGTTACCTTATCATTTGGACTTACTTTGAAGTTTTTGTTTGGATATTTCATTTCATTTTGGATATTGTATTTTCCTCATCGGTTAATTGTTTATATGATTTGATACTTCATTTTTAAGGTTTCGTTTGTAAAAAATTTAATTGTATGTTACGATATGACACGAGAATGTGACACTTCTACCCTTGTCGGGTTGAGGATGTTACAATTATAGTATCGAGCTCAGTTAAATCTTGTTGACCTTAGGATTGACTGTGAGGACTTGGGTAGACACTAGGCTTCCGTACATTATAATCTATTCCGATTCCTTTTGATTGTCGTTCAGTTTTGACTTCTATATTTTTTTTTTTTTTTGTCTTCTTTGTTTTGGTCTTCTTACTCTTCACATTTGATTTTATTATTTTGTCTTCACACATCTGTTTGTCGATCGTTAGATGGAGACTAACCGTGGGCAGAAAATAGTGTCGACCTGCGTTCTTTGTGATCTACATTGGAGAGGTTCGTGACGAAGCCGCTTGACTGCCGTCTTCTTGGAGGCATCGGGATCTTCTTGGAGGAATTTGGACGGACCAACCAAAGGCAGGCAAGCGTAGGCAAGATTCAACGGTGGTGAGAGAGTTCATCTACTTCATATGATTTGGTAGCGACTTATGTTACTCCTATTCGTATGTCATGCGTTTGAGGCGGTTTGATTTTTTACATTAAGTGATTACGATCGGTATTGCTTTTCTTGATTTGTTGAACTCGGTTTGAATCGTGAAGCTCTATCGTGAATGGAATAAGGCTTATATCATTATTTGACACTCCTCATGTTCGTTTGAGATTACGTAACTCTTTGAAATCCTCACGACATCCATATGTATAAGTTTTATACGCTTTGGGACCGGAATTGTTATGATCGTGTGAAACTATGGATTGCTATATGCGCCTTAAATCGATGCGTCTCTCTGTACCTCTGCGACTTCAATTTTCGAGGACGAAAATTTTCTTTTAGAGGAAGAGTTGTAAAACCCTAAAATCCGTAAGCGTGCTAAATGACCATTGTGCCCTCGGTTAAATAATTATGAAAATTGAAAGCATGTCCGCTCATTAAATCGTTTTACTTCAACTCATAAATAATCAAATGGTACTAAATGACATAATCAATCCTCACTTAGTGTCTCATAATATTTATCACACATATATACGTTACTTGAACCTAATTATGTACAAGGTTGCAATTATACATTATATAATTAATAAAAACAACAAATTTTTACTTGAGGTAAACTAAATAATATTGACCCTTGTCATGAAACGTTTATCCCTAATTTGGCCTAAAACCTACGCCACTTTATTAGCATTTATCACAAATTGGTTGACTATATGGAAATTATACAAGTTGATTTGGTCTTCTCCCCCATATTCGGCCAACAAAAAGGAACGCTCAAGTATCCAATATATTCTCCAAGAATAGACTCTTTCACACCTCTTTTATATTCCCATATTTTCCTTCAAAAAAGAAAACAATTCATAAAAACACTAGTGCCTAAAAACCAAAAACCTTAAGTATACTTATCATTTCGGCTATTCTGCTACTGCTAAAATCAAGGTCCGAGGCGTAAAGGGTGGTGATCGGCATTGGTATAGAAGCTGTGGTGATCGTAGTGATTACCTTTTGTGTAATCGTGTGTTTTGGAGTTGAAGGTTGTAGCTTTTGGTTCCTTGTCTCTGGTTCCATTCGTTAGTCCGACTACGGTATTTCCTACAACGCTCTCCTCGTTTTGACATTTCATTATATACGACTAGTCACTTGGAAAGATTAACACTAAAACTAATATGTCTCGTTTAATATGACCACACGTATGAATCTTGAAGTTGCATGAAATAATAACCTTACACTATACGCCATATATCTAATCTGTTTGGATCGAATATGAAGACTCGTTATTATTTTGATTGTAACATGTTATTACATCTTTCACTGTCATGTTTTCATAATAAAGAATTCACAATTTGATCTAAAAACAGGTACCAAAGAATGTACTATTATGCATGGAGACTTAAATATGGGTAGATCTTATTGGTGATTAGTATAATGAAAATATCATCAGTTAGATGAATATCATTCATGTTCTAAAAGAAAAGAGTTTACACTTTGTTTGTGGGGGTATGTTCGAGGGTCATCGCGGGTTTATCGAGTGAGTTGTACGGTGTATTGAAAGAGTGTCGTGGAAGTTGAGTCGGGAGTTAGTCGTTATGCGTGTCCGCCAAGTCGTGTTGGGTAGTCTCTTGAGCCGCGAGCGAGCATATAAACGGGTCGAACATGCGTATGAAAATAACGTTAGAATAAAACCTGAACTATCATTTGGAAGACTAAATTGAATAATATTATATATATAAGCTATTTACACTTTAAACCTTGAATTTTGGTAAGTGTCACATGCAAACCTTACACATTTATAATTGGCATATTACACCCTAAACTATAATAGTTACATTACTAAATATTGGAGTTATTTATTGGTCACTTTAGACCCTAAACTTGTGTAATTTGGCAAAACGGCCTTTAAAGTATAATAATGCTCATTTTTCATAACTTAACTTAATATGACACTAAATTATATCATTATGACTAAAGCTGCTTAATATGGAAACCTGCCTAAAATAGAAAGTTACCTAAAAATGGAAAGTTACTAAATATGGAAACCTGCTAAAAGTGGAAACCTGCTAAAAATGGAAAGCCGTCTTAAACGATTGATCTGATTCTTATAGAACGTTATTTAATTCGTATAGGTTCCGGGCGACGGGATTGATCTTCTTTCTTGATTTTACTTTCATTGTGATTTGCTCCGAATAAGGTACAGATATTCTGACCTTGTCTCCTAAGGTTTCTCATGATTCGTTTACATCTTTCGATATTAGCTTTGAACCGTTATATTTTGCTCCGAGCCTTCTTATTAGGGCTTCCCTATAACTTTGCTATGCTCCTTTGATTGATTCTCCTATGTGAACTGTTTGATTATGAACCTTTGATATGAACCTCTTATATGAACTTATGATATGAACTTTGATCTGAATCTTTGAAAATGAACCTTTGATATTGAACTTTTGATATTGGACCTTGATTTGAACTATTGCTATGAACCCCGAATTGTGAACCATTGATATTGAACCTTTAATTGTGAAGACTTACATATTGCTACACTTTGAACCTTTGATTGACCCTTCAGATTGATACCCGAGCCATTAACTAGGCATGGGGGTTCCATGTCCGTGTCATTGATGCACCAATGGCATGACTCCAGTGTCGCAGTGATGTTGCACACCGTCCCTATTTTGTATTGATTATGCGCGCTTGGATATATTGTATGGCCACTATTGTTTTGCGGGCGTATGGATGCATCCTAGATTTGTATTGTATTGATATTGATATATTGTTTGGTGATGTGGTGCGTGTGCAATACACCCCTCACATTTTGGGAGCTAGCTACTCCATTGGTTCTTGAGGTCTCCCTCCTATTGGTTTGGTATTCCGAGGTCACCCTCCGAATACAATGGTTACTATTGGTTACTTGGTGCTATTGCCACTATTGATATGGTTTGTTTGTTGGCTCGGGATAGATTTCGACAACCCTTACACTTTCGATATACCTATATTGTACCTTCGGATTCCCCATGCACCATATTACGAATTGTTGTCCTTTACCCAATACCTTATATGACTCACTCTACTACCAAGATATATATATGTTCCATTGCTTTGATATGTTACACTCTCATTCCGTTACTTGGACTATCGTTCCATTCACGTCTTGGGTTATTATATGTTATTCGATTTGATTTTGATATTCATGTTTATATGACTACGATTACCCTGTTATGATATGATTAATATGCGATTATAAGATTTACACGTGGTCATCGATGATATGCTATCTTCTTCGTTATGTGATCCTTTGATTTGTCCGTAACCGTGCTTGTGTGAAATCGATTGTTGATCTGTTTATCTTTTGTACCTCGTTCGATTACTCGTGGACTATGACTATCCGTAGTGTCCTTATACGCTTGTTGTTGACCTGCCATGTTGCATTTCGGTTTATGCTACGGTTTATTTGGGTAAATGGTTCAGCTTGTGACGTCTGGCTTGTTAATTTATTTAGTTGCCTTGCTATGTCTTTAATTCATTTAATTATAGTGTTCATACTGTATTCCTACTTGTTACGTGTGACTGCCATGTTTTGACTACCGTTATGATACTGATTATGTCTTCAACTAAGGGTTTTGACCTGTGTGAATTGCCATGCTCACTTATTAATTCATTGCTTCCGCTTTCCTGTAGACATCTATTTGTCTTGTATGTCTTTTGATTTTCCTGAATTGATTGTATGACATATATGTTGTATGGATGCTGCGCCTGCTATGTTTGCTTATGTTTCCGTACTTGTATGCCTGGTTTGTATGTGCTTGTATGCTTGTCTTGATGCTTTGCTTGGCTTCGTTCTCCTTGTTATATGTGCTTTGGATATCTGTATAATTGTGTTCTGCAGGATCCTCTTTGACTCATTGTCCTTATTTCGCTGCGACTTTGTTATCCGTTTTCCTTTGTTTTATTTCGCATTTCAGATTTTATTAGCCTTCGTTTTGTTATATCTGTTCACTGGGCTTTTTAAGCTCAGCCGCATTTCTTTTCCTGCGGCAGGTGTTAGGTTTGAAGATGGGCTTTGATGGGCTGAGAGTTGGATTATTTGAGTGGACCAAACCTAGTTACCTTATCATTTGGACTTACTTTGAAGAGTTTTTGTTTGGATATTTCATTTCATTTTGGATATTGTATTTTCCTCATCAGTTAATTGTTTATATGATTTGATACTTCATTTTTAAGGTTTTCGTTTGTAAAAAAATTTAATTGTATGTTCTGATATGACACCAGAATGTGACACTTCTACCCTTGTCGGGTTGGGGTGTTACAACTACTCACTACTCAAACATAACACAAGCACAATCTCAACGTATGTCAAGGATATGTTAAGATTATCAAGACCTCAACTCAAGCTTAATATAAAACCCCTCGACATGTAGCTTCACAGATCAAGTCTCAAACTAAAGAAAAAAAATTAAATTCGAATTAAGTGAATCTCCGATGTGGTTCGTGCCTATTCAAAGTATAATCAAGACCATCAAGGGTCTATCCCATGGAACCCACTCATCACAGATCCGTTTGAAGAACAAGCTTCATCTTATTTTTGAATAATTAAAATAATTCGAGTTATAACAATAGTGTTACACCCGATTATTTGATTTGGTCATATATTTTCTTAATATCTCAAGGTTTAACTGAAAAGAAGAGTGCTTAAGATCTCAGATTATCATGGGTTAAAGACAATCAAAGATCTTTTCAGATCCATTCAAACCCCAAGAACATCATCACAGATCTAGGATCATTCCTCTCTTGATTTATTTTTTTTTGTTTTTCGAAAATCAAAGATAGAGTAAAACAAATTTGTTTTATCTACTTTTCTTTCGGTCAAGATAAAACGAAAACAAAAATTAAAAGCTTTTCATAAGATATGTCCGAAATATGAAATGATTCTAACAATTAATGGTAAATCATTTTCATTTGCTCGAGTACTCTACACTATACGAAAAGAAATAATCGTGTTCAGAACCTACCCATGCATGTTTGAAGTTGATACCGTAGCCAAAATCATGCCATCCCTGTGGCGTTTATGATATGCCTCATGCCATCCCTATGGCGAGGTCAATTCGAATGAAAGGGAAAATTGATATGTTTCGAGTGACTTGATTTCAATGGTTTTGATGGTAGGAAATGATATACGTTTGGTGTGACGAGTGTAGGTGATGAATGTTTCTCTTCTGATATGTTTGTTAGAGGAACGTTTTGTGGAAGCAGTGGAGATGGGAGGTGGACTATTATGAGGGATTTTAGGGTTGAGTGTGAGTTAGTGGCAGTTTTATACTCCCCAATTATTATGGTAAAACATAATACCGGTTATTCTTATGATATGGATCGGATGCTACATTGGGCCGAGTTTAATGGATGGGCCGTATGTGCTTTTAAAGAAAAGTGAGATTAACATATATTTGGGAGAAACAAATGATTAATGGGCCAACCGTAGGTTGTCACTATTGGACTTGGGCCCGAACAAATTCTAAGTGATGTTAGATTCGGATGTTTTACATGTGGGTGGGCATATTGGATCGAAGGTTTTTTTACTAATGGATCGAAGGTTTTTTTATGCATTACTTGGCTCGTGTGTTTTAACAAATTGAATGGGTCTCGTGTGATCAATTTGATATATCACAGATTTTGAATATGCCAAAGATTAAATGTTATCACATGTGCTTACCAAAATATTTAAAGGATGAGATGTGATTAGCAATTCTCATGGGATTATTCGATGTTAATGTTAATGATACTTCACAGTCTAAGCAAAATCTTTCAAGTATCTTCAATGTCACTCATGATCTTTCAAGATGTTTACTTATGACAAGAACTTCTTGTGCAAATGGTCGTAGCGTTATGATGCTTCCGAAAGTTCGAAACCATCATGGGGGAGAAATGTGTACTTTGATGTTACAAGGTCAACCCCTGGAGGATGTAGTGTATACTACTCTACTTTGTATGGTTTGTGAAGTATTCTACATATAGGAGAAGAATTGTTGATGATGAAGAATGAACCGTTGATGAACCGCTGCATGTTCCTCTAAAACAGATATTCACCGAAACCAAAGTTGTCATAACACATTCAAACTGACATTGTTTACGGTTTAGTCTTGATTTTGTAAAATCATGGTAAAGAATCTATTTATCGGTTTAAATCATAGACTTGTAAAATCCCGTGACAATGAAAACATCCCGGTAATAGTAAAGTACATTTCCAGATCTATATTATGGTTTATTCTTGGTTTTGTAAAATCCCGTGAAAGAAACTATTCCTCGGTTTAAACCATAGAATTATAAAATCCCGTAATGATGGAACCATCCTGGAGAAAGGAAAGTGTATTTCGGGATCTTATCTGATGCTGGTGCTACGGTTTCTACTTCAAAGAAGGGATAAAGGGTGTACCTCATATCTTGGATGATTGTTTGGTTTTTCTTCATGGCAGTTTGGTTCTTTCAAAGTTTTACGGGGTTATACTCATTTAACCATGGTCGGGATGAAACCATTATCATAGTTCACTTAAAATGTCAAAGGATGCTAGTCTTGAGCTTTTAACCACAAAATGTGACAACGGCGTTTACTCATTATTATTTATTTGAGGTTGAAGTGAAATTTCACGGGCGAGTGTACTTAGTATCTGAAGGTATCGGGGATGGTTGGATGAAGATTCTTCGAGATCCTTGTTCGAGCTTTTAACATTTTCAAAGACGAAGACTTGGAAATCTAGTTACTTTTGGGTTGTTTTTCTTTTTCTTTTTTACCACCACAAAATAACTATCATAAGGAGTTATGTTGTTCCCTATTCACTATAGTATAAAAACAGTTTAAGTAAACAAGACTAATAGTGAATCAATGACTGAAAGGATATACATAAAACACAAGAGTAATTTTCAACGTCATATTCTTATTAGAAATGAATCAGAAGAATCGTTACCCTAGTACTTGTGGAGCAGTACTAGGGATTGAAATGACAAAGTGTTTACAACTCCTCTCTAAGCTCGGGCTATGTCGAGCACAACTACAAGTACCATTGAGCTATCTCGGGGATTAAGTTGTATTTGGAGGGTGAAAGATTGCTTGCGTGTGTGTATGTTTTACAATTCACAAGCGTAACCTTTCACTCCATCTCTTATGCTATTTATACAAGTATGAGATTTAATTCTTTCATAAGTGACAAGCGACAATTTGCGAGAAGACAAAATCTTGATGTATTTTGTCTCATTCTAAAGACTATATTAGGTAAAGGGACCAAGTCACTTTCTTCATGTCGATCTTGATCTTTGAGCCTTTTAGGGAAGGTTGACTTCTTGAAGATAAGTACTCCGTCTTTATCGCTTCAAGCATAACCGTTTTGTCCGCCCATTCTTGATCTTCATAGTCTTGAGTCTTGATTTGGTTTGTCTTGATGTTTGTAGTTGGATAGGAGTTTGAGGATTGATGAAGTTATTGTCATCACTTCTGAATCCACCATCTTCTTCTTGACTCGATCTTCACCCTTTAAGTTCCGCCTTCGGGTGGAGAGATCTTTTATGTCTCTTCTTGGCGTCTGAAGATGGCTCGAGAGACTATGCACTCGGTGACTGTTAGTGTTTAACGGTCTAAGTACTTAGGTTATTTTCTATTCAAATCCTAGATTAAGGGGTTTGGGTATTCTTGAACAACAGTCTCCCCTATTTGGATATACAAATAGCCTAAGTGTTTGATCGATGTAAGTGAGCAAATGGATTCTTCTTACCTTGAATGTACTAATGAATACATTAAGGAACACTTGAATATTTTAACAAAACATACATCGTTTATTGATCAAATTACAAAGTTCCTATCACTAGTACAAAAGATAGTTCAAAATGATGTCGGTCCGGATGGATTCGATTGCTTCAAGCTTGAATTTCTTGGTGATGAGTGTTTCCTGTCGGGATGGTCTCTTATCTTGGCATTTAAGTCGACCTGAGAACGACATTTGCGGGAGTTCGAATTTGAGAGGCCTTTGGAATATAGTGAGCATTGTAGTCACTCCTGCCTAATCGATATCACTCCACCTTTGGAATCTTTGGGTTTCCATAGACATCAATAAAGAATAGCCCTCTTTCGAGGCTTTTCTATCACCGACAGTTCTGAACTTAACACCTTGAGCGGATCCTGTTGCATTCTAGTCCGAGCACTTTGATCTCGGTGGAACTCAACCCTCTTCCTTTTGCGGTGGATGATTGTGGTTGAGATCCTTGAGGTGCGATTAAAGCGGTGAATCCCAGTTGTCTTGGTGCATCCTCGATCTTTCATATCTTTCTTGAGCATCTTCATCGACTCCTTAACCACCGCATTTTGCTTCTTTTCTATTATTGGACCGAGTTCATCGAGTTCGATGATCCCAAAGTCGGTGAATTTTAGGGGATCATGAACTTGAAATCTCTTTATCAATCCCCACAGAGCGTTCATTGCAAGTGGTTTGGACACGGGGATGATTTTGACATCTGTGATCTTTTCGGTAGCCTTGACTTGTCATCGTCAATTGTAATGCTCAATTACGCTTTGCACGAGGGCTTGACTTTCTTCTTCTTTTCTTCTAAGCTGTTTTTTCATTTGACCATTTTTCTTTGAGCATCCTTGAGCATTCTTCTTTTCAAGTTTCTTAGCATCTATTCCAATGTTTTCGACTTCCTCAATAACTACTTGTACGGTGCTTCTGCTCTTTCTTTCCTCTTGACAAGTTTCTTTCTCCTTTCCTCCTTAGCAAGGTATGAACTTAGTTGTTGTGGTGTGGCGGTACTCAGTGTTGCCGATCTTAAAGGGTATCTTCTCATGCTCAGGTGGTGTCTTCATTATGCCTTTTCCTTTGTCATGGCCTGAGGAAGATGATGTTGCTACCAGGGGCGGTGTTGTTGTTGTTATTGGTGTGATTGATTGTCAATGTTGTTGTTGTTGTTGAAGATGTTGGTGGGATTGATGAGATTGGTACAAGTAGGGCTGGTGGTGTTGGCTCCCCTCGGTGTGAAGAGGAGTTTCTTGATGGTATTCTCCCCTCAGCATTCTTGGGAGCGTCGGTGAGGCAAGAGTTGGTGTGGGTCTTGAGGGGACGGGCTGCTTGTCCCTTGAAAGCTGATAGATTTCGATGATCATGGCCTTGATATCGAAGTGTCTGTTTGAATACCGGTGACTTTTGTTTCCAAGTTTGCGAGATACTTCCAAGCGGTCATTCGGTCCGAGATTCGGGCCAAGGAAGAAGATGCTTGAGCCAAAGTTGCCACACAGTATTCACGAGCCCAATGTAGCTTGAAGAGGCGGACCGAAGATTGAAGACCACGAACATTTGCGAGACTTGAGCATTTCGATCGATTCGGTGAAATTTGGAGGATTGTTTCAAGTAAGCCTCGGTAGCCTTGACACTTTAGAGTTGAGTATTGGGTCTTCTTTGACAAATTCCACGATTTCATCTATCTTTGTTCCTACACCACGAAGGTGCACGAGAAAGTTGGCCAAGTTGTCATCCGATGCGTGAAGAGTGTCATACATCGGATCCACGTGCTCATGAACATTTTCATCAAAGGCTTTTACTTGACTTTCGGATCTGCATAAGCGGCACCGACCTCGGTGTGTTGTTCCACAATGTGTCGATAACCCGGAGTATAGCTTCTTTGAAGCTTTGGTGATCCACGAACAAGCTGCCTCTCGTGAGTGGGAGAACATTATCAAATCTTTTGAATTCATCGGTGGAGGAAGAGGTCGGTCATTGTTGCCAAGGTGGAATGGTGATTCGGTATGCTCCTGTGGATCGGTGAGGTCCTTGTTCAATTGAACCTCGGCGTCCACTTCTTCCCTGCGATAATATTTCATCATCACTTTGTCGGCAAGTTCATCTTGAGAAAATAGTATCGGTAACATCGGCAACAATCAACAAGGGGTTGGTGAAGGGTTCCATATCGTGGTGGTATTAATCCTACGAGTTTTATCCCCGTTGACCCCTCGAGACACTTGGTGGGAGTTTCCAGTGCCTTCTCTGGAGTCGGGATTGGTTTTGGGTTCCGTATCGGTGGGTTGTTCCTTTCCTCCGAGTCTTTGTCCCCCGAGACCCCGAGACAGCGATGGGTTTTCAGTGCCTTTAGCGAGTCGATGAAGGTGATATCCCTATCGGTGGGTTGTTTGGTTCCCTACGAGTCTTTGGGATCATTCGGTGTGCCCTCGGACAAAGGCTTTGATTTGCTAATGTCATCCTTTGGGCGTTGTGGGCGCTCCCTACCGGTGGGTTGTTTGTTTCCTACGGATCTTGGGGAGTAGTAGTTTGGACCAAGGGCATTGATTGTGATTTATCGGTGTCCTTTGTTGTCCCTTGGGTGGATGTTGCTTGGTCTCCGGTGGGTGGCAAGTCGGTCTTGGGTTTTCTTTGCCTTTTGGCGGTGCTCTTGAAGCCTCGGGGCCACGAGACTTGGGTTTGGTCTTAGTCCCGATGAGACTTCCCTTTCTCTTTTTAGGGCGGGGTTAGGAGACATTGATTCCCTCTAGTTGTTTACAACAACCATATGGGCCGTCAATTCAATATTTGTGACAAGGGATGGGTCCTTTTGAAAGTTTGATTGGCTCGGGATGCCATGTAAAGCTCAAAATTTTCTTCACGAGGATAATTTGTACCGAGTAACGTTTGCAAAGCACAAGAGACAAACCTAGGATCGAAGCGTATTTAGTCCTAGTTTTGCTATGTAGCTTGGTTCTGAGATCCTTGTAAATGATCTCCCTATGTCGACGGTGACCCCATTCATCAAGCGGTATGCCATCATCAATGAATAGAGTTAACTTGTTCGGTGGATGAGTGGTTCCAGAGGACACGAATCACAAAAGTGAATAGGATCCTCCAAGCCACGGGAATGAACTTTTAGTATTTGGGGTCTTGTCCAAAAATTTGGATCTAAAGCGATTTGTTTTAACCCATCCTTTCTTGTGGAGGGTTCGGGATGGGCGACATAAACTCCTTTGTTATAATCTAACCTGTTGAAGTGCAAAGCGTTTTATAATCCGGGGTGAATTGTTGCCCCTGTTGAGGCGAACGATGAGATATTCCACAGTGGTCTAAGGTTATTCTCATCGGTGGAGGTGTCGGGTCAAAGGCCTTATTGTTGCCCAAAACTCCACGAGGAGGTTTTGGTACAATATTGAGGACACGAACAAAGGCCGTTTTCGGTGGGCGGTTATACAAAAATTTCATAATGTCCTTATAATTTGGGACAATTTGAGGATATTCAAAATTGCCTATGACATTATTTGTTTTAAATTCAACATTGCTAAGATCACCTACCTTTGTGAAACAAGCTGAAGAGATTGTGTTCTTGCCATTTCCATTAAAAAGGTTTTAGGGTTTTGAGAAGAATAACTTGACAAGAACAATCAAAAGTTTTGAATCTCTTAAGTTGTGATGAAAAACTTTTGTAAAGGTTTACAAAGAAGATTTTCGAGAAAAGATTTGAAGAACACAGATTTACGGGTTTGAAAAGAGATTTTGTGAGTTTTGTTTGCGAAATCTTTTGTGTGTGTTATAAGGATTTTATGAGGGTATTTATAGGGTGTTGATAGGGATTGTTTGTGCAAACTTGTGGATTTGTAAAGTCGGTTTTGAAAGCGTTTTGAATTTCCACATTTAATGCCACCTCCACTACCCCATGATAAAATCCCGTTTTCAAGGAACGATTGCGGTGCATAGTAAAAGTGCACTTTTGCAGCAATAAAATATCACTAAGATATTTTATGTGAGAGGAGGCATTTAATGCCAAGTGGGGATGAGGTAAGTTTATGAGAGACCCTTGATATGGTTGATAGTAAGACAAAGAGACATATATTCCTATATTAAATTGGCATAGTTACCAACCTAGGACATTTAAGTAACTAATACTTGTATCATTTAGTTACTCATTCAATGCTCAATATTAACTGTCAGGGTCCCTGAATAAGTCTCACTCATTTAGTGAGAGGTTGTATTGTGGGTTTTCGGGGAGGAGGAACCATTTGAGAACTTATTGAGATTGGTTTCGGATGCGACTTTCAATGTCAATCATTCCCAATTCGACTTCGGTCTCACGAAGGTAGGTTCATCAAGGGTTTGGTGAAGATATCGGACGATTGATATTCGGTGGGGATGAAATGGAGTTCTATGTCTCCTTTCATTATGTGGTCCCTGATGAAGTGATATCGATATCAATGTGTTTGGTTCTTTGATGAAGGACGGGGTTGTTGGAATTGCAATTGCCTTTGGTGTTGTCACGGAAGATGGGTACCATTTTGTAATGGATGTCATAGTCATTGAGTTGACTTTTCATCTATAAAACATTGGCACAACATCCTGCGTGACCACATACTCGACGGTGAAGACATAACTTCTTGATTGTTGCTTTTAGCACTCCAACAAACCGGTTTTCCTCGAAATTGCGGGACCACGAGGTACTTTTTACATCCATGTTGCGACCGGCATAATCGAATCGAGTAACCTTTGAGATCAAACCACGAGCACTTTGGATAATAGAGTCCAAGGCTTGGGGTTCCCTTGATACTGAGTATTCTTTTGGCTGCAGTGAGGTGGGATTCTTTGGGATTGACCGATATCTTGCAATTAGGCAGATGAGAATTGTATATGCAGTTTGGAAGCGATTAGATACATCGGTGAGCCAACAATCCCTACGAAATGGGTTTGATTGGTGACTTGCCGGTGAGATCGGGTCCAAGGTCGTTAGGAGGGACCATTGGTGTCTTCACAGAGGCATAGTCGATATCTCATATTTCTTCAAGAGATTTCTTGTGTATTTCTCTTGGTGATAGAATTCCTTTATCGGTTTGCACGATTTGTAGTCAAGGAAGTATGTGAGTTCACCCATCATGCTCATTTCAAACTTCTTTGTCATAATTTTTCAAGCTGTTTGCAAAAGTGTAGTTTGTTGAGCCAAAGATGATGTCATCAACATATACTTGGACTAGTATCATATCTTGTTTTGTCTGTAGATAAACAATGTGTTGTCTATCTTTCCTCGACAAACTTGTTTTGGATCGGGAAGGTGAGAGAGTTTCATACCATGCTCACGGGAGCTTGTTTGATCCATAAAGGGCTTTATCAAGCTTGCGAGACATAGTCGAAATTCACTACTCTCAAAGCCGGAGGTTCTTGAACATACACATCTTCCTTGAGTTCACCATTTAGGAATGCACTTTTACATCCATCTGGTAAACTTTGAAGTTCATGTAGGTAGCAAATGCAAGGAAGATCCTGATGGCTTCCATTCTTGCAACATGAGCAAATGTCTCATCATAGTCAATGCCTTGTTGTTGACTATAACCTTTGGCTACAAGTCTGGCTTTGTTTTTAATGACAATGCCGTTTTCATCAGTTTTGTTTCTGAAAACCCACTTCATTCCGATGACTATGTCATCCTGAGGACATTTGATCAAGGTCATGACCTTGTTTTTATCAAACTGTTGAAGTTCTTCTCTCATGGCCTAAGAGCCTCAGTGACACTTTTGGGTTCTATATCTGATAGGTAATCAGCATATAGACATTCATTGGCTGAAGCTGCAGTTAACTTAGCAGCCATGATGTTTACAAGCTCAATGTCCTGAGATTTTGTCCACTTACTTTGTGGTCTAGGATCTGAACTTGAGGAGGTTCTTGGAGATTCGGGAGTGAGTTACGGTGCATTAGCCACATAATCATTAAGAACATCTGTTGAGATGTCTTGTTGAGTTGGGTTTCATGAATCACGGGTTCACGATCATTTGGATCGATGTTACCTATCCGGCGAGGGACCGATTGATTATCAATGAATTCAGCGATAGTTGGTTGTGACGGTTGTGAGGTAAGACATAATATGAGATTTCGACATCGACTTGGTATGAGGAATTGATTTGATGTTATACTCATCGGAGAATATCTTGATGAGTTATCAATTCTATTTCCTCCACCGAGGTGTTGGTGAACTGATGCTTTCGAACACTCATCAAAGGTGACATGAAAGGTTTCCTCAACTTGTTGTCTCCTTGTGTTAAATACCACGAAGGCTTTGGAGATCGGTGAGTAACCTAGAAAGTATCCATCATCAACTTTAGCATCAAATTTGCCTAGATGATCCTTGTGATTATGAATAAACACGGGACATCCAAACACATGAAAGTAGGCGATGTCGAAGTCTACCTTTGAATATCTCATATGGGGTTTTGTTATGTCTTTTGACAATGATTGACTGTTTTGAGTGTAAGGATGTTTTGATTGCTTGATCCGAAATGCTTTGAGAGAGTGAGCCATTTAACATGGTTCTTGCGACCTCAATGAGAGTTCATTTTTCCTTTCGGCTACATCATTTTGTTCGGGGTGTAGGGAGATGAAAAGTTTTGGGAGATTCCCTTTTCATCACGAAACTCTCAAGCTCATCATTTCGAACTCGGTACCATTGTCGATCTGATTTGTTTAATGATAATGTCATTACGGTTTTCAATGTTCACGATGAATGACATTATTGTGTCATTACTGACTCTTTTTGAAAGAAAGTATACCCAGTGTATCTTGAAAACTTGTCAACAATGACAAGTGTATACTTATCATCTTGGATTGATCTAGGGATGGTGGTCCAAAGAGATCCATATGCAAGAGGTGAAGGCAACTTTTGATGGAGAAATTTTGTTTTGTTTTGAAAGATGCTCTTTGATGTTTGCCTTTTCACAGAGTGAGCATGGTTTATCTTTTGCAAAAACCGGTGATGGTAAGCCAAGGAACTTGTTTTGTTTTGCCGGGTTGTTGATGTTTTGAAGTTTAAGTGAGAGAGTCTCTTATGCCATAGCCGGTTGATAGTTTGATTGCTTTGGCAAAGAGACAGTTCCATCTTGAGAAAGAGTAGACATGTCTAAGACATAAACATCATCTCTTCTAGGAGCTATCAAAACAACCTCTTTGTTGGCATTAAAAATGGTACCTTGTTTGTCATTGAATTGCACAATGTACTTAGCATCACATAGTTGGTGACATCGATGAGATTGTATTTGAGACCATTGACATAAGCTATTCTAGAAAACTATTCCATTGCAGTTCTTGAACCATAACCTTGATGGGACATGATGAGTTATCACCAAATACTACCTTGGGTCTGGTTCCTTTACATACTTGTGCGGATACTCCTTCACACAGTCATGCTTCTTGAGCATCCTTTGTCTAGATGCCAAATAGGCTCACTGGCGTGTCTATGCACAAGTAGTAAGCGCATTAGTTTCTCTTAGTGACCCACTTCTTGGTGGGCTTGGGTTACAAGGTCTCTTTGAATTTAGCAATCGATTCATGGTCGGTGGTTGAGTGCATTGTGCTACCACAGGTTTTGCATTTAGAGGCGAGGATGACTCGGTGATAATGGGTTGCTTGGAACTTCTCCTTGCATGGATGACTTTGTCATCTTTGGGATGTCTTATGATTTGGATTCCATAAATATCACGGACATGTGTTCATAGGACAATCATCGGTGATGATCGTTAAACCCACAGTGTGGACAAGGAGGAAAGGGTTTTGCTCTAAATTTTGAGCGGACTTGGAGGTTGAAGCATATTGATGACCAACTTTGGTATAGTTTGCTTCTTGAGTGAACTTACATATTGTAAGTGATCGAAGTTCTGTGATCATCCTTTTGCGGATCATACAAAAAGGATTCTATATGATTGTCGATGGTATGGTGGTATAGTGGCATAGATCACACTACGCTTGGATTTGGGGTTTGACTTGGACTTTGAGGAGCTAGGAAGGCGACTTTGTCTCCTTGATTGATTCGGGGACTTTTCAATGGATTCCATCTTTTCGGTTAGCTTCCTCACAAGTTTAGTAAGTTCTTTGAATTTGGTCGACTTTAGTGGGAGTCAAGGATGTGGAAGTCTCGGTGGAGTAGACTCTTGTTGAATTGGTTTTGTTGGCCTTTTCGGGATGGTTCTACCAAGTCCGGACCTTTCTTTTGGTGAATGAGGATTGAATTGCATTGGAGTAAGCTCGGAGCTTGGTGCGGCACCACGAAGAGGTTCCGGGGTGGGCGTTGCATTAGACTCGCTTCGGACTCAATGTGTTCGATACTCTTGGGCACATCGGGGAGTCAAGCATGCTCTTAAGAGCTTGACTCTCGGGCTCTAGAATTCTTCCAAAATCGAAATTAGGAAGCTTACTATCGGGATTAGCCCGATCAATCCAATCCTTTGGGCTTGGGACTAGTCAACATCTTGGTAATCATACCACGGACACAAATGGCTTAGGACCACGGTCTTTGTTGAGAGAGTCGGGAAGATGATCTTCACCTAAGACTCTCTTCACACTCTTGGGGCTCCCAGGCATCAAAGACCACAGGATTCTTAGCGATCCAACTATCAAGAATATCTTGAACCTTTTGAGTTCGTCTTGAAGAGCACGGTTTCTTTTAACTAGTTCGGTGTTTTGAATTTGCAAAGTGATGACCTCAAGCTTAGCTTGTTTTAAAAGCGGTTCATCCCTACACTTGTTTAATTCAAAACTTAGCTTGTTGTATTTTGAAAAAGATTGATATTTGCTCTTCTACGAACTTAAGGTCAACATTAAGATAATTCATGTAAGGCGCCAATCGAGTCATCATCCATAAAAAGTAAAATATTTACCTTCTTCATTGTGATATTGACCCATTCTTCATTCTGGCATGATTCTTTCCAACACTAGCTTGTCCTCTTACGAGAGGGCCATCGGTGCTGTGACATGCACCATTTCATCATCGATGACACTGGCTCTTCATCGATCGAAGGTTTGACAACAAGGCCTTTGTTTTACCCCTGCATTGAACACTTTTGTTGTTTACGAGGGCGGCCTCGAGCAATGCAAGCTTAGCTTTGACTTTCTTATACTTAGCTTCAAAATCAACAGTTTTGTTTTGATCAGTTGTTTTGAAAGTTTGATGAGGCGATAGATTTTGGTTGAAATTTGCTAAAACACGAAGGCGATTTGACCACGATGGTTTATAAGAGGTTCGAAATTGTTTTGAAAGCAGATCTTTTGCAAAATGACCTCTTTTGTGACACTTAAAGCATTCGGTGTCCTCATTTGCTCTAGCATTTGAAAAACCTTTGTTTCTTTTATAAACCTTGAGAGTTAGCAAGGGTGCCCTTTCACGAAATTCGGTGTTCGGTCATTTAGGTACTCCTCACTTGATCTCTCATCGGGCTCATCATCGAATTTTCCACGAAAATCTTGAACAACATTGTTAGAATAAAAGCGGTTGATATTGGTGATGAGGTGGTGGTCGGGGACTTCTTGACTTCCTGAGACTTCTTTAAGTCGGTATCGTCCGTTGATGAGGTTTTCCTCATAGACAAATTTCCATAGATTTCGAGAAGCTCAAGATTACGGATATGGTTAGCATTCCTAAGTCCACGAGAGAAATTCAACCACTTCTCATGGAGACTATTGACAAAGCCAACATTGATTTCATGTTTGGACAACTTAACACCATCATTTGACAATTCATTTAAAAGAGTTTTGTAATGGGTGTAAGTTTGAGACGAGTTTCGAGTCCTTAGCCACGAAGGTATTATACTCAGTTTCGGGTCCATAAACTTGTTTTCCTTGGTATCGAAGGACCTTCATGACTATGAACCAGGTCATCCAGGTTTGTTTGGCCGTACTACGACTTATAAGCGACTCCATAATATCGTCGGAAGACAAGATATTATGATACTTTTGAGCCTTTGATCTGGTTGACCACTCTTCTCTCATCACAGTCCACCGAGCTTGAGTTTAGGCAAAACTTGGCGATCTTTGGGATAAATGGACCTTCATTTATACACTTGATATAATAAGGTTCCATCCCAATCAAATAGCAAAGCATCGCTTTTCCATTTGTTGAATTTACCAACTTCAAGTATGGGGCACAGCGGTGAATAAGCTCCACCCTTTTATCGACTAGTTGGGGTACATCAATTTCGACCATTTTAAGGATCACGATTTAAAAGCGTTTAGAGAGGCTTAAAAGCAGTTTTATAACCACCTGGCTCGATACCACTTGTTGTTCCCTATTCACTATAGTATAAAAACAGTTTAAGTAAAGTAAACAAGACTAATAATGAATCAATAACTGAAAGGATATAAATAAAACACAAGAGTAATTTTCAACGTCATATTCTTATTAGAAATGAATCAGAAGAATACGTTACCCTAGTACTTGCGGAATAGTACTAGGGATTGAAATGACAAAGTGTTTTCAACTCCTCTCTAAGCTCAGGCTATGTCTGAGCACAACTACAAGTACCCACTGAGCTATCTCAGGGATTAAGTTGTATTTGGAGGAGTGAAAGATGGCTTGCGTGTGTGTATGTTTTTACAATTCACAAGTTTAACCTTTCACTCCATCTCTTATGCTATTTATACAAGTATGAGATTTAACTCTTTCCTAATTGACAAACGACAATTTGCGAGAAGACAAAATCGATGTATTTTGTCTCATTCTAAAGACTATATTAGGTAAAGGGACCAAGTCACTTTCTTCATGTCGATCTTGATCTTTGAGCCTTTTAGGGAAGGTTGACTTCTTGAAGATAAGTACTCCGTCTTTATCGCTTCAAGCATAACCGTTTTGTCCGCCCATTCTTAAGTCTTCATAGTCTTGATCTTGATTTCGGTTTGTCTTGGTGTTTGTAGTTGGATAGGAGTTTGAGGATTCGATAAGTTATTGTCATCACTTCTTGAATCCACCATCTTCTTCTTGACTCGATCTTCACCCTTTAAGTTCCGCCTTCGGGTGGAGACATCTTCTATGTCTCTTCTTGGCGTCACGAAGATGGCTCA
Organism: Chrysanthemum lavandulifolium; assembly: GCA_022545495.1. Classification (NCBI taxonomy): domain Eukaryota; kingdom Viridiplantae; phylum Streptophyta; class Magnoliopsida; order Asterales; family Asteraceae; genus Chrysanthemum; species Chrysanthemum lavandulifolium. The sequence continues at coordinate 188,749,519 of CM040246.1, forward strand.
CCGAGAGACTATGCACTCGATGACTGTTAGTGTTTAACGGTCTAAGTACTTAGGTTATTTTCTATTCAAATCCTAGATTAAGGGGTTTGGGTATTTACTGAACCCAACAAGTTACATTCTAGTGCTCAGTGTCACATTGAATTGTGGATTTTTAAGAGGTGATGTACATCTGATACTTGATGGTTGGTTGGATGAAGAGTATAGAGTACTTAGGGATTCAAAGGGGCATGAAATCTCGGCACCGCTCTTTGTTACATATGTGCAAGTTTAAGTCACGAGTTCGGGTTGTTTTACTTCAGGGTCAAATTCATCATATTGGGCTCTCTCCATCAACTGTCACGACAAAGAGCCTACTGAATGATAATGGGGTTGATCACAAGTTTTCCAAGAGATGTAGTAAAGAGAGAGATTATGACGTTTGAACACAACAGTTCAAGCCTCGTTCTCTAAAGAAAAGAAAAGTGTACGCTTCAGTGCGCTTTATCTTCAAAAGAAGAGAAATCTTCTTATGACCGTTCTCATCAACATGCTTCATGCTTTTTCCATGCACGCTAATTCATCAAGTGAACCGAACTACCGTTGCTAGTAATCTTATTCCACTTGCTCAATTAAAATGGCGATGGCGACATCATATGCAACCTTTCAGGGGGAGAAGTGTGAATAGACTACATTTGGATGATATTCACTTGTCTAATCAAGAATGGCATCTCCATATGCAATTCTTTAGGGGGAGAAGAAGTGTGATAACTCTGCATGTTGAGCTATATCTGAGAATATATGGTCATACGGCTCCAAACTCATGTAAAAACCGAGCTTCTTCTTATCGGGTCATCTTTACATGGAGTTTCTTCTGAGAGCCGTTGGTTGACATCTTCTCATGGGCTGATATGATTAATGACAAAGTGCTTCCGATTCTGGGGTGATTTCCTTGATGAACATCTTTCATTCTTGTTTGATTAGGAGGATTTGAGTTAAGGGTTTGCTATATATAAGTTAACGGAATGCATTTGGTGAGAAGAAGATGTTAACTTTCTATTCCCCAAACGGACAATCTTGAAGAAGGTCGAGTCTGATCGCTCTACATTTTACATTGCATCATTAGAAGACTAAAGACGAGTTGCATTTAACGATCTAAAGACTTCTTCTTATCTCGGGCATTTATCATAAAGATGGTCAGTTTAGGGGAGAGCACTAATTGGGGGAGAGTGAAAAGCTAAATTTAATCCCTAATTAGACTTGCTCATTCTGTTCATCAGCAAATTGATTCTCACAAGATTTCATGTGTTCTTCTAAAAAGATTTCTAGTACATGGACTTATAATGTGTTGCTGATTCTGAAGTATCAAAACCAGCAAGGGGAAGGAGACACGCATCTGAATGCAAAGCGAGTAAACTTGATGAGCTTAATACTTCTAAGTGATTGACGATATCCGGGAAGACTAATGTCATTACCGCAGAGAAACTCAATGTTTGACTCATGGCGTTTAGTGTTCTTATTCCAACTATGTGGGGGAAGAGATGGAAGAGTTAGTTTCTGGTGATAAAAGAGGTACACAAGTGTATGATGATTTCGATGTTATCGCAATCATCGGGGAAAGATTGTGTACATTGGGGACGTTCATTTGTTTCACTTGAGAGCTTAATCGGTGATTCGATGATAATCACTTATTCGGAGTTGACATCCGCAGAGATAATCGATGATTTAGCTTTGCTACTTCAATGTTATCGGTTATTCTCTTTGGGCATTCGGGTACTTCGGGTTCTTGAGCTTCATACACTATCATCAGGGGAGAGAAAAGTATACATCATGGTTATTCTTTTCATATCAGACTTAATCTGCTACTTCAGTGCTATCGGCTATTCTTTCTTCGGGTATATGTGTATTCGGGTTCTTGAGCTTTATTCTATGAGACTGACTGCATCACTTCAACTACTCGGGGGAAGTTGTCTCTTGACACCTTTTGGGGATGCATCGCTTCAGACTTCAGTGGAAAAGAAATATGAGAAGAGTCATTCAAGTGTGAGATGATACGTTGTTGTTCTATCTTGATGATATAACCCCAAACGGAGATTCACGATGATCATTCTTAAAAGGAGCAGCAAGATCGATGATATGGTGTGCTTTCTTGTGCATCTGGCTAAGGCAAGCTTGAAAGAGAGCTTAGAATCTGCTCAGCATGATGATTTTCGGTTTGGGGGAAGCTGCCAAAGTCTCTCTTTCAGATGGTTCAATTTATTTCTTCAATACAAGAGTCTCAGAAGCTTTGGTGGTGAAATTTTAAGAGATGATGACTTCTATCTTCTGCAACGGGGCTGTTCGATATCCTTATCTCGGTACTCGTATCATCATCCTCTTAAACTATATCATCTACTCTATCTGTAAATAGTTATTAAAAACCAAAATACAAAATTATAAAACCAACAAAAAGAAAATAGAAAAATATAAAACCTACAAAAATAATCCATGAAAATCAGAAAATTTGAAAATACCAATTTTTTTCTAATGACATGTCTTCTGGTATCGATAACATCTACGGTCTTAGCAATGTCATTCAATAATGGCACGGGACCATAGATGAAGTTCGAGCAGAAGGTGTAAATATTCTTTTCAAAACATGTCTAAAATCATGGTTGCAATTACTTCAGACTGTAACCCGTGCTTAAACCATGGTTTGCTATTATTTTAGATAGCAACCCGTTCTTCAAGAAAGGAAAGTGCTGTGCTAAACCAATTTTCATAAATTTTGTGCACTTATCCTAAAACAAAAACAAGGAAAGCATGTCGTCAAAAAGACTATTGTTTCTACACAAATGTTTTTCTTTCTAAAATTCTTCAGAAAAATATTTGTTGTATTTCAAAATGGTGGAAAACGAGTTGTTTGAAAAATCAATCAGAATCAGAGTTTTCATAAAATTTGGAAACTCAATCAATGACTTCAGCGTTTTTTAAACTTTTTATAAAATGAGTCATTGATTGAGGGGGGAAAATGTTTTCTAATTTATATCATCTAACGGGCTTATATAATCATCCTACATACTTAACATAAAAAGATGTTTGCCGAAGTTGAAGGACTAGGAGTCTAGGATGTGATTGTTAGGATTAGATGATTATAGTTTGATGAACACATTATTCCCATGCCCTTGTATGATCTGATTGATATATTGGATTGACTTTTATTAGTCGATTGCTGTGTGGGTGATGTCGACCACCATGTATCTATGTGTATGTTCACTAACGTATGCAGATATCATGGTGATGACGTACTCTCCGATCAGGTCGAAGGACACCCCTTCGACCTCAGTCGAATTTGCATTACGAAGACCCAAATCTTTCTTCATAAGTCATTGGTGGCGTAAAATCATTCATCATTGACATGGTTACCGGTGGGAATTCGCCGGTGAAGGCCTATGCCTTGAGTCTTCTCTTGAAGGCACCAAGACAAAGGAGAACCTTGACTTGGTCTAACCCCACGTTCCCACTATCTCTTTAGCTTCCTCGCCAAGACAGAGAGAGTGGGGATGAAGCCCTAGCGGTTACCACAAATCATGGGACGCCCCCATGATCTCCGAAACGTGTGCTAACACTCTCCAAGCTTATTTTCTCATCTATAAATAGGTTGGACGAGTCATTTCAATGGTATGTTGACTCAACACAGTATTTCACATACTCCATATTATTTAGAACACATATCACATACTTACTCTCACGCCGGAGGTGGTTCGCAGGGCCCAACCCCTGTGCAATCACTTAACGAAGTGTCTACTATTTCTTATTGCAGATTGGCTACAAGTTTGGCGCAAGCATATCACCCCTCATACCCTTCGATCACCATCGAAGGCCTGGTCGTATGAATTATTGTACAATCAGTGGCGCCATTCGTGGGACCCGCTACAATTGGTCTCGTTATTCCAAACTTATACTGTGACAACTCGCAATTTCAGGTCAATTCTCAAAACAATTTATGCTTCACAATTTCAACATTTATCGTAAACTGGGTTTGCGTGTTTCAAATTCGCGTAACCTTTATGGTTTAGCGGCGAATTCATGATCATATCATCACGAACATTTCATATGGACTAAGTTTAGTCTACATTTCATTAACATTATTTGCATCATATTAGTTCATTCATGATTTTACATTTCACCATAAGCGTAAATTTTATATTAAATAAGCGTTATCGCGTGAGTTATTATTTTGAATATTTAATCCGTTACTTTCAAAAATGATCCGATATATTTTTATACTTATGTTTAGTTTATAAAACTATATTTTAGTTTACCTAGTGTTTTAAACTTATTTTGTATATAAATCGTTAAATTTATATTATTACGACGTTTTTCTTAAAACTACTCGATAATTATTATATCACTCAAATCTTACAAGGAATGTATTTTACAATTTTATGATCTCATTTTACTCTACTTTGATCTATTCAAAGTTACTTTTACCTAAAAGCTACCATTTACCTTACAAGTTATTATTACATGTACATTTACTTACATTTTCTAACAAAAATACACATTATAACCTTTATATATATAAAAAAAAAAAAAAAAAAAGCAACCAACTCTTGAAAAATCAAGCCAAAACCCACGCCCCCCATTAATTTCCCTAAAATTGAGGATTCTTGTCTTGAGATATTTTCATAAGTCTTACAAACTTATTATATTATCACACACTTCATTCATTTTCACCAATAATTCAAGACCAACCAAGTTTTCTCTTCTCCTTTCCTTCTCTCTAGAACCGGTTTCATATAAGGAGTAGCAAAGAATTCATAAAATTTTTCAAGCTCAAGTATTTACAATCTAGATTACACTCTCATTAAGGTTTTGAAATAAAACCTAGAGTGTTTAGGCTAACCTTGTTCTTTGCACCTCATCATAATACTTGTAAGCATATCATTTATATTTTCATATCTCCTTTTCATTTCATAAGTATCTCTTCATTTTTGGAGCAAGCATGCATGATTTGTGTTGTTTATACCATTTACATGATTTTTAGAAATATATATATATATAAGGTCATCCTATAATTATTCCTTGGTATACTTTGGTCTTGATGATGTTTAGGAACCCATGACACCCTAAGAAGGTGTATGGTAGGATTAGATTAGCTTTGGAGTTGATTTGAAGGGATTGGAATAGGTTTAGTACGAGAAAACTATTTTCGATAAGTTATAAAAGTGTTCTGTCCTTGTTTTATTTTTCTGGAAAATCCGACAGTAGGCACGAAATTTTGGCCTTGATATTTAGAAAATATACTTTAAAAGCGAATCCGTGGCGGCTTGAGCGGATAAAAGCGGAGTTATAACGAAGAAGTTATGAATTTTAAAGTTTGACGATGATATATATATTTTCAGAAATTTCAGCAAGTTATTTTACTTTATTCGAGTCAAAACGAGCCTTAAGCTTCATAAATTATTTCGACTTGTCAAAAATATATTAGTATACTTTGATACGAAGCTAAGGACATATAATACGTGAAAGCGGTTTGAAACGACAAAGATATGCACATTTTCATAAAATTGCAGTAACTATTATTTTCGAAAAACTATATTATTTTACGATACAAGTGTTACGGTGGTGAAAGCGACCATGTTGGAGGCTGTTTTTAACTATGATGTAGAACTTTTGAAGCGAAATGTCTTCTAGTAAAATCATGATCACCAAGCACATTTTCAAAACAATCAACCGTTTGGATAGCGGAGTTTTAATAAATTAATTACGGTTGCTCAAACTTGGCGAAACTCACTTTTACACAACAATTAGACAAAATCACCATCTTTAACCCTTATTATCTTTATGATCGAGACCTTTATGTCGAAAACTCCTGAACTGAAACTTCTAGATATTGATACAAACTTTCCAAAACCGTCGAGTTCGTTTCCTAACTTTCGGCGTACACCATTTTACGACTAGTTTTTCAAAGCCATTTTGTCACTTTCAAGAAATTTCCGACGACTTTATTTTACTGACGAAAAGTAAAATTTCACAATAAATCATTACAAAACCATTGTAGGATGACATTTTGACGTAAATACTTGTAAAGTAATTTTTGAAGGGTCAAGACGTCAAAAGAGTATTTTTCGACGATAAGTATTATTTTCAAAACTCGCAAATGGTATAAATAACATACGAAATGCATGCATATCATAACATCACAACTCATTACATATCATATCATTGGTAATAGGTCCAGATTAAAGTTTCACATTATACCTCGGTGTACTCACTCTTGTCATCATTCCAGTTTACCAAGTGAGTTTTCATAGCCCCGTTTTACAAGTTTTTACTTCATTTCAAACCTACGGGGGAGAATACATTGCACAACATTTTATTACGATACCAAGTATGTTAAATTCATTTACATTGCTTAAGTTACCGCATTGCCAATTGAAAGTCCCCTTTACCTGAACATGAACCGTTAATCTTAGAAGCGAGGGTGAGTGGGTAGATCTATCGAGGGTGATGCCTCCATCCGGGTTGGTGAATCCCAACTAGTCATACGGATGCATCTCATTTAATAACATTATTGAGTTGTCTGGCAAACACTCTTTTGGGGCCTACATTATGAACAGTCTCGTTTGGTGTCATGGGCTTATAGCAATTGTAACATTTTACGTGACATAATTGTCATGCTGTAACATTTTACGTGACATAATTGTCATGCCTGTAACATTTTACGTGACATGATTGTCATGCACGATCTATACTTGCGTAGTCGTATAAAACATTTACATAAACCTATGATTTCTCACCAACATTATTGTTGACCGTTTTAGCAATGTATTTTCGATGGCGAGGCATTATCATCATGACATGGTTTAGGGACCTATCTTTTGAGTCATGGCGTCGACTTATATCATTGCACATTATGGCACTTTATTTCAAAACCATCGTTTGGACTTGTAATATATTTATGTTTCCGCAAACTTTGTAAACTTTGGGACCTATGTTGTAACTACGATTATTTTATTAAATCAAGCGATGTATTTTTCCAAAGCGACACTTTAGGTCGTTCAATATAACTGTGATTGTGATGCTATGACGATCAATCCCGTGAATTCCATTCAGCGCAAAGCAGGTAAATTGGGGTGTGATGATTGGCATCGAGCTTGATTATAGAGAACTAGGTTGCATCATTGACCCTAGACTATAACTACATTATCATAGCATCTCATCATTTCATCATAAGTGCATGTTCACTTTACATGCGGTTTATCGTACATTTTTGAGTTATTTACTTTCATTTCATATCGATTGTCACATGGATGCCTTTAAATGCCCATTCCATTATTCTTTCTTCATACTCTAATGTGGAGAATTCCTTGTCAGTCCCTATCACAATTTCCACATCAATCGACTCATCACTGATAACGTTGAATGCCGAGATAAACCTTTAAATAGGGCGAAGTCACTCTCACTCCTTTGTTTCATCACTAACATGTCGAATTACACGCTATACGCATTAAGTCACTAAACCACCATACATTTGAAGCATTTACGACACCTCATAACCCATCTTTTCGAACCGTCGATCATTTTGAAAAATAACCTCAAACTTATCACCTTCTATCACTTCTCTTTAGGCGCTTATTCTTAACATAGGATTTGACTACGTCTCATTTCCTTTTATTTTGAAGAGTTATGGCGTAGAAGAAAGTTTGCACCGAAATGACACTAGTTGCTATCCAAAAGTATGTAGATGATTGTATAGCCGAGGCACTAAGGAAAGAACGAGCAACAATATTGCATACATTATCGAGGCCAGCAACTGCTGAAAGCGCTAGACTTGCTTACATCAAAGATTTCAAGAGTTGGTGTTCTTTGCCCGACTATGGTTTTGGACGATGAGAAACTATTGGAGAATTTCATTGGAGGATTTCCACAAAGTATCCAAGGAGATGTAACTCCTTTCGATCCACAAACAATTGAAGAATCTACCCGTATTACTCAAGTACTCATGGCACAAGTAGTAAAGAGAGGCAATATCACCAACACCAACCGTAACAACAACCCCAACAACCGCACCAACTACCACAATAACCAAAACAACAACAACAACGATGATAACCAAATCAACAATAACAAAAGGAAATGGAAAATGACCAAGGAGGTTATAATAACAACAACCAAAACCGTAACACTAACCATCACCAACAATGAATAGAAGACAAGAAGCCGCGGGGTTTATGTTCTTCGCCAACAAAGGAAAGAACTTATATCGAAACTTACCACGATGTCATCAATGCACGCTACATCATGATGGTCCATGTGGTATATGCTTTATCTGTCAAAAGTGGGACACCTTGCTAAGGGCGCAAAGGAAAAGGATATGTTGGAACTCAACCACTATGTAATCGATGTAATTTCCATCACTCGGGTCTTTGCCCGCCAAGTGCCGCGAATGCGAAAACCGGGACATCTAGCAAGGGATTGTAAAGGTAAAGCCGTAGTCACATGCTTCGGATGTGGGGAGCAAGGACACTATAGAAATCAATGTCCTCAAAACCAAGGTCAACAAGTTGAAGGTGCTCATGGGAATACATACATGTTAGGAGGAGGAGAAGCTCGTCAAGGTATCAATGAAGCGGAAGACTGAAGAAGTTCGGAAACTAACAGTCTTGTTTTTCTTTATGTACCATGTTGTACTAAGTTTATGTTTTCCATCGTATCCGAATCTTTATAACTTAAGATGTATTACTTTTGCTAAACCACTCGTTGTAAAATATTCCCATCTATCGCACTTATTTTCTTTCCGATTTGTTATTACTTACGAGAATTTTTCTTCTTTTTACTTTATCGACCATTTTAACGACACGGTTTAAATCCTTGTAAACATTGAGAGTTATAACAACTAAACCGAACGTCACGTCATCGTTCCCTAATTATGCATAGCCTAGCTAACTATGTCTAATTCTGGAGGGATCACGTTATGTTGGGAGCAGTTATTTATAAATCTTAGTGCAAGCAAAATTTTCACATATTCCAAATTCAAAGTGTTACTCATCGGAGATACTCATCCCATACTTTTTCTCTACTACGATGTTTTGTACGCTCTCAATCATCGATAACCGTAACGACACTTCTCCATACCTTCTTTCCTCGTTATTCATCATGAACTCAAAAATTCGATAGACTAACACGAACTGAATTCAGGGACTGAATTCCTTTTTGGATGGGCGAATGTGACAACTCGCAATTTCAGGTCAATTCTCAAAACAATTTATGCTTCACAATTTCAACATTTATCGTAAACTGGGTTTGCGTGTTTCAAATTCGCGTAACCTTTATGGTTTAGCGGCGAATTCATGATCATATCATCACGAACATTTCATATGGACTAAGTTTAGTCTACATTTCATTAACATTATTTGCATCATATTAGTTCATTCATGATTTTTACATTTCACCATAAACGCGTAAATTTTATATTAAATAAACGTTATCGCGTGAGTTATTATTTTGAATATTTAATCCGTTACTTTCAAAAATGATCCCGATATATTTTTATACTTATGTTTAGTTTATAAAAACTATATTTTTAGTTTACCTAGTGTTTTAAACTTATTTTGTATATAAATCGTTAAATTTATATTATTACGACGTTTTTCTTAAAAACTACTCGATAATTATTATATCACTCAAATCTTACAAGGAATGTATTTTTACAATTTTTATGATCTCATTTTACTCTACTTTGATCTATTCAAAGTTACTTTTACCTAAAAGCTACCATTTACCTTACAAGTTATTATTACATGTACATTTACTTACATTTTCTAACAAAAATACACATTATAACCTTTATATATTCAAAAAAAAAAAAAAAAAAAAAGGCAACCAACTCTTGAAAAATCAAGCCAAAACCCACGCCCCCCATTAATTTCCCTAAAATTGAGGATTCTTGTCTTGAGATATTTTCATAAGTCTTACAAACTTATTATATTATCACACACTTCATTCATTTTCACCAATAATTCAAGACCAACCAAGTTTTCTCTTCTCCTTTCCTTCTCTCTAGAACCGGTTTCATATAAGGAGTAGCAAGGAATTCATAAAATTTTTCAAGCTCAAGTATTTACAATCTAGATTACACTCTCATTAAGGTTTTGAAATAAAAACCTAGAGTGTTTAGGCTAACCTTGTTCTTTGCACCTCATCATAATACTTGTAAGCATATCATTTATATTTTTCATATCTCCTTTTCATTTCATAAGTATCTCTTCATTTTTGGAGCAAGCATGCATGATTTGTGTTGTTTATACCATTTTACATGATTTTTAGAAATATATATATATATAAGGTCATCCTATAATTATTCCCTTGGTATACTTTGGTCTTGATGATGTTTAGGAACCCATGACACCCTAAGAAGGTGTATGGTAGGATTAGATTAGCTTTGGAGTTGATTTGAAGGGATTGGAATAGGTTTAGTACGAGAAAAACTATTTTCGATAAGTTATAAAAGTGTTCTGTCCTTGTTTTATTTTTCTGGAAAATCCGACAGTAGGCACGAAATTTTGGCCTTGATATTTAGAAAATATACTTTAAAAGCGAATCCGTGGCCGCTTGAGCGGATAAAAGCGGAGTTATAACGAAGAAGTTATGAATTTTTAAAGTTTGACGATGATATATATATTTTCGGAAATTTGACAAGTTATTTTTACTTTATTCGAGTCAAAAGCGAGCCTTAAGCTTCATAAATTATTTCGACTTGTCAAAAATATATTAGTATACTTTGATACGAAGCTAAGGACATATAATACGTGAAAAGCAGTTTGAAACGACAAAGATATGCGTTTTCATAAAATTGCCGTAACTATTATTTTCTGAAAAACTATATTATTTTTACGATACAAGTGTTACGGTAGCTGAAACGACCATGTTGGAGGCTGTTTTTAACTATGATGTAGAACTTTTTGAAACGAAATGTCTTCTAGTAAAATCATGATCACCAAGCACATTTTTCAAAACAATCAACCGTTTGGATAGCGGAGTTTTAATAAATTAATTACGGTTGCTCAAACTTGGCCGAAACTCACTTTTTACACAACAATTAGACAAAATCACCATCTTTAACCCTTATTATCTTTATGATCGAGACCTTTATGTCGAAAACTCCTGAACTGAAACTTCTAGATATTGATACAAACTTTCCAAAACCGTCGAGTTCGTTTCCTAACGCTCGACGTACACCATTTTACGACTAGTTTTTCAAAGCCATTTTTGTCACTTTCAAGAAATTTCCGACGACTTTATTTTACGACGAAAAGTAAAATTTCACAATAAATCATTACAAAACCATTGTAGGATGACATTTTGGCGTAAATACTTGTAAAGTAATTTTTGAAGGTCAAGGCGTCAAAGAGTATTTTTCGACGATAAGTATTATTTTCAAAACTCGCAAATGGTATAAATAACATCTGAAATGCATGCATATCATAACATCACAACTCATTACATATCATATCATTGGTAATAGGTCCAGATTAAAGTTTCACATTATACCTCGGTGTACTCACTCTTGTCATCATTCCGGTTTACCAAGTGAGTTTTCATAGCCCGTTTTACAAGTTTTACTTCATTTCAAACCTACGAGGAGAATACATTGCACAACATTTTATTACGATACCAAGTATGTTAAATTCATTTACATTGCTTAAGTTACCGCATTGCCAATTGAAAGTCCCTTTACGAACATGAACCGTTAATCTTAGAAGCGAGGGTGAGTGGGTAGATCTATCGAGGTGATGCCTCCATCCGGGTTGGTGAATCCCAACTAGTCATACGGATGCATCTCATTTAATAACATTATTGAGTTGTCGGCAAACACTCTTTTGGGGCCTACATTATGAGCAGTCTCGTTTCGTGTCATGGGCTTATAGCAATTGTAACATTTTTACGTGACATAATTGTCATGCACGTAACATTTTTACGTGACATAATTGTCATGCACCTTAACATTTTACGTGACATGATTGTCATGCTCGATCTATACTTGCGTAGTCGTATAAAACATTTACATAAACCTATGATTTCTCACCAACATTATTGTTGACCGTTTTAGCAATGTATTTTCGTGTGGCGAGGCATTATCATCATGACATGGTTTAGGGACCTACCTTTTGAGTCGTGGCGTCGACTTATATCATTGCACATTATGGCACTTTATTTCAAAACCATCGTTTGGACTTGTAATATATTTATGTTTCCGCAAACTTTGTAAACTTTGGGACCTATGTTGTAACTCGATTATTTTATTAAATCAAGCGATGTATTTTTCCAAACGACACTTTAGGTCGTTCAATATAATCGTGATTGTGATGCTATGACGGTCAATCCCGAGAATTCCATTCATTGCAAAGCAGTAAATTGGGGTGTGACATATACCCGGTCAATCACGCTCACTAGTTTTACGGCATGAATCAAGGAAGAGAATACACCCCTTCGGTTTCTCGACCTTGACACCAATCCAAGTCAATGATCCTAACAACCTTCCCAACATAACCGCATCCACTTTTACCATACGATCTCACCACGAAATAACTCCCAACAACCATGCTTCAACTTCACTAACCTCAGGCCGTGTCGATCCGGCATTTGTCGAAGCCAACATCGAAGCACTAGAATCTTTCTTGGCGGCTCGAAGGAGGCAAGCTCGGAATGTGGAGATGAGAAGGAGTTGGAATACTCAAGCGGCAGTATGGCGAAGAGTTGGAAATGGAGACTAGGTCCTTGGCTCACGGGCTACATGCTCGGTGCTAAGGATAGGGTCTCCGGCGATCGAAGGCCGAGTGGAAGGTCGGTTGGTTTTGAAGATGTTTCGGAAAGGGCTCTGACGAGAAGGGAAGGGACGATGGAAGGCTCCAATGGAAGGAGTCACCGAAAGGAGAATACGGAGGTTAACTTGCGACCACTCTTGGCGGCACATCTGGGGAGAACTGAGGCAGGGGTTCCGTTGCAGCCTTCTCACGCATCCGGCGTAGAAGGCAATCCATCTCAAATGAATGGGGGAGGAAATCTTCCTCCTCATGGTATGTACCCTCCTTTTCAGGCTCAATCCTACCCTCAAAGGGTTTATCCCCCACCTAATGGGTAGGCTAGCAACCCCAGTTTTACTCAACCATACGGAAGCATGCCCTACGGGAAACCTATGGTGTACCCTTCGTATCTTGTCGGAAGTCACCCAGCTTATATACCTACTGCTTACCCTCAACATGTTAACCTAAACCCTACCGGAATACCTCCGAACCATAACCCATATAATGCTGTCCCTACTTACATGCCACCTTATAACCGCCTTTATTCGAGCCTATGGGTTCCACAACACCTTCGTAAGGTGGATGAAGACTACCCTTTGCCGATGGGTTGAAAATGCCCGCACATATTGGTACTTATGATGGAAAGGGGACCGGATAACTTTTTACACTGTTCGAAGGGCTATTAGAATGCAGTGGGCCATGCCCGTTGCTTGCCACATTTTACATATACCCTACGGGACTCGTCAGTATATGGTGGAGCAGGCAAAACCGGTAGCATTGTGAATTTGGATGATCTCAAGGCCAAGTTTCGATCACATTTCGGTCAATAGAAAAAGTTCACAAGGGCGCATCTAACGATTGCACAACATCAAGCGAAGGAGAACGAGAGCACGGGGCTTTCATTACGGATATCTGATGACACCTTACAAATAATGGGCCTGCATGAAGACCAACGCATCTCAGGTTTCGTGCATGGCCTACGAAATAGAAGTTTGGTGGAATTCCTCTCCACTGACCTTCCCGCAACCAATAAAGGCTTGGTGGAGAAGGCTTACACCTGGATCAAAGCCAAAGAAGTATCTACCAACGGGGCTCCGGTTGAAAACAAAGAAAGTCACAGAAAAATCCCGAAGCACCTTTCGTGGGAAGGGTCAAAAAACAAACACAAAGGCAGAGACAGGTTTACACCCTACCACAAGAACATCAATCACAGACTCTTGGCTAATCATCCAAATCTCCAAGGAGATACTTGCTCTGGAAAGGGTCAAAAGCCTTTAATCCTCCTCCTCGTTTGGCAAGTAGGGGAAGAAGCAGGGATACCTCCAAATATTGCTATTTCCATGACGATTACGGACACGACACCAACAATTGCAGAGAGCTCAAGAAACAGATAGAATAGGCCGTGAAGTCCGGCCAGTTGGGACATTTGGTGAAGGGCATAAAGAAAGGTAAAGAAAAGGTCTCTGACACATAGTTGGGGAAAGATACTGATGAGTGTCTAAATACTCATCATTTTTGTACAATATAAAGCGCAAAATCATCGAAAACACTCAAAAATGCATCAAAATGATAAAAATATCACAAATCGGTGTTTTATGTGTTTTAAATGCAAAAATATCAAAATCGGATGAAAACGTATCAAATTTTCAAAATGGCGGTTTAGTCCCCAAGTTTCAAAAGTTGTCAAAAATAGTCCTGGTATATCTAAATAAAGAAAAATATCATTTAAGGTCCATGGGACTCAAAAGTTGTCAAAACAAACCCTTGAAATGTAAAATTTGCAAAACTACAACTTTGGTCCCTCAAGTTTGAAAATGTCAAAAATGGCCTGAAAATTGGAAAATGTCAAGATTGGTCCTTGCATTATTGAAACTTGTCACTTATGGTCCTTGGAGCAACTTTGTTGAATTAGCGACCTAGGTCCTTGAGTTTCGAATTTACACCTAAGGTCCCTATGTATTAAACCCTTAAACCCTTTTGGCACGGTCAAAGCCTTTGAACCCCTGTCATAATACATTTTGACCCCCTTTCTATTATTAACCTCTGGTCAATCCTTGGTCAAAACACTCCACCCCGCCAAAAGTCTTCTTCCTCCCACTTGTTTCTCTGCAACTCAGATAATCCCATCACTCCAGCTAAACTTCACCTTACCATGTTCCCCCCTCCTCCACCACAATCCAAGATACATTTAATGCATCTTTACCCCCTTTACTCAACCCTAACAGGTCAAATACCAAATTCCCGCCAAAAACCAATCAATGGCCAAGAATGCTTCAACTCATCCAAAGGTCAATAATAGAAGTGGGAATTGATCAGAACAAGTGGAAAAAGGTTTTGGAATATAAAAGGAAGCTAGAGGAGAGATGGAGGGGAGTAGTTAGTTTTTAAGTTTTTTTTTATGTCGTTTTTCAATAAAATGTTGTAGTTTAGATTAAAAGTTGTAATTTCAAGTTCATATGTATCAAACTCAGTTGTTTAACAAGTGCAATCCTTTAATTTCATTTAGCTTATGGTTATTGTTTTCAATAGTTTTAAAATGTTTTCTTAAAGCTTTTTCTTGTAATTTCATTTTCATTGTAATCCTATTTCAGTTTTAATAAAAAGTTCCAAGCTTCTTCATTTTATCTTGCAAATCTTATTTAAAGTGATCAATAAGCATTATTTGAATAATGGAGTAGGTTCATCTTAGCTTATCATAGCTTTTGTGAGCTTATATTGCACCCTCATTCATTTACATTCACAAAATATTCAAGTCAACGAAAGTCAACTGTGGTGGTGATCTTGGTTCAGAAATGGTTATGGTTTGCTTGTGATGGGTTGATTAGATGATAAATGGGTTAGGTTAGTGGTCCTTAATCAGTTTTGCAAGCCATTGTGGCTGGGGTTATTGTAAGTGCAACTTTCATTTTTTATCTAGCTTATTAAAAGTAGCATTAGTAATATCTATTAGATCTGTTTTAATCTTGTTATTTGCTGTCTTGTTAGCTTCATTTAGGTTATTTAAAACTGTTTTGAAGGTAGAATAGACTGAGCTTGTGTTTTAACTTGAGAATCTTGCATTATCAATCAATAAAGGAGTGTTTGGTTTATTGCTAAAAACTGTGATTGAGGTTTAAATATAAGAGTAGCTCTGCTGGTTTAGGTCTGTCATGGTTGTTTAAGTTCATACCTGTCCTTGTTTTGTAGCAAATTGCATCAAAAGTCAAAAATTTATAGTGACTGATCTTAAGCATCTAATCTGTTAAAATCAGTTGAACATAATCATTCATATAGGTCTAAAACTTGATAAACTAGCTTGCTTAAAGTGTATTTCATCATTTTATATCATTGTCAATCCTACATTTGATCTTGAAACTCAAATAAGTCAAACTTCATAACTGATTTTCAAATTCAAAACTTATGTCAAAGAGCGGTTTCTCGGATCTTACGGCGGTTACCTTGGGTTTAATAAGGCTTGTTAGGGTCTCATTTTGGTCGATGATAGTCGACTAGGTGGTCTTCAAGACCCATATCTTTTTGGCTCTAGCTTTTCTGATAAGCTGCTGCATAAGCTCAAACTTAGTACCTGTTTACTGTTTTAGCTCATAGATCAGTTAGTTTGAATTGCTAGTAATCTGCTTATTTGAAGATAGGAGTAGCTTAATTTAGCTTATATTAGCTTATTTCAGTATAATATAGCTTAAGTAGAAGTTTGGTGGCTTAATTTGTAGTTTAGCTTATTTAAAAGTGCTTATTTGCTCTCCATTTTCACTGCAGCCTTCAAATCTTACACATAAGCATTACTTTTGATATTTTTCATAGATCTAGATTTACATTTTAGAATTTTCCTGAGATTTTCATGATTTTTGGTCACTGTTAGCTATTGTTCTTAATTAAAAATAGTTTTTAATCACTTTTAATTAGCTTTAATAGCAAATAATTAAGAAAAAGTTCAAAAAAATAATTTTCCAATTTTCTCAGTTTAAGATAAATATAAAAAGCATAAAAAAGATTTTTCCATATTTTTCACCTTTTAATTGGTATTTTTCACAATTTAAATTAGATTTAAATAGTTTTAAATTTGTAGAAAATAGAAAAATAATCAGAAAAATACAAAAATAGTTTTGAAAATTCTCTTTTGATATTTTAGATTTTCCTAAGTCTTAATTTTATTTTTCTAGTCTTATTTCATATTTTCTTTTATTTTAGAGTATTTATTAAATAGTTAAATTAGTTATTAATTAATAATAATTAGATAAATAGTTTTAAAAATAATTTTATTTTTCTAATAATTTTCTAATATAATTAGGATTGTAAAATGTATTTTCATATCCGTAGGTATTTTCCTTCTTTATTTTCACTTTTATTTTGTGCGTTTACGTAATTTTATTTAAACGTCGTTTTAGGTTTTAACGTTCATCACTTTAAATATAGTGATAGCGTTTATTTAATATCTTTATCTTTTAATTTTCTTAATTTGTATTTAAGTCATTTGTTATTTATTAACTTTTTCGATAGTGTAATTATCCATCCAATTCCCAATCGGTAGTGTAATATTCACGATCAAAACCTTACTGGATCACTATCCTTAGTGATCACTCCATCATCTGAGTTTGTGTTTTACACACCATTGAGTCTCCGTGGGACATAACGACCCGGAATTCACTATATTCTCCAGGACTTCATTGTATTTGTGTACGAGCTGTTTTAAGCTTTATTACGGTGGTCATTCTAAGTGGCGGTTGTGTGATTAGACTTGACGGTTCGGACGGATCAAATTTTAGGCGCCACTTGCGGGAGGCTTTAGCGTGTGTTAAAACCATTTTCAGACCCATTCTTGCACATATTCCATCTTTTGTAAAAAGTTTTTTTGTAAAGTTTTCAAAAATCCAAAAAGTTCATTAACACTTTTCATGAAGTGTTAGCAACACCAAAAATATTTTCATTCTTTGTTTTTGTAGCATATTTTTCAAAAATCCAAAAATATCCATCTTTACCCTCTCGCATCTTTTGATTCTACATTTCCCTTACCCTCTAATCTGTTTAATTCTTCACTCCTTATCCTCTATAACCGTTTAATTCTTCATCTCTTATCCCTCTTATCTGTTTAATTCTTCATGTCATGGTTTTCAACATGTTCACGGTGTGGAGGTCCATTTAACGGTGGAAATTGTCGTGATGTACCAATGTGGGTTTGGAGACAAGTTTGTCGGTAATCCCGATCCCATTTCAAATAATGAAACACCCGATTTTCCTACCTACCTCCACCCAATCTGAATCCTACTCATGCGAGTTTTGTGGGAATGATTCTCATTACGGTTTTGATTGTCCACCACGGGTCCCGCTTGTCTATGAGCGGAACCATGTTACAATCGAGAACTTTGGTGAAAGTTATTTTCCCAATTCTCTCTATTGTGAGAATTGCGGGGGTCCTCATCGACTTTTGAATGTCAACCGATGAATCAAAATTTTCACAATTCCAATTCTCCGGTTTGACAATTTCCAACCCCCAATATCCCATCGGTCATCGGACTTAGAGCCTTCACGACATCTAAATGATTACGAGTGTAATCTTCCGCAAAGTTACGAAGAAATACGCATTGAAAGAAACTACAAATGAAAAGAATGGTGTGTAAGCTTGAGATGAACATAAGAATCCGATATGATGGCGATGATGATGAGGATAGTATTCAAATGAGGAATACTATGAGGGACGAGGAGAGTGTTATTCCTTTGAAAGATATCATTTCTCAACTCCCTCGGTCTATTGCTATCACACCTATCTTACCTTTTATTGCTTCTAAAGACTCTCTCATAATGGGGACGAGCTTCCTAGCACTATTCCGAAATGGAATCGTCTAGTGTTGAGAACCTTGTCCCAACCCCAGTGAGTCCGAGGTTATCTCCGTAATATGTGTGATAAGCCTCTTAATGATGATTCTTCTCCTCCTCTTGACATTCCATATGATCATGTCGAGATGTTCTCCGATTCGATAACGATTGTACTTCGTTTGACGATTCTTTATCCTATGGAGACATCGATTATGTCGAGGAGCTACCTTACGAGCTAGTTAGCTTAGAGAAGTGAGAGATTCGATGATCCGGAAATTGAGGACGAGATACCGTGAAAAATTGTTCAATATAAATCTCCTCGTTTCTAAGATCGAATCATTACGTGCTAAGTCGACTTCATCTCCTATCCCGTTGTGGATAGTGACTCTACATTGGACAAGCCCGAGCTTGAGGCTTTTCCAATGATTCTCTTCATGAAGAGTTCTCCGGTGAACTCTCTCATGACATATCTCCTCGGAATATGATCATTTCTATTTTGATCTTGAGGATGATATTGGCTCGGAGGAAGGTGTACTCTATCATAAGAGTTTGCTTATTGATGATACTACCTTCACTCTTCCTCCCGATATGTCTACATTTGAGGATGAAGAATGGATCCTAATTGTTATAAACATCTTCCTTCCATTCCTCACTTATGATGTGACTTCCTCTCTTCTTCACTCCTTCGGGAGTGAGGACACTATCTTTGACCCCGGCATTTTCATTTATCATTTGTGAGCCGGGTCTTCTCTCATATATCTCATCGGTGTGGAACTTTCACGTGCTTCAAATGTTTGTCCAAACATCTTGAATGAAAGTCCGATGGAGATTGTTTCTTCCACTTTGCTTCCCCATGAACCAATGAATTGGGTCGAGTCAAGCTAGCGACTCGGTAACCAAAACGAGCTTACACACCATATGGGTTTTCACCCATATTTCGACTTCTTACCCTTTCTACCACCTAAGTGTGGGGTGATGCCCCATGTTATATATATATATATATATAAAAAAAAAAAAAAAATCTTTTGAAATAATGGCGTAGTATTTCCCTTTTACGTTCTTTGTTTCGGCATAACCGCGGTACTTTGAATATTGAGGGCAATATTCATTTCTAAGTGTGGGGAATTCTCACGAATTTCATGTATTATCTACCCAATTCCCGTTTTTGGCCAAAAATTTTTTGGAGTAAGTGTTTACACTTACTCATTTGGTTATCGATCCGCCATGTCTATTAGACAAAAGGATTGGTTAATCCGAGAGCAAGCGGCTCTTGGTAAAGATATATCAAATCCATTTATATGGCTTGCAATTTTCCCAAAATTGTATGGTTCTCAACTCACCATATCCTAAAAAGTGAAGAGTTGGCTAGCCCGCAAGTTTATGGCTTGTGGTAAAGGCGATGGAAAATCCATAATTGGTAATCACTCACCAAAGATAATTCGATAATTTATCTAAGAGTTGGCTAGTCCGAGCAAACGGCTTCGGTAAAGACAAAATCAAATCCGTTTCTGACTTATGATTTGCTCAAAATCATTTGGTTATCGATGTACCAAGGTTCTTACTTGAGCTGAAACATTTGGCTACTCGAGTAATGGCTTTTGGTAAAGAGTTTTAAAATCCATTAAAGCTTCAAATCATTGCTAGGGACTAGCAATATCTCGATGTGGGGATTGATGAGTGTCTAAATACTCATCATTTTTGTACAATATAAAGCGCAAAATCATCGAAAACACTCAAAATGCATCAAAATGATGAAAATATCACAAATCAGTGTTTTATGTGTTTTAAATGCAAAAATATCAAAATCAGATGAAAAACGTATCAAATTTGCAAAAATGGCAGTTTTAGTCCCCCAAGTTTCAAAAGTTGTCAAAAATAGTCCCTGGTATATCTAAATAAAGAAAAATGTCATTTAAGGTCCATGGGACTCAAAAGTTGTCAAAACAAACCCTTGAAATGTAAAATTTGCAAAACTACAACTTTGGTCCCTCAAGTTTGAAAAATGTCAAAAATGGCCCCTGGAAAATTGGAAAATGTCAAGATTGGTCCTTGCATTATTGAAACTTGTCACTTATGGTCCTTGGAGAAACTTTGTTGAATTGGCAGCCTAGGTCCTTGAGTTTTCGAATTTACACCTAAGGTCCCTATGTATTAAACCCTTAAACCCTTTTGGCACGGTCAAAGCCTTTGAACCCCTGTCATAATACATTTTGACCCCTTTCTATTATTAACCTCGGTCAATCCTTGGTCAAAACACTCCACCCCGCTAAAAGTCTTCTTCCTCCCACTTGTTTCTCTGCAACTCGGATAATCCCATCACTCAAATTAAACTTCACTTACCATGTTCCCCCTCCTCCACCACAATCCAAGATACATTTAATGCATCTTTACCCCTTTACTCAACCCCAACGGTCAAATACCAAATTCCATAAAAACCAATCAATGGCCAAGAATGCTTCAACTCATCAAAGGTCAATAATAGAAGTGGAATTGATCGAACAAGTGGAAAAAGGTTTTGGAATATAAAAGGAAGCTAGAGGAGAGATGGAGGGGAGTAGTTAGTTTTTAAGTTTTTTTTTATGTCGTTTTTCAATAAAATGTTGTAGTTTAGATTAAAAGTTGTAATTTCAAGTTCATATGTATCAAACTCAGTTGTTTAACAAGTGCAATCCTTTAATTTCATTTAGCTTATGGTTATTGTTTTCAGTAGTTTTAAAATGTTTTCTTAAAGCTTTTTCTTGTAATTTCATTTTCATTGTAATCCTATTTCAGTTTTAATAAAAAGTTCCAAGCTTCTTCATTTTATCTTGCAAATCTTATTTAAAGTGATCAATAAGCATTATTTGAATAATGGAGTAGGTTCATCTTAGCTTATCATAGCTTTTGTGAGCTTATATTGCACCCTCATTCATTTACATTCACATAATATTCAAGTCAACGAAAGTCAACTGTGGTGGTGATCTTGGTTCAGAAATGGTTATGGTTTGCTTGTGATGGGTTGATTAGATGATAAATGGGTTAGGTTAGTGGTCCTTAATCGGTTTGCAAGCCATTGTGGTGGGGTTATTGTAAGTGCAACTTTCATTTTTATCTAGCTTATTAAAAGTAGCATTAGTAATATCTATTAGATCTGTTTTAATCTTGTTATTTGCTGTCTTGTTAGCTTCATTTAGGTTATTTAAAACTGTTTTGAAGGTAGAATAGACTGAGCTTGTGTTTTAACTTGAGAATCTTGCATTATCAATCAATAAAGGAGTGTTTGGTTTATTGCTAAAAACTGTGATTGAGGTTTAAATATAAGAGTAGCTCTGCTGGTTTAGGTCTGTCATGGTTGTTTAAGTTCATACCTGTCCTTGTTTTGTAGCAAATTGCATCAAAAGTCAAAAATTTATAGTGACTGATCTTAAGCATCTAATCTGTTAAAATCAGTTGAACATAATCATTCATATAGGTCTAAAACTTGATAAACTAGCTTGCTTAAAGTGTATTTCATCATTTTATATCATTGTCAATCCTACATTTGATCTTGAAACTCAAATAAGTCAAACTTCATAACTGATTTTCAAAGTCAAAACTTATGTCAAAGAGCAGTTTTCTCAGATCTTGCAGCAGTTGCACTGGGTTTAATAAGGCTTGTTAGGGTCTCATTTTGGTCGATGATAGTCGACTAGGTGGTCTTCAAGACCCCATATCTGTTTTTGGCTCTAGCTTTTCTGATAAGCTGCTGCATAAGCTCAAACTTAGTACCTGTTTACTGTTTTAGCTCATAGATCAATTAGTTTGAATTGCTAGTAATCTGCTTATTTGAAGATAGGAGTAGCTTAATTTAGCTTATATTAGCTTATTTCAGTATAATATAGCTTAATTAGAAGTTTGGTGGCTTAATTTGTAGTTTAGCTTATTTAAAAGTGCTTATTTGCTCTCCACTTTCACTGCAGCCTTCAAATCTTACACATAAGCATTACTTTTGATATTTTTCATAGATCTAGATTTACATTTTAGAATTTTCCTGAGATTTTCATGATTTTTGGTCCTTTGTTAGCTATTGTTCTTAATTAAAATAGTTTTTAATCACTTTTAATTAGCTTTAATAGCAAATAATTAAGAAAAAGTTCAAAAAATAATTTTCCAATTTTCTCAGTTTAAGATAAATATAAAAAGCATAAAAAAGATTTTTCCATATTTTTCACCTTTTATTTGGTATTTTTCACAATTTAAATTAGATTTAAATAGTTTTAAATTTGTAGAAAATAGAAAAATAATCAGAAAAATACAAAAATAGTTTTGAAAATTCTCTTTTGATATTTTAGATTTTCCTAAGTCTTAATTTTATTTTTCTAGTCTTATTTCATATTTTCTTTTATTTTAGAGTATTTATTAAATAGTTAAATTAGTTTTTAATTAATAATAATTAGATAAATAGTTTTAAAAATAATTTTATTTTTCTAATAATTTTCTAATATAATTAGGATTGTAAAAATGTATTTTTCATATCCGTAGGTATTTTCCTTCTTTATTTTCACTTTTATTTTGTACGTTTACGTAATTTTATTTAAACGTACGTTTTAGGTTTTAAACGTTCATCACTTTAAATATAGTGATAGCGTTTATTTAATATCTTTTATCTTTTTAATTTTCTTAATTTGTATTTAAGTCGCTGTTATTTATTAACTTTTTCAGTAGTGTAATTATCCATCCAATTCCCAATCAGTAGTGTAATATTCCTGATCAAAACCTTTACAGATCACTATCCTTAGTGATCACTCCATCATCTGAGTTTGTGTTTTACACACCATTGAGTCTCCGTGGGACATAACGACCCGGGAATTCACTATATTCTCCAGGACTTCATTGTATTTGTGTTCGAGCTGTTTTAAGCTGTTACGGTGGTCATTCACAAGTGGCGGTTGTGTGATTAGACTTGACGGTTCGGACGGATCGATACTACACTGTCAAGCACCCATCCTCATGGTATCTGAGGATGATTCTAGTTTAAAAGGAAAGCGGCAGAGGAAGCATTATGTGGAGTAGGAGATGTCACCTTTCCTTCGATCATAGGCAAAGTTCTCTCAAATGACCCGTGGTCATCAAATCTTGATCTCCAAAGAAGTAAGCGAGCTTACCTAGGCGTGGTAGCTCTTGCGAAGTTATCTCGAACATTGTTTTCTAAAGCTCAAGCCTTCGATAAGGTCGAGAGAGTGGATTGAAGGTACCCTTGGTAGGGTTCTCGGGAACACTCATGGCCCTTGGGAGAAGTCCTCAGAGGTTACGATTGGAGAAGGAAGGCTAAAAGAGCGAAACCCCGGTTTCGCGATCGTAAGGTCTCGAATCTCCTATAACTCGTTGATAGGAGAACAACAATGCGAGAAGATGGGCATCGTTGTCTCCACTATACATGCCGCGGTCAAATTCCAAACACCTTTCGGTATTGGAACAGTTTTCTCCAGCTACAACATGAAGAAGCCTATGGAAGTAGGCAAAAGGGTCAAACAGGTCTTGGAGGAGCCTCCGAAAAATGTTCTCAGCTGCACTAATGCTGAAGAACGCATCGTAGTAAGCGATCTCCACCCTGATCAGACGGTGGTAATTGGAACGCAACTCCCTACCTCCTTTAAGGCTGAATTGGAAAAAGTACTACGGGCTAATGCAGATATCTTCGCATGGACTTACTCCGACATGAAGGGGGTCCCTAGAACTCTCACCATAGATGGAAAGCCATTCGGCACTGAACACAAGCTTAATGAGTTCAAACACATTGAACCTATCAAGCAAAAGCGTCGAAGCCTGGCCTGGCTCCTGGAATAAATGCCGCAACATGCAAAGAAGTGGATGAGCTCGTAGCAGCAGGCATACTCAGGGAGGTGAAGTATCAAACTTGGGTAGCAAATCCGGTGATGGTCAAGAAGCATGACGGAGGGTGGCAGATGTGTGTAGACTTCACATATATCAACAAAGCTCGTCAGAAGAAGCGCTATCCTCGCGTAAATCGATTGGAAAGTAGAATCCTTGTCGGGGTTTGGTGAAATATTTTACGGGCGCTTATAAGGGTTACCATCAGATACAAATGGCAGAAGAGGATGAAGAAAAGGCAACTTTTTTTTACAGGAAAAGGCGTTTATTGTTACAAAAAGATGCCTTTTGGTTTGAAAAATGCAGGTGCTACCTACCAACGTTTAGTGGACAAAGCCTTCCACAAACATATAGGTAGGAATCTCGAAGCGTACGTGGACGATATGGTCATCAAAAGTAAAACGGAGGAAGACATGCTCTCCGACATAAAAGAAACCTTCGACCAGTGATATTTCATTTTCGTACAGATATTTTCCGAAGAAATACAAAGGAATGTATTTCCCGGGTCGTTCTCCCAACGAGGGATGAATGGAGTAAACAACTCACGTCTCAAATATCGGGATTCGAATAAGAAAAGGGCATAAGATGATATTATCTAAACTACGGGATAAGGAAAGTAAATGGAACATAAAATCTCGGGAATCCTAAAACTAAGGCAAACTACGCAATTCTACACTAAAAGCAAAAGCGAAATCAAGCGAAACGCGAATAAAAAGCAAATACGACTAATCTAACTCCTAAAAATAATCTAAAATTACTTTTACTCTAAAAATGATATTAGAAAACTATTTAAGAATTAAAACTATTTTTTAGGAATTTTCTTGATTTTATTTTAATTAAAAACTAATTATTAACTTTAAAAATAAGACTAATTATCTAAAAATTATGAAAGAGAAAGGGGAAAATTATGGAATTACTTTATAAAAATCTAAAATATCACTAAAGACTTTTCAAAACTATTTTTATAATTTTCAGATTAATATTCTAATTTCTATGAATTTAAATCTATTTAAATCTAAATTAAATTGAGAAAAATACCAAATAAAAGGAGAAAAATAAGGAAAAATATTTTTTATGTTTTTTATATTTATCTTAAACTATTAAAATTGAAAAATTATTTTTGGAACTTTTCTCAATTAATTGCAATTAAAAGTATTTAAAAGTGATTAAAAGCGAATTTAATAAAGAAAAATAGTAAATGATGACCAAAATTATGAAAACTGCAGGGAAATTCTAAAATCTAATTCTAAAGCTGATAAAAATATAAAAACAAGGGCTACGATGGAGAATCTAAGTCGCTATGTAAATGGATATGAAATAAGTCTAGAAATTAAGCTAATAAGCACTATACTACTCCAACTGATTACATAAGCTAAGGTAGCTAAAACTACTCTAAGGCAACTGATAAAAGCTAATCTTATCACCTAAATGAGCATCTACCAAAGATTGAAGCCAAGCTACTTAAAGAAACACATCTACAACCCTCTTGTTTGAGCTTATTTATAAGCTAAGCAGGAGAACTACCTGAAAACCAAAAGTTGAGATCAATTAACAACCGGCGTAGATTCTAAATCGAAATTACGACTTATGAGGACTTAAGGAAGAAGTTAGAATCAAAACAAAAGGTTGCGATGCAGGGGAAGGTGTTGTGCGAAACGTTGAAACAGGAAGCTACTTTGAGCTTATCTAACTACTAATCCAAGGAGCTAAAGCTAAAACCCGAAATGTGGTATTAAACACTACCTAGCCTCTCTGCAAAGATGCCAAATCTCGACCCTAACTTCTAGAAATGAGCAGTATAAACTAGGCGCAAGTTTTGAATAAATCGAGACATAGGACACCATTTGACTTTTAAGAACAATTGAGAAAGTTGACTAATGTGAAATTTAGGATCCAAGATAGAACTAATGCAGATTAATCAAGATGTAATGCAACCAAATCAAGCTAGTTAAACAACTTTTACACCTATAAGGAAAGTTTCACTCTCGATTTTAATAGGAAGGAAAACAAGAAGCGGTTTCAATGAAAAATTGACTATGAATCCAAATAACGATAAGACAAAGACAGATATGACCTAAATAACATAGAACAAGCTTGAAGCAATATATCTAACCCATAATGATAACCTCTAAAGCGGTCTAAATAAGCAATCCAAACACCCTTCAAATTGCCAAAACTTAATCTAACTCATCGAAAATCGGTGAAACTATCACTCAACTTAATCCAACTACTCAAATTACTTTTAAACTCATCATTAAAACATTCTTAAAACAGATTTAAGTCCAGAAACAGATTGACTTCAAAAATTGACTTTTGTTGACCATTTATGTAAAACTGGAATTGAACAAAATGAAAACACTAAACAAGCTCACATAAGCTTTGTGAAGCTTATGAGAACTCAAACAAACAGTAACTAAAGCTAATAACACAGTAACACTGAATTATGAAATTTAAATGATAAGTAATAAAATTGAAAAGGAACAATTCATTAACTAATATGAGAATTCAAAAACTGAAATTACAAGAAGCTACTTAACTAATTAGAATGACGAAAATGAATGGTCAAAGCCTTCAATACATGAAAAAGCGGACAAGCTAAAATGTGAGAGAATTGGATCTTTTATAGTCGCGAGATGGCTTGGATTCCTTCGAGAAGGTTACGGGACTTCTAATCGAGCCTTTGATTCATCACTTTGCATCATCAAGTCAAATCTCAATCGTTGGATCATGTGGTGAGGTGTTTGAGCCAATGGGAGAGCTCCTTTTGTCCTTTGTGGCATTCTATTGCATCATATCTTCTGACAAGGTGGCAGGAGGTTCTAGAAGCCTTGAAAGATTCTAAGTACAAAGCTTGGTGTTTGGAATTGGTGATTGGGTGGGTGTACGGGGTGTGTTTGTTTGGGGAAGAAAGAGTACAAAAGGCGCGTTTGGTTTGTTTTGTTTATTATAAATTGAAATGGTTTGGGTCGTTGACCGGGTCTTGGGATGGTATTGACTTGGGTTATAGCAATATTAAAACCGGGTAAAAGGGATTGTCGGGTAAAGATTTGATTTGGTTTACAACGTGGCCGGGTTGGGTGGAATTGGGCCGGATGGCATTTTGTATTTTGGGCTTTTAGATTGTTTATTGGATTTAAGATAATGGTAATGGGGTAATATTAATACACTTAGGACCATATATGAATTATTTGCAAGACAAGGGTCCAAAAGTGAAAATGATGAAAGAGTAAGGGTGATTTTGGTAAATGGGATAAGTGAAAGGTATGAGGGTATAAAGGGTAAAATGGGAAAGTGAGGGGTAATTTGTGACAATATGGTAAAGTTGAGGGGTAAAATGGTAAATTTGTGAAAGTGAAGGTGTAATATGAAAAAGTGATAGAATGACGGGTTTTCAATGAAATCTCCCAAACCATGTCCCGAACTCCGCATTTTGATCTTTTAAGCACCAAAATCTCGAAATAGCATCCCAAAGACGACTCACACACACTTCTCTCTCGTGCTCGGTTTTCTTGGTTTGGCTTCTTTTGTGTGTTTTAACATATCCGTACACACAAGCACAAACTCAAGAAAACCACAAATATAAGCAATAAGCGGCTTTTCCTTGGTTGTTTTGGGTCAGTTTGATAATGAAAAGATATGTGAATAAGCACATATCAAAATACCCAGAACAAGACTATTGCCGTGTCCTCACGCAATGCAATCAACTCACGCTTCTAAAACCAAGGATATCAATCTCTTTCTACTAAACCTATGAAGAAGTAGCAAAGATTCCTCAAAAGAGATTAAGAAAGCCTTAATTCTAAAAACGCCCCGTTTACCTTTTAATACACAAGTAGATATTATGATTAAGCACATCCGATTATGAATGACGGTTTGTTGAACTTTCATGTCGATTAATAACTCCAACATTTTTCAAACGACACGTTAGGATCACGGAGTAGAAAACACAACACAGCGTGAAGTGACCATACGGATAGAATACATCGTCCACGATTTTCACAAGCTCCCAAACTAAGCGTAAAACCGAAATCATTGTTACATATGACTCTAGATGCTAACACTACCCATGGAAGTTACTTGTGTACTTACTTTTCGTTCCCATTTTCCTATTTCCTCTAGATTTTTTTATTTTTTTGTGAGAAATGAATTTCTTCAAGTTCTCGTTTCGATAAGAGTTAATCCGATAAAGATACAAAGCTAAGTCGATAATTAGTTATCCGCCTTCTCTCAAGAACCATTGTCGTAAAAATGAGGTCCACATCAAGGAATTTTTATTCACTTACTTTTGATTTTTCATTTTCAACATCATTTTTTTTTTTTTTTTTTACATGCACTTATACCTTTACTTATATGAGTTGTGAACCACGGAGCTTCACGGGGTAATTCAAGACTATAGGCTTCATGAGATGAGAATCCCTGGTTAGGCTAAGACCTCATTCAATCCGGCTAAAGATCCAAGGGTCCGATCTCGACACATGACTCACAACTTTACTTATTACATTATCACATATCACTTATCATCGATTACTCATTTATTTCGATCCTTGATGTGTACCCAATTTTTCAAACAAAGATTCTTTTAAGAAGATAAAGAACTAACAATCGCCAAAAACTCGACATCTCTAATTATTTAGGCGGATATGGGGTGAAACAATTTTGTGGGAACAAAAAGCCATAAGTACCTTGATGGGCTCTAAAGAGAACCAACTACTCCACGTTTAGCATCTAAACTCATAAGTAACTCTATCATTTCTCGATCTCGCAAATTTAAAATCCCAAATAATGAGATCTGCGGATGCTTAGCCGATAATTTTAGATTATCTATGGTTAAGGAACAAGCTAGGCTCAACACATGCGGTCAAGTCGAAATTCCATTCCTACTCTCACGGTGGAAAGTCAATCAAGGTGTCAAAACATATATTAACTTAGCTAATGCTTCGTCTCATGAAATCAAGTCATGCATATTTAAAGTCACTCGGAAACTTGCAAAATCTTGGCCTTGTGAGCTAGAATTAGCATTTATAGCTTCTTGTCTAAGAGACTAGCCAACTTTTCAATCAAAAGACTTAACAAAAGCTTACAAAAATTTTAAATTTTCTCATTTTGCACAATTTTCTAAGGAAAAGCGGGTTACGAGAGAAACACGGCGAAATAAGCAAGTGCGGTCAAATCAAATCGAAGATTACCCTACCCCAGACTAGAGCGGAACATTGTCCTCAATGTTTAAAGCAAGGGTATCACGAAAATCTAAAAGCCGTTTATTAAGTATGCTCAAAGATAAGCGTTAATCGATAAGATTAGGATATCGGTTTCCATCGGCATCGATCATGAGACTCGAGTGGAGAAAATGACAAACTTCGAGCACGAGAGTCTTCATATCGGGACAATCCTACACAAACATCACAAACAACCAAACACGAGAAATCGAAGAGACGGACCCCTTCGCGTCACTTATTAAAAAATAGAAAGAAGATAGATGAGAAGGATAAGCATGGGGTGCCTCCCGAAGCGCTCTTGTTTTTGATCACCGAGTCGCTAGCCCGACTCGTCCCAATTCATTTGTCCTTGGGAAGAAAGTGGTAGAGATACCGGGGTCAAGCGGTGTCCTCATTCGAAGGAATGAGGCGGGTGGGTTGGGTGGTGAAGAAAATGTCGGGCTCAAGCACAAATGGCATATCATGAAAGAATGATCCATCATCCGGTGGTTTAGCGGGTGGACGAAGGAATGACGGATCAAAGTGAGAAAACTCCAAGAGAGATGGGAGCTCATGGGAAAAGATAAGAGGTGTAGGCTCACAAACGAAGGCATCCAAGAGAGGATCCTTTTCTCTAACAATGGTTTTAGCATAAAGCTCATCAATGAATATCCCGGGTTTAAAGATTTTGTCTTCACATGCGGGCTCAACGGGATAAGTGATGGTGGACTCATAGAGAGGAGAGTCAAGAGAACCATCAAGAACAACCATATCCCCCTCGGGATTATGCATAACAACATCCTCAATACCCGGTGGTATTAGGTCATCAATCGCATCCTCAATGATCGGGTCATTTGTTGGAGTATCGGAAATATCGCTCAAAACCTTGTTCTCATCAATATCAAAGTAGAATCGCTCAAGAATCGGAGGATAAACATCATCAATAGTGGGATTGCCACTAATCTCTTCATCAAATCGGAAAGTCTCAAGCTCGGGAGAGAAATCACTATCTTTAACGAAGATAGGATGCGAACTCGAATTATCGTTAAGGGCTTCAATTTTGGAAATGAGAAGATAAACTCTCGACAATGTTTCACGTAGTACTGGATCCTCGATCTCAATATCATCGGGCTCAATCTCTTCTTCTTCTGGCTCGGGCTCAGAAGGTAAATCGTCAACGAAATCGATGTCTCCATAAGAATCATTATCGGAATCGGAGAACATCTCAACATGATCATTTGAAATATCAAGAGAAGGCTCATCACAAATATCAACAACCCCAGACTCAAGAGAGTCAACGGGTGCAACAATGTCTGTAACAATAGAATCATCGACCTCTTCCATAAGAACGTCACTTCTCTCAACCGGCGTGAGTGAAGGGGAAGAGTCGGAAATGAAAGGCTCATAAATGAGAGAGGGATAAGAATCCGGAGGTGGGACAAGTGGTGTGCTCTTAGAGCTAGCAAGTTCCACCACTTCCGTTGTGGTCTCCGGTTCTTTGTGTTCAGAAATCGTTTTAAGCTCATAACCGTTCCGTTTTGTTGTAACTCGGCGAACTCGTAAGCGAATCGTGAAAGAAGGATCGATTCTAGAATTCTTGGATTAGAGTCGAGTACAAACGGGAATCACCTCGGGTTCGAAACATGTTCCATCTCCCTCACGGAGAGGAGTAGGAATCGAGGATTCTTTATACTTATCATTCATTTTCGATATTTTGACAAGGCTTGAAGTCTTTCAAGTTCGTGATTTAAAGCATTTAGTTCAAAAAATCGTATCCGTGACCTCGGTGGGTTCTTGGGTAGCTCGAGAATAGTGTGATCATCTTCCGTAACTTGAGCGGGTTCTTCATTAATACTTTGTTGATATTGACTCATGAAAGTTATTAACATGCATTCCATTGCAATTCGATGTTGCGCAAAAGCGTCGCCAATCCATGAAAAATCGTCCACGGCGCCCCGGTGGGTTCTTGATTATGGAATCATAATTCTCAATCGGATTGGGTTCTTCATAAATAGAATGTATCTCGGGCATACACCGTAAACAACGAAAATCATTCGACGAATCTACCATATCTCCACACCCATAACAATAATATGGATCGTACGAAGATATCTCGGGCTGTGGAGGGTAGTCGGAAAAATTTTGAGGGTTAGTGAAAGCATTGGGGCACATATGATTATAACATTGATAATCATATCCCAAACGAAATTACAACAGCGAAATAGTCGAAGGAGTCCATAAGAATCAAATATAAGAGGATAAGAGGAAAGAATTATCGAATCGGAGGGCAAAGAAGAATATTTTGGGTTTTAGAAAACATATTTGAAAAGGAAAATCTTTTGGGTTTTTATAAAAGGGATATGTACAAATATCAACAACTTCACGAGGAAGGATCTTCAAATGCACACGATTCGAGGCGGAATCTGAAAACTCGCTACAAGCCCTCCCGGCAGGCGCCATTTTGATATTTCATTTTAAGACAGATATTTTCGAAGAAATACAAAGGAATGTATTTCGGTCGTTCTCCCAACGAGGATGAATGGAGTAAACAACTCGCGTCTCAAATATCGGGATTCGAATAAGAAAAGGGGCATAAGATGATATTATCTAAACTACGGGATAAGGAAAGTAAATGGAACATAAAATCTACTGGGAATCCTAAAAACTAAGGCAAACTACGCAATTCTACACTAAAAGCATAAAAGCGAAATCAAGCGAAGCGAATAAAAAGCAAATCGACTAATCTAACTCCTAAAAATAATCTAAAATTACTTTTACTCTAAAATGATATTAGAAAACTATTTAAGAATTAAAACTATTTTTTAGGAATTTTCTTGATTTTATTTTAATTAAAAACTAATTATTAACTTTAAAAATAAGACTAATTATCTAAAAATTATGAAAGAGAAAGGGGAAAATTATGGAATTACTTTATAAAAATCTAAAATATCACTAAAGACTTTTCAAAACTATTTTTATAATTTTCAGATTAATATTCTAATTTCTATGAATTTAAATCTATTTAAATCTAAATTAAATTGAGAAAAATACCAAATAAAAGGAGAAAAATAAGGAAAAATATTTTTTATGTTTTTTATATTTATCTTAAACTATTAAAATTGAAAAATTATTTTTTGGAACTTTTTCTCAATTAATTGCAATTAAAAGTATTTAAAAGTGATTAAAAACTGAATTTAATAAAGAAAAATAGTAAATGATGACCAAAATTATGAAAGCTGCAGGAAATTCTAAAATCTAATTCTAAAGCTGATAAAAATATAAAAACAAGGGCTCAAGTGGAGAATCTAAGAATTTGCTATGTAAATGGATATGAAATAAGTCTTTAGAAATTAAGCTAATAAGCACTATACTACTCCAAATGATTACATAAGCTAAGGTAAGCTAAAACTACTCTAAGGCAAGCGATAAAAGCTAATCTTATCACCTAAATGAGCATCTACCAAAGATTGAAGCCAAGCGCTACTTAAAGAAACACATCTACAACCCTCTTGTTTGAGCTTATTTATAAGCTAAGCAGGAGAACTCTGTGAAACCAAAAGTTGAGATCAATTAACAACCACCGGAGATTCTAAATCGAAATTACGACTTATGAGGACTTAAGGAAGAAGTTAGAATCAAAACAAAAAGGTGCGATGCAGGATGGGAAGGCATTGTCGAAACAATTGAAGCAGGAAGCTACTTTGAGCTTATCTAACTACTAATCCAAGGAGCTAAAGCTAAAACCGAAATGTGGTATTAAACACTACCTAGCCTCTTGCAAAGATGCCAAATCTCGAGACCTAACTTCTAGAAATGAGCAATTATAAACTAGGCGCAAGTTTTGAATAAATCAGACATAGGACACCATTTGACTTTTTAAGAACAATTGAGAAAGTTGACTAATGTGAAATTTAGGATCCAAGATAGAACTAATGCAGATTAATCAAGATGTAATGCAACCAAATCAAGCTAGTTAAACAACTTTTACACCTATAAGGAAAGTTTCAGCTACTGATTTTAATAGGAAGGAAAACAAGAGCAGTTTCAATGAAAAATTGACTATGAATCCAAATAACAGTAAGACAAAGACAGATATGACCTAAATAACATAGAACAAGCTTGAAGCAATATATCTAACCCATAATGATAACCTCTAAGCGGTCTAAATAAGCAATCAAACACCCTTCAAATTGCCAAAACTTAATCTAACTCTTGAAAATCGGTGAAACTATCACTCGACTTAATCCAACTACTCAAATTACTTTTAAACTCATCATTAAAACATTCTTAAAAGCAGATTTAAGTCCGTAAAGCAGTTGACTTCAAAATTGACTTTTGTTGACCATTTATGTAAAGCGGAATTGAACAAAATGAAAACACTAAACAAGCTCACATAAGCTTTGTGAAGCTTATGAGAACTCAAACAAACAGTAACTAAAGCTAATAACACAGTAACACTGAATTATGAAATTTAAATGATAAGTAATAAAATTGAAAAGGAACAATTCATTAACTAATATGAGAATTCAAAAACTGAAATTACAAGAAGCTACTTAACTAATTAGAATGACAGAAAATGAATGGTCAAAGCCTTCTAATACATGAAAAACTGGACAAGCTAAAATGTGAGAGAATTGGATCTTTTATAGCTGAGCAGATGGCTTGGATTCCTTTCAGAAGGTTCTGGGACTTCTAATCTGAGCCTTTGATTCATCACTGCATCATCAAGTCAAATCTCAATCGTTGGATCATGTGGTGAGGTGTTTGAGCCAATGGGAGAGCTCCTTTTGTCCACTGTGGCATTCTATTGCATCATATCTTCTGACAAGGTGGCGGGGAGGTTCTAGAAGCCTTGAAAGATTCTAAGTACAAAGCTTGGTGTTTGGAATTGGTGATTGGGTGGGTGTCTGGGGTGTGTTTGTTTGGGGAAGAAAGAGTACAAAAAGCGCGTTTGGTTTGTTTTGTTTATTATAAATTGAAATGGTTTGGGTCGTTGATACGGGTCTTGGGATGGTATTGACTTGGGTTATAGCAATATTAAAACCGGGTAAAAGGGATTAGGGTAAAGATTTGATTTGGTTTACAACGTGGCGGGTTGGGTGGAATTGGGCGGATGGCATTTTGTATTTTGGGCTTTTAGATTGTTTATTGGATTTAAGATAATGGTAATGGGGTAATATTAATACACTTAGGACCATATATGAATTATTTGCAAGACAAGGGTCCAAAAGTGAAAATGATGAAAGAGTAAGGGTGATTTTGGTAAATGGGATAAGTGAAAGGTATGAGGGTATAAAGGGTAAAATGGGAAAGTGAGGGGTAATTTGTGACAATATGGTAAAGTTGAGGGGTAAAATGGTAAATTTGTGAAAGTGAAGGTGTAATATGAAAAAGTGATAGAATGACGGGTTTTCAATGAAATCTCCCAAACCATGTCCCGAACTCCGCATTTTGATCTTTTAAGCACCAAAATCTACGAAATAGCATCCCCAGAAACTTCAGACACTTCTCTCTCGTGCTCGGTTTTCTTCGGTTTTGGCTTCTTTTTGTGTGTTTTAACATATCCGTACCTGCACAAGCACAAACTCAAGAAAACCACAAATATAAGCAATAAACGGCTTTTCCTTGGTTGTTTTGGGTCAGTTTTGATAATGAAAAGATATGTGAATAAGCACATATCAACCAGCTTCGCGCCATCAACATGAAGTTAAACCCCAAGAAATGTTCCTTCGGTGTAGAAGAAGGACAATTTTTGGGACATCTGATCACCAAACAAGGTATTAAGGCCAATCCTTCGAAGGTTAAGGCCATCACGGACTTGCAGCCTCCTGAGTCCCTAAAGGAAGTGCAAAGTGCGAGCGGAAAGCTAGCAACCCTCAGCGATTCTTATCGAAGGTGCGAGATAGATCTTGCCATTTTCAAGACACTTAAAGGATGCACGGATAAGAAGGCGTTCGGTGGGCCTTGATCTGACGCCTTTCAAAAGCTCAAGGAGTTCATGGCTATTCTACCTACACTTACCGCCCCAATCAAAGGCGAGGTGTTGTTTATGTACATCGCAACCTCCTTTGAAAGCATCAGTGCTGTGTTATTGGCAGAAAGGGAGAGGAAGCAAATCCCTATCTACTTTGTTAGCTGGGTTCTACAGGGAGCGGAGCTAAATTATCCAGCGTTGGAGAAGCTAATCTTGGCTTTGGTCCATGCTGCAAGGCGCCTTCGAAGGTACTTCCAAGCTCATCCCATAACCATACTCACTGACAAGCCTATTAAACATATACTTTCGAAGCCGGAGAAATCGGGAAGGATAGCTAAGTGGGCCATCGAGCTAGGTGAACACTAAATTGAATACAAGGGTAGAAACTCAGTCAAAGGGCAAATATTGGCAGACTTCTTAGCCGAAACACCTTCCGAACGAGCAGACACAAGGTTCTTGACAAGAAGCTGTTAAAAGCGGCGAAGGGTGGAAACTTTACACCGATGGAGCCTCGGATCGGCGGTTCGGCGCAGTCTAATGCTTGTTGACCACGAAGGAAGGTATACTTATGCACTCCGTTTTGAATTCGATGCTACTAACAATGAAGCGAGTCTGAAGCCTTGCTAGCGAGCCTCCGGTAGCTAAGGACATGGAGGTAGAAGACTTGGCTATTTTGTTGACTCACTGGCGGTGGCTAATTAGATAAAAGGCTCTCTGAAGCGAGACAACTGTGATCAAGCAATACTTGGATAAGGCCAAGGAGATGCTCGAAGGGTTTATATCCTACAACATAGAGCACGTTCGAAGAAACCAAAACAAGAAAGCGGATGCGCTTAGCAAACCGGCATCAATGGCATTTGCTCATTTAACTAAAGAGGTTACGGTCGAAGTGTTGGCGACAAGTCCATCGTCCGAAAGGAGGTGTCGGCGTATCTTGGAGGAAGACTCAAATTGGATGACTCAATTAGAGAATATCTAATAAGTGGTATCTTGTCGGAGGATCGAAATTAGCCGAAAGGTCCGCATCAAAGCACCACGATGCGAGAATCATGGGGAACTACCTATCTTGAAGGTCCTTTTTGTCTCCATGGCTTCGTTGTGTGGGACCTCGGCAAGCCGCCAACATCATTAAAGAAGTGCCCGAAGGCTCCTGCAGGCTTCACGCAGGACCTCGTTCCGTTGTTTCGAAAATCATGAGGATCGGATATTATTGGCCTTCGATGCACAGGGACGCAGTAGAAATCATCCAGAAGTGTAAAGCCTGTCAAGTTCACTCAAGGGTGCCAAGGCTACCAAAACAAGATATGACATATGTGACATCCGCATGACCTTTCAGCCAATGGGGAATAGACATCGTAGGCCCTCTACCAATTGCTTCAGGAGGAGTAAAGTTCTGGGTCGTAGCCATCGATTACTTCACGAAATGGGTGGAGGCTAAGCCTTTGGCATCCATCACAGGAAGGCACATGGAAAAGTTTGTTTGGGAATGATGATGTACCCTCCGAGTAGCTCGAAGGACACTCCTCCGAGACGTGTCGAAGCCCTTCCATACGAAGGCCCAAGTTAGGATTCTGAAATATCCATAGGCGTCAAACCATTCGTTGGTGCGAAGGTTACCTATGGGAATTCGCCACTCGAAGCCTTAAGCCCTTGGGGTATGGTGACGAAGGAACAATGGATAAGGAACCTCGACTTAGTCAAACCCAAGATCTCCCTCTCTCTGGCTTCCCGTCAAGTCGAGAACGTGGGTCACTAACCCCTAGCGGTTACCCACAATCATGGGACGCCCCATGATCTCCGATATTCATGCAAGAGTGCCTCTAACCGTATTTCTTCCACTATAAATGGGTTAGGCGGACGATGGTTTATGGTATGCTCATTTCACACTCATCTCTTTACTTTCACACACTTATACAACCATAACTCATACTTACTCTCACGCCGGAGGTGGTTCGCGAGGTCCTACCCTGCGCAATCACTAACGTAGTGTCTTAGTATTTCTTATTCTCGTGTTACTGGTGAGCCTTGGGTGGAACACACACCCTCATTACTTTGATCCTCATCGAGCCAGTAGTGCAATCTTTGCACAATCGGTGGCGCCATCCGTGGGACCACAACTATTAGTCCCGTAATCACCCGGTCCCAATACCTTAACCAACTCGCTACTTTTCCCGGCATGGAACCGGGAGAGAAGATTCACCTCCACGGGTTTCTCTAATCTGGTCCCACTCACCACAACTAACACCGATAACCTCGCCCCATAACAACCTCAACCTTCACCACACGATCTCGTTTGGAAACTACTCCGTGCATCACGCCTCAACATCCGCTAACCCTATTCCGGACATCGGTCCGCCTTCGTGAGGCAAACTTTGAGGCCTTAGATTCTTTGCTAAGGGCTCACAAGAGACATGTTCGAAACGTAAATGCGGAGGGAGTTGGAATACTCAGTGAGGAGTATGACGAGGAGATTGAAGTAGAGGACAGCCTCAACCTATGGGCGGGGGACGCTCGGCCCACGAAATGGTTCCCCTTCCGTTAGAAGGTCAAATGGAAGGACGGTGGGTTTTAAAGAAGGACTCGGAGGAAATCCGGGTAGAAGGGAGAATGCATGGTGAAAGGAGGCGAGAACTCCAACGGAGGAAGCAACCCAAGAGGAAATGGAGGGTAAAACCTCCTCTTCTAGCGACACATTTGGGAAGAGAAGGGCGGGGCTCGATACCACCCTCTTATGTTTCGAGTATCGGAGATCCATCTCCTACTCCAACATGAACCAATTACCCCTCTCCGGAATGAATCCCTACTTACCTACTCAAACCTACAACACTTACCCTCCAAATGGTTCAATCCCAAACCCGAATTACAGCAGATGCCCTACGGACGATTCCTACACAATCGATGGGAATATACCCTTCGTACCAAACTTCCACTGCATACCCTACCTATTCACACCATTTCCTAACCCGTATAACCCTACACCTATTTATCCACCTCCATTACAACCCTTATGGTGCGAAGCCTCGGAGCTTGCACACCCTTCGTGAAATGGATCGAGGACTACCCTTTACGACGGCGTGAAGATGCCTACTCATATAGGCACCTACGATGGAAAAGGTGATCCCGATAACTTTCTCCACTTATTTGAAGGCGCTATCAAAATGCAAAAGTGGGTCATGCGGTAGCATGCCATATGTTCACTCACACGCTCGGAGACTCCGCAAGAATATGGTGGAGCAGACGTAAGTGGGAAGCATTGTGAGTCTAGATGACCTTAAGGCTAAGTTCGGTTACACTTTAGCCGCGGAAGAAGCACACCAAGACTCACTTAACCGTGCACACCATCAAACAAAGGGACAACGAAGCACGAGGGCCTTCGTTACGGATACTTGATGAAACTTTGCGGATTCGGGTCTACACGAAGATCGAGGAGGATCTCGGTTTCGTACATGGCCTCCGAACTCGAAGCTTGGTGGAATTCACGTCACCGATCTTCCCAACACCTACAAGGCCTTGATTGAGAAGGCTTACACTGGATTGAGTCTAAGGAGGTAGCAACAACGGGGATCCGATAGAGCCAAGGGAAGCGTTTGACAAATTCTCTAGAGGGTCCTCACAGGAAGGATCCAAAACAAGAAGAAGAACAGAGATCGCTTCACCCCTACAACAAAGTCTCGAACCATGGATTTCGGCAAACTTGGTTAAATCTCCTCGAGAAATCCTAGCAACAGAGAAGGCCATAAAATCCTTGATCCCCACCTCGGATGATAACACGAGGCAAGGCCGAGACATGTCAAGCATCGCCATTTCCATGAAGATCATGGACATGACACGAACAACTGCAGGGAATTAAAGCGGATCAAGAGGCGGTGCGGTCCGGACGGTTAGCACACCTAGTCAAAGGCATAAAGAGCGGAAAGGACAAATTCTCGACACTCACCGAGAATGGAAGGGAACAAGAAGGAAGCTGCGCCCAGAAGCTCCGATACTAATGGTACACAAAGCGATACCACTTTGAAAGGAAGGAAGCGGAAGAAGAGCTAGGAAGTGTGGGAAACAACCTTTCCCACATATTAGAGCGCGACACCTTCGACCGATCCGTGATCATCAAGGTACACATATCCAGGAAGTGAACCGGCGTATATGGATTGCGGAAGCTCTACGAAATCATCTACGAGCATTGTTTCCTAAAGCTCAAGTCATCTATCTCGCTCACGGAGGGTCGACTCAAGGCACCGCTAGTAGGTTTCTCGGTGAACACTCATGGCCTCTGGGAGAAGTACCATTGGAAGTCACCATAGGCGAAGGCCCCTTATCCCCGCGGAGACACTCATTTTCGTCATCGTGAGGTCGATTCTCCTTATAATTTATTAATAGGAGAGCTGACTATGCAAAAATGGGAATTGTTGTTTCTACTATACATCTTGCTATTAAGTTCCAAACCCCTTTGGAGTAGGAACTATTCGTTCTAGTTATGGAGCGGATAAGGGTGTATATGGTGTCAAAAGATCGAGAGAGGAATCGGAGGAGCCTCAGATGGCAATTCTTAGTTGTCTGGATGCGAGAGGAGCGAGTTGTCGTAAACCCTAGCTATCCCGAGCATGCGGTGGTAGTAGGGAAGCAACTCCCGCGAATTTCAAGGCGGCTCACAGTAATTACGTACTAACCTTGATGTTTTGCTTGGAAATATTACGACATGACGGGTGTTCCAAGAACATTGCGATAGATGGGCGGTCCTTGAGCGGAGCATAAACTCAATGAGTACAAGCACATTGAGCCCATAAAGCGTAAAAGGAGAAGCCTTGCCCCAGGAAAGCGTTGCGACTTGCAAAGAAGTTGATGAACTTACACAGCGGGCATCCCGAGGAGGTTAAATACCAAACTTGGGTGGCCAACCGGTCTTTGGTAAAAAGAGCGGCGGAGGGTGGCGCGTGCGTGGATTTCACCGACATCAACAAAGCATGCCCTAAGGATTGCTACCCCCACCCGAAATCGATTGGAAGGTAGAATCCTTGGCGGGTTTCCGGTTAAAATGCTTCTTAGATGCCTACAAAGGTACCATCGGATCCGGATGGCCAAGGAGGGCGAGGAAAAGACGACCTTCTACACAAGTAAAGGTGTCTCATTGTTACTGAAAGATGCCCCCGGGTTGAAGAGCGCAGGGCTACTTACCAACGTCTCGTAGATAAAGCCTTCAACAAGCAGATGGCGGGAATCTCGAAGCCTACGTTGATGACATGGTTATCAAGAGCAAGGCGAGGAGGACCTACTCCTTGATGTACGAAACATTCGATCGACTCGGGAATCAACATGAAGTGAAACCTAAGAAATGCTCCTTCGGTGTCGAGGAAGGACAATTCTTAGGACATTTGATCACTAAGCAGGGGATCGAGCTAATCCTCTAAGGTCAAAGCCATCTCCGATCTCCAAGCCCTAAGTGTCTAAAAGATGTGCGAGCACGAATGGGAAGTTGGCGGCCTTAAGTCGATTTTTGTCGAAAGGAGCGACG
The DNA here is from genome assembly GCA_022545495.1 of Chrysanthemum lavandulifolium. Lineage (NCBI taxonomy): Eukaryota > Viridiplantae > Streptophyta > Magnoliopsida > Asterales > Asteraceae > Chrysanthemum > Chrysanthemum lavandulifolium. The sequence continues at coordinate 188,790,622 of CM040246.1, forward strand.
GGTCCCTACCCTTCTTCAAGACACTCAAAGGATGCGCGGACAAGAAAACTTTCCAATGGAGCCGGGACGTCAAGTAGCCTTCGGAAGATGAAGGAGTTCATTGAAATACTTCCAACATTTACTGACCCCAATCAAAGGCGAAGTGTTGTTTATGTACTTAGCATCCTCAACAGAAAGTATTAGCGCATCCTTATGGCGAGAGAGAAAAGCAGCATGATCCCAATTTACTTTGTTAGAGGTCCTACAAGGAGCGGAGGTCAACTACCCAACCTTGGAGAAGTTAATGCTCGCCTTAATTTGTGCAAGGAGGCTCCGGCGCTATTTCGTGCCCACCCAATTCTGGTCTTAACCGATAAGCCCTTTGGCGGATCTTGTCTAAACACGAAAAGTGCGGGAGGGTGGCTAAATGGGCTATTGAACTCGGAGAACATGAAATCGAGTTTAAGGGCGTAGTTCTATCAAAGGGAAAATTCTTGCGAAATTCTTGGCGAAACACCTTCGGACCCGATGAAGAAAAGGAAAAGCCCAAAGCTAATCTTTCTCAAGTGCGAGTTGAATGGAAGCTTTACAGATGGAGCATCCAGTTCCGATGGCTCGGAGCGGGTCTAATGTTAGTCGATCACGAAGGAAGGAGCATACATATGCTCTTCGGTTTGAGTTGAAGCCACAAACAACGAAGCGGAATCTGAGCGCTACTAGCAAGACTCCGACTAGCCAAAGATATGGAGGTCAAAGCTCATTGTCTTCGTAGATTCCCAATTGGTGGCAAACCAAGTGGCGAGTTCCTACTGAAGCAAGGCAACCCGTCATCAAGCAAGACTTGGAAAAGTCAAAAGAGTTGCTCGAAAACTTCAACTCCTACACCATCCAACATGTTCGTAGGAACCAGAACAAAAAGGCAGACGCACTAAGCAAGCTAGCTTCCATGGCTTTCGCTCATCTCATTAAGGAGGTTCTCGTGGAAGTTCTTCCTGAAAGATCCATCGTTCTCAAAGAGGTTGCCGATGTAATTCACGAAGAAGGAGAGACATGGATGACTCCCATAAGGGAATATTTGATAAGTGGTCTTCTCCCAAAGATCCCAAGCTTGCAAGAAAGATTCGGGTTAAGTCCCCGATCGGCTAATAGGGAAACCCTATATAGGAGGTCGTTTTGTCACCTTGGTTACGATCGAGGCCCAAGCAAGCTTGAGCATCATAGCCAAGTCCATGAAGGATCTTGCGGTCTCCATGCAGGACCTCGCTCGGTTGTCTCGAAGATAATGAAGTTGGGCTACTATTGGCCCTCGATGCGAGTGGACGCACCAAAATCATCCTCAAGTGTGAAGCTTGTCGGCTACACTCAAGCGTTCCAAAAATGCGAAGCAAGATATGACAAGTGTGACATCCGCGTGGCCCTTCTCCTAGTGGGGCATCGATATTGTAGGACCTATGCCTATAGCTCCCGGAGGTTAAGTTCTTGCTAGTAGCGATTGACTACTTCACCAAGTGGGTGGAAGCAAAACCCCTAGCCTCGGTGGCAGGAAAGCAGATCGAGAAGTTTGTATGGGAACACATTGTGTGCAGATTCGAGTGCCCACATCATCAAATCGACAACGGAAGCAGTTTGCCAAGGAGTCTTCTATGACTTACATCAAGGGCTCAACATAAAGCAATCACGGACATCCGTCTATCACCCACATGGTAATGGACAAGTGGAGGTTACAAGCAGAGACATCGTCAAAGGGATCGAGAAAAGGCTAGGTCGAACTCATCATGGATGGGTGGGCGAGCTCCCTCAAGTCTTATGGGCTCACGGACACATCCTAAGTCAAGCAACGGAGAAACTCCCTTGACCTAACATACGAATGCGAGCGGTCATCCGCCGGAACTAATTGTACACGGAGGCGTGTGGCGTATGATGCCTCCCAAAATGATGATAGGATCGGGAAAACCTTGATCTCCTAGAAGAAAGAAGAGAAATAGCCTCCATCCAGAAGCAATACACAAACATAAGATCGAAGGCTACTATAACAAAGGGTCGGACCTTCCACTTTCAAGCCGGAGAATATGTCTGCGCCTCAACAAGGCAAGCAAAGCAGTGTCGTGGGCGGGACCAACTTGGGAAGGACCCTACATGGTAGCCGAGGCCTACGGCAATGGAGCATACAAGCTGGCCACTCTTCTCGGAGAACCCATCGACAAGACATGGAATAGTGCGAACCTTGAAAGTTCTATGTTTAAGAAGTACTTTAACTTTTTCTTGTAATCAAAAGCTTCTCAAGGAAAGCACACATTATTGGTAGTTGTCTTAGTTTTCATTTCAAGAATGATGTAATCCTCCTACCAATTCAATGATAAATAAGACATTTCCCACAAATCTCTTGCTTCGTTTCTTAAACACAAAGATTTGTTCAACCAAGTCGTTAATGAGTTTCAATGTCGAATGGCTTGAGGTGTAACATATGCCTTATTATTCAAAGCCAACTTAAACATTCACATTAACTCTCTAGTAGATTTTGGCGCTTGTAAAAAAATTTTTTAACAAAGCCATGCTATGTAAAGGATTTGAGATAGAGTGGGTCGCGACCCTCATCAATGGTCAAGTTGGCCATTATATTCTTGGTGTTGTAATTTACACACAATGAGGTTGTTGAACATTAGGTTGTAAAATTTAAGCGTCGCAAAAATGGCGTAAGAGAAGTTTACATAACAAACTTAAGCTAAGTATGTAGAGGTATGTCCTCTACACTATTGCATTCAAAATATGGGCTACTGCCCTTATATCTGCATGAGGAGCCTAGACTCCCGTCAAATTGTTCTTGGCCCATGGCCATACATCACAAGCATTTAAATTGTTTGGGAAAAAAGACACACATTGTCACATAAAATAAATTGTCTTAAGGGTACATGCCACCCTTTGGAACCAAATTATCGCTAATGAGTAGCCTTTATTCTTGTTTCTTGGAGAGGGAGTGGAGGAGGTTGCACCGAGACCCGCTTAGTAGACATGGTCTTCTTGGTCGGAGTGGTAGGCTTCAGATTTTCGAGGTTTCTTAGGCAGGAGATCTTGAGGGTGCCATTGGATCTTTGGTTGCCTCGGCAAGGAAGGAGTACTGCGGTTGCAAATGCATTTCTGCCTCATCATATTCAGCCTTCAAGTGGGACGGTAGCACTCAATCTTGGAGAGGTCCACGAGCTTACCCGTTTTGGCGGCCTCCTCGAGCCAAACACCGTCCATGAAATAGGGTCGACTTGATGACCTTCCACATCCGAGCTCGGCTCGTCCACGTGGTAGAGTTCCATGGCTATGTAAGGCACCACCTTGAAACAACCGCACGATCTTCTGCGGCATCTTATACCTCATTTGCGGGCCATCGATCTCCTCCCTCAACTTCACCTCTACCTCTCCAATCCTAACCTTGTCACTTTCCAACCCAAAGCACTTAGCCTCGAGGCGACATTCGACCCGGTGAGAGTAATAACCTTGGCTTCTTCCGGTTTGAGATTGCCACGTTCCACGGTCAGTGAACTATCTTTTCTCGAAGGTCTTGGACGACGGGGTTCTTCTCAACGTTCCCTCAATCTCGTCACACTTTGCTTCCGGCTTGGCCACGGTTTAAGCAACCCCTGGTCTTGGCATTCAAGTGATTATCCATCACCGCCTCGCAACCCCATTATCATGCATGTCACGGAACTTCTCAATGGACATGTTCTCTAGCATACTCTTCCTTTGTGGAGGGTCACATGGTCAACAATCCGATGACGAGCTAAGGCATTTGGAAGCTCTTTCGTCTCGGAAGACCTACGAGCAACAAAATATACACAGTTAGCATAACAGTTATATTTTACCTTCACAATGTCTCATAAGACAAAAATACTTACCATGAACCTCAGCGGATTCATCGGGCAACCGAAGCGAGACTTGATAAGCTTTTTGCCCTCGGTACTTTTATGCTTCACAACTCTACTCCCGTGAGGTAGGCATGAGATTCTTCCTTTTGTTGGTGGATTTCACGGTCTTGGCAGCTGTCCTTTCCTACTCTTTAGCCTATCGGCTATTCTGTTGAACCAACGGCGGGACATCCTCATCCGCAGGATCGTCCGAGTCGGCAATATTCTCCACCGGTTGGGATGTGACCTCCACAGCCAGATTGTGGGGTCTTGATGAAATAGGCTCGCGGCAGAATGCTTACCTCATTGTTATTCACGAGATGTTGAAGGGAGCCAACGCCATAAGACTCCTCGGCTTTCTCCCGGGCATGAAACTTAAATCTTCATCAAATTCTTGGAACATGAAGTTTCGAGCGACATCTCGCAAAATAGAAGCAAAAAGAAATAAATATCGATTGCTACATTGGTCTATTTAAATAAAAGTGGATAAACATACTTTGTCCTTGGTATATGATCATAGGCTTCTTGGGAGACCCTCGACTCGAGCAATCCCACCATGTATAAGATGGCTTCAGGAATACTTGCACATCCACGGTACTTTGCCAAACGCGGTAACAAGGATCCTCCGAACCTCGTAGGCGGGGGTCATTATACCGTTTAGCATTATACCTATTCTCCTTGTTCGTGACTCACGAATATGTAGGGGAACAATAGTGTCTTGCACGTAGAAAAGCTACCCTTCCAACCCGATATGTTTGTGTACACTTTCTCAAGCAGTTGGGTACATCCGCTCAGTCTTTTGCTAGTGTCAACCAATTGCCCCCGGGGTACAAGTTCAAGAATCCTCTTAAAACTGTCAAGGTTGGTTCATATCCATAGGCTTTGCACATCACTATGAATGTAGTCAATTTGGCAAACCCAAAAGGATTGAATCTAGAGATATGAACTTTATAGTACTGCATAAATTCCAAAATCAATGGGTGCAGTGGAATCCTAAGGTTTGAGTGACTAAATGCATGGGTATACAACCCTACGAAACCTAGAGGGGCATCAAAGATACCCTGAGTGGGTTTGGGTAACATCACTTTATGTTCTATTGGAATAGGATAATCGGCTAAATGATCATGCAAATCTTTAGCAGACAAAGTGCACTTTTGTTGTTTTATAATAAACTTAGAATCCATGTTCCTATTTTTGAAACAATCTACAAGAGGAGAAAAGTGTTTACCTTGGTTTTCGAAGATGGGGCGCTTGAAAGTTCTTTGCGTGTAAATGAAGACGAGAGAGTAAAAGTATTTTAGGGTTTCATCATATTCCCTTAAATACCCCTTTTACCATCTCCTAATTCACACGTGTCCATCTAGATTACTCTTATCCAAGCCAAGCCACTTTTTAAATTTTAAATAAAGACTTTTGGTCTCCGGGTTACATGGGGATAAGTGATCACCGATGGCAGGCATTTGGATGATTTAATTAGCATTGAATGCGCTTGGTTAGTTCGTCGTTATCTCCCAACTAGCATATTTAGCGACATGATGGTGTTTTTGAAGCATGAAGTCGAAAGCAATGCCTCCTCGCTCATATGCATCACTTTGTTGGGGGCTTGATGATGTACCCTCCGAGTAGCTCGAAGGACACTCCTCCGAGGCGTGTGAAGCCCTTCCATCTGAAGGCCCAAGTTAGGATTACGAAATATCCATAGGCGTCAAACCATTCGTTGATGTACGAAGGTTACCTAAGGGAATTCGCCACTCGAAGCCTTAAGCCCTTGAGGTATGGTGACGAAGGAACAATGGATAAGGAACCTCGACTTAGTCAAACCCACGATCTCCCTCTCTCTTGGCTTCCCGTCAAGTGCGAGAGCGTGGGTCACTAACCCTAGCGGTTACCCACAATCATGGGGCGCCCCATGATCTCCGATATTCATGCAAGAGTGCCTCTAACCGTATTTCTTCCACTATAAATGGGTTAGGCGGATGATGGTTTATGGTATGCTCATTTCACACTCATCTCTTTACTTTCACACACTTATACAACCATAACTCATACTTACTCTCACGCGGAGGTGGTTCGCGAGGTCCTACCCTACGCAATCACTTAACGTAGTGTCTTAGTATTTCTTATTCTCGGGTACTGAGCGAGCCTTGGTGGAACACACACCCCTCATTACTTTGATCCTCATGAGCACGGTAGTGCAATCTTTTGCACTGTCGGGGAACACATTATCTGCCGTTCGGAGTACCCCACATCATCATCTCGGATAATGGGAAGCAATTTGCGAAGGGTATTTCGAGATTTTGCGAGGCTGAACTTAAAACAATCTTTCACTTCCGTCTACCATCCTCAAGGTAGCGGACAAGTGGAAGTAACTATGAGGACAACATCGAGGCATTGAACGAAGGTGGGATCGATACCACGGTTGGGTAGATGAACTACCTCAAGTACTTTGGGCTCACGAACACACACAAAGTCAAGTCATGGGGAGACACGTTTTAGCTTGACATATGGCACGGAAGCCGTCATCCCCGGAGTAAGTGTTGAAGCAGAAAGGGTCATGAACTTGAGCGGCAGACAATGAAGAAAGACTCTTAGCAACCTAGACCTACTAGAAGAGCGAAGGAAATAGCCTCAATCGGAGGCTATCCATAAAAAAGATTGAAAGGTACTACAATGCAGGGGTTCGGCCTTGACCTTCAAGCCCGGGAATCGTCCTCCGACTCAACAACGTAAGTAAAGATGAGTACCGGGGTAAACTAGGGCCTACATGGGAAGGACCCACGTTGTTAAGGAAGCATATGCATGAGCCTACAAGTGGAAACCTTGGATGAAGACGCTATTGATAGAACTTGGAATGGCACTACCCTTCGTAAGTTCTACGTATGAAACTCACAATGTCCATGGACATTTTTTACTTTGCTTTCAATCAATGTATTTGCATTCTTCTCACTTGGGGAAAGAAGCATTAATGGTAGGCGTATAGTATTCATTTCTTAAAATGATGTAATCCTCCCTACCCACTTAATGATATAACGCATTTCCCTCAAATCTCTTGTTTCGTTCAATACAACAAAGATTTGTCCACCAAGTCGCTTATATAAGTTTCAATGTCGAAGGGATGTACAAAGACTAACAATACGTCTTGCTCATATGCATAACATCCAACTCAACTTCACATTAACTTTCCTATATGGCCTTAAGGTATTTTAAGCCTTTAGCTGCCCAAAGGATTAAGATGGAGTGGGTCGCAACCCTCTGTCAGCATTTAAATTATACGATTGCTATATTCTTGGTGAAGTAATTACACACAATGAGGCTATGCATCTACCATACGCCTTAGGTTGTAATTTTTTTTACGCACAAGTAAATGTAAAGAGAAGAATCACACATGGCAAAATACAAGCCCTAGTGGCTTTGATGTAGATATTAATTAATGACTAGTTTAACTAGTCTCAACAGGCCGTAGCCTTAACGATCCATACAAACAAAACATTGTATTAGGCCGAAGCCTATACCACACACATCAAATGTTAATTGTTTCATCAGGCATATAGCCTGGAAAGGGACACAGACAAATTGTTTTTAAACATGGTACATACCACCCTGGGGATCAAATTACTACCACATGGTAGCCTTCGTCAAACTTTGGAATGGGTCGGATCATCAGAACCCGGGGATGGAAACTTTGGAATGGGTCGGATCAGCAGGTCCTCAATAGAGGCCGCTGGGTCCTTCGACACTTCGGCAAGGAAGGGGAACTCTAAAGCGGTCAAGGCATTGCCTGCATCATCATACTCTTTCTCATGAGTTGCCCTATAGTATGGAACATTTTCCAGCTTCACTGGTTCCTCTGTCGCAACTATCTCCTCCAAAGTGGTACACTTGCCATGAAATATATTTGCATTCACGGGTTCCCAATCACAATCCCACATCGTCACTATGGTAAAGTTCCATGGCAGCGTGGGGATGACTTTGGTTACCAAGTCCACCCTATCCTTCTTAAGCATCTTCAACGAAGGTTTAACCCATCTACTTTCTCCCGAGCTTGATCTCTGGTCCAATGACTTAGCTCTCTCTTCTTCCGAGCCTCCACACTTGGATGAAAGACGAGATATTTGCTCTTTGTAGCCTATGACCTTGAGCCTTCAAGAGTTAGCTGTTGCATTCGACTTCGCTTCTTTTGATTGACCTTTGAGCTTTTCAACATCGACTACGAGATCTTGCACCAAAGGGTTCTTGTCAAAATCCTCCATTGCATCTTCACATTTTTCTCAGTGCATACTTGATCCTAGCCTTCTCACAGCAAGCATGACATCCATTTCTTCTCGAGCCTTGGTGACACAGGCGACTCCCTTGTCCTGGTATTAAGTGGTTGTCCAACATGCATTGTCGACATAACTCTTGTCATGAAGATCATGAGCCTTTCCATGGACATGTTATCCATCACCCCTTCCGGTGGGTGGGGTCACGCTCTATAAGCGGATGACAAGCCAAGGGAGAGGAAGCTCCTTCGTGTCGGGAAGTCCTGCAAAGATATGTAAACTTGTTAATATATTATTACTTGCATCTCATTCTTTGTAACAGGAAAGAAACCTTACCATGGATGTCATCTCCGTTGGGCCCTTTGATGGCTGGAAACACCACAGCCTTACCCTGGGCACTCTTTTCCGGGTAGTTCAAGAGGGAGGAGTAGGGAGGATGAGCTTCCTCTTTGATGCAGATTTCACAGACTTTGCACTGGTACCTTTCCTGCTTCGGACTCTCTCACCAATGCCGGAGGGTCCTACTATGGCCAACTGTCCTTTTGAGACAGGTTGATAAGATCGTTTATGAGCTCAGCTAGGGATCAATAACAAAGACTAATAACATCCACAGCGGAATAAACTAATCAATTCTTTGATATTTAACAAGGTTTTCATTCACTAACACAAACTAATCTTAGACGTTTATAGGAACACGTCTAGATAACTAAACTACTAACTAAACTAATAACCTAGGCATTTACAAGACTATACGCCTAGGACACACACACCTCTTTAAGTCGACTACATCTTGGAAGACTTGTATTAATAAACCTACACCTATGTCCTCTTTATATACTAGAGGATTAGGGTTTACAAAATACTACAAAGGACTAATAAATAAAACTTCTTTTGCAAGCAAGTCCTTCCATCTTTTTGTAGGTTTCCTTCTTGTCGTATTAAGTCCCTCTTGTTTCATTCTTTTTGTCTTATCAACTCAAACGTATAATTCCCAACAATCTTCCCCTAGTTGATAATGACAAAATCATTCTTGAACGAACTTCCCTAGACAAAGTAGAAATTGAGATCGGGGATCTCACCATGAATGAAACAAGTATGTCTTCCTTTGTCTTCCCTTAATCCATGCCATGCCACTCGAACATCTCTTCCCTTTTGTTATTATCCAAATAGGGAGCATTATGCAAATAATGATCTTGACCACCACGAACCAATATCATACTTCCAATCTAAGCCGTCCAATGTTTCGAATTGCCCTCCATGAAGAACACCAAAATGCTTACTAAAAATGAATCCAAAACAATAGAAAACTCCATCTAGCAGTGGTAATAATGATCAACAATAGTAAAAATCAAACACTTCCCCTTGAGTGGTGCATGAACATCAAAAGATTCTTCAAATCTGTAAGCTCCTTGTAATGATCACTTGTGAAGAAAACTAAGTATAACCAACTTGATGCTGAAGTAAAACATCCCAAACTCGCGTCTTATGTCTTATACTAACCACGTAACTATGAAATCATACCTGATGATATATGAGTAGACCTCGATCTCTTGATAAAATCCTTATCTTCAATGAGACACTAAGCACAACAACGTAACTCCTTTAAGTGATAGCAAACCCTACTTGCTAGATTTACCAAGTCTTAGCCACAACATGAACGAACGAACAAGTTACCTCCTGCTAAAAGGTATAATAAAACACGCATCCAAGTAATTCCACTTCATCGTCAAATAAGTGATAATCAATCCTCTTCGTAACCAATTCTTCAATAAAATCAACTTCGAGATTTTTAAAATCTTTAAGTACAAGTAACCAAACATCTTATGTGTGTGAACCAATCTCATGTGTTTGTCGCTAAAAATCCATAACAATTATAATGCTCGACTTCCCCTCGAATCCAAAACCATACGAGAATGATTCGTGCTAAACCGTCAAGTTATCTCACACAAGCTAGCCACTTGTGAATGGCTAACCGTAAGAAACTTAAAGCAGTTCGGACACCAATGCAATGAAGTCCGGGAGAGTATAGTGTTTCCCGGTCGTTATGTCGGTCAAATGTGCGAGAATAGTCAAGCGTGTAGTGATCGAGAGGATTTGAACGGAAAAGAGTTTTGATTTATTATAACTACAGAAAAAGTATATAAATTACAAGGGCTTAAATGCAAATTAAAGAAAATTAACAAGATAAATTATATTAAATAAACGCTATCACTATTTTTAAACTGATGTTTTTGATTTTTCTTTTATAAAACTTAAATTTAAAAACTACGTGACGTACAAAAGAAAATGTGAACTGAAACAATATTAATCCTAAAAATATGAAAATGACATTTTTACAAACCTAATGATAAAAGAAAATTTTTAGAAAAAAGAAAATTATTTTTAAAACTATTTATCTAATTATTATTAATTAAAAACTATTTTTAACTATTTAATAATAACCTAAAATACAAGAAAATATGAAATAAAGCTAGAAAAATGAAATTATGACTTGGAAAAATCTAAAATAACTAAAGAGAATTTTCAAAACTATTTTGTATTTTTCGATTATTTTTCTATTTTTATGAATTAAAACTATTTAAAACTACTTAAATTGCTTAAAAATACAAATTTAACTAAGAAAATCTTGAAAAATATTTTTTTGACTTTTTATATTTATCTTAACTTAGGAAAAATGAAAACTTATTTTTTTGAAACTTTTCTGATTTATTTGTATTAAATGCTAATTAAAATGACTTAAAAACTGATTAAAATGAAGAAAAATACCAAACAGACCTAGAAAAATCTGAAAAATTCAAGATAAGTCTAAAATAATATTATGAATCTAGGAAAAATATAAAAACAGAGGGTTGTGTGCAAGAAACTGAAACTGCAATGCAAAGTGCTTATGAATAAGCACTTAGAATAAGCCAATGAAAACCAGAGACCACCAAAGTTATACATAAGCTACAATATACTAAAAGTACCCAAATGCAACTTATCACAACTATCTTAAACCTCTGAATTGCAAGTTACACAGATTTGGCTGATTTGAGTTTAGTGCTAAAAACAGTTTTGAGCCACCACTTTGCAACCCAAGAATAAGCTACACAATAAGCTAGAACTGAAAAACAGATATGGGAACCTCAAGAAGACCTGGCTAGCTATGTCTAAACCAAAGATGAACCCTGGATGAGCTCTGATGAGCTCTGTGCAAGGACTGCAAAACACCTGTGCAGACTCAGTATTAACTGAGTCAGTGCACAGGGCAATTAAGCCCTTATTGACAAGCTGATTTGAGGCTTGTAAAAAATTACAAAAATTCAATAAAAATCACAATAAGTAATTAGACCAGCTGAACTAGAAAAACCCCAAGTTTCACTTGATTTGACCCAAACCGAACCCATGAAAAATCATCGAGGTGGGCTCAAATGACTTTTTCATGTTTTGACTTTTGAAGCAGTTTGGAGAGTTTGACTTTATGAACTTTGAGACCAATTTATCAACCGAATGTGATGTTAAATGATGAAATGAAACTACGCAAGTTATACCTATGATTTATAAACACAAAACAAGCTTTTGAATTTCCAAAATCCCAACAGTCAAGCAATTAAGACAGAACTTATGTGATTTTGACTTTGGACTAATGTAGGTGCAATTTTAAGACAGATATGAGTATAAATGAACTCAATAAACCTAGACCAACAATCCTCAACCACTGAACAAACCTAAAACACAGATTAAGCAGCAATCCAAACACTACTTAAATTCACTGATATGCAATTTTAATTAAGCAAACTACCGCACTAGCTTGTTTCTTGATCAAACTCACTCTAATTACCCTAGTTAACACTAAATAAGCAGTAAGAACTAATATTAACCACGATATCTGATTTTGCGGTGATATTGAAAATGAACTCACATTTGTCCTAGCCACTATGGCTTGAGATTAATCAAACACGGATCCACTAGCCTATTTATATCAACCCCATTAGGATCGTTATTTTTATTGTGTTAGATGATTCGGTGGTCTTGGGAGATCAAAATACATGTTTTCCATTTTAGAGAGAAAGTAGAGTGAGAGGTTGTTCTTGCTAGAGGTTTACTCAAAGGAAATGTTAGATTAAAGTGAAGCACCACCCCTTCCATGGATGGAAGGGTATTTATAGTTACAAGAATACGACCTCCTATCGGCTGTGGATCAGGGATACAGTGGGTAAAGACCCGTCCTTCCTCCACGGTGTTGCACTATGCTAAACTAGACTAATAACTAACTAATAAAACAATAAATAACGTAACTAACGATTTGTCTACGAGCTAACTTATGCTAGATAACAGTTAGGGTGACCGACTCTTCACTAAGGAATTTTCTAATTCCTAACAATCTCCCCCTAAGGGAGGTCACCCCATGTTTTACATTTTGAATCCTAGCAATCTATTCTTGTCATTGTTCTTGAGCTCGTAGACTACAATTCTTCAATTCCGCAATCTTTGTGCTTTAGTAGTGCAACTTCAAAGTCCGCATAATTTGTACTTTTAGTGGAGGTCTTTGAACTGATCCACATCTTTGATGATCTTCGAGCTTTCTTTGAGATCATCAGCCACAGTAAATCTCTCTGGATCATCCATAGTAGTGTTGCCTTCATGTGAAGTTGTGACATTTGGACCGACATGCTCACACTTTTGAATCATGACATCTTTCCATCAGAGTAGCGGAAGCCTTATTGGTTCATGATATTTGCGCAGTCAGTAGCGTAAGCATAGTATAAAAATATCGAACCGGGTTATGTAGATATGCACCCAGTCATGATTTCTTCAATTAAGTGTGTTCTTTGTGAACATGCGGCTTTGGATTGACTCCTCAATTACGATCACCGCAATCGTCGGGGTGTACCGCAACGACGATTAGCAATAAAGCGCACGGAAGTGTCTTTGATCACTTTCGTTGAATTGAGGTACATGGCCCACGGTTCCCGTTGATCAAGACAAAATCTTTTGTGATCGGTAGGATTCCTAAGAATCTCCTTGACGGGGTTTCGCTTGTTGTTCTAGTTGTTCTCAAACCGAACGTCTCAAAGAAGACAACACGGAGTGAGTGAACCAATGAGTTGAGATTCACGATTGATGAAAATTGATTTGAAAACAATCGCGTATTGCTTAGAATAAAGAGTTTTGCAATCGACGAAGGTTTGATGAGAAAGATCAATTTTCAATGAAAACACTTTTGTATTTGAAAATAGTACACAATCGACGTGCTAGCGAAAAGAAGAGATTCGCACATCGATCGGTTTTTCTAAAAGTATTTTCAATCGAGATACTTTTGAATTTTGAAAACATAAGTACACATTCGACGTGCTAGAGAAAAGAAGATTTGCACATCGAACGGTTTTCCAAAAGTATTCGTCAATTCCATTCTCGGACCAAGGTTGATTCAAGGTGAATCTCCCATTGTTTCTATCCGGTTGTCACAAGTTTGATCTTACGAGAAGATCTCACATGTCACCCACCAAGAGCTTGTTAGATGTTGGCTCTAGAAGGATTTCCATCTTCATCGTGAATACTTTTACATACCACTCAGATGTTCTGGCAAAACCACAAGGATAATGCGTAGGACTCTCAATATATATTCTTACTTTCCACATTGTGTGAAACAGCAAGTTTTCATTAATTTTGTGTCCTAATGAGATATTGTGGATGATCTCTTGGCTTTAGACTCAATAGTGCATTATTGGTTCCTGTGTCGGAGACTAGGGAGAGGGTCTCCTTCTTCAATATCAACAATCTCTAAGATAAAGTCGATAGATAATGTCGGTTCCCGTGAGAATGAAACAATCCTTTTAAGAGGAACTTGAGTGGCTTGGGAAGTTTAGTGCGGTCGTCCTTTGGGTCCATGACGTCTTGTCTTCAATACCGGTGTTACCTTAGTAACAACCAAGAGTATATGTATTGAACCCGGTTCTTGCCCTAAGGTTGAATTGATGGAGGCTATTTCTTTTCACCCTTTTTCACATTCAGTTCTTTTCATTCTTCAACCCCTTCATGCTTACCGAGACTTCATAACTAGAACCTTGTTGGGTTTATTCCATTACTAGCTCTGTCTCGATCCGCACTCTTCCCATATCTCACTTTTCTCCTTTTTCAATATTCCTAAGGACTCTACACTATCTAGTGGATTATCCACAGGAAGATCCCTCCGGTTTCGGCGGATCGTGGGAACAAATACCTAACCTAACCATCCTTATAACTCCATGCATAAAGTAAATTGGTTGGTCTTTTGGTATTGTTCTTTCCTTCATGAAACCAATTGAAAAATCATTTGGAAAACCAATCAAGGTACTTGTGATACGAGATCAAAGCATTTTGTACCTTAATAGTTTTGATCATTTAGAAAACCTCCCCCTCAACATGTGCATATGATTTAGAAATTGTTTAGCACAAGGAGGCAAGAGAACTTTGAAATATTTTCTTTGATCACAATTTTCATCGAAAAAAGCCATTTGATTTTCATTGGTAAATTCTCCCCTCAATATGTGCATAGGATATTTGAAAACATTTTTATCACATAGAGGCAAGAGTTCTTTTGAAGCACATCCACAATCACAAAATCCATTAAGAAAACCATTTGAAAACATAATCAAGGTACTTTATAATCTCTTTTAAAAACTTTTGTACCTCGATGGTTTTGCTCCCCTCAATATGTGCTTCGAGATTCGAAAGCGTTTAGCACATACGAGAGAGCACTGCACAACCGAATCAAAGCGATCAACTTTTATCAAATTTCATTATTAAATCACAAATTCTCCCCGATCAAAAATATCAAATCCTTTGAGATTTTGGATCCCAAGTGATTTAATTAGGTTTAGAAAACATGGGAGAAAATGTGGCCTTGTTTAAATACTCATCCGGTTTTGGATAAATCCTCCTCCTCAACATGTGCATTATGTATTTTGAAATCGTTTGGCACATGGAGGCGGAGTGCCTTTAAAGGACTAAAACCAATTCCATTTAAAAGCATTTGAGATTTAAAACACGATCTCTACCCCGATCGAAATATCAAACCATTTGAGATTTGTGATCCCAACCGATTAAGTCATTTAGAAAAATTTGGGGAAAGACGTGGCAAGATTTAATTTTGAAAAATGATAGATAAGGACCAGATTTAGACATTAAAGATTGTTAGTGTCAGGTATGATAGTTTTTAAGAGATCTTTAAGTAAAATAAAACAATTTCACAATCAAACAAGAACAGAAAAAATTTCATTTTGACAGATCTTTGAGTTTTAAAGAAAACCATACCATGACATAACATTAAATCTTTAGATCACCACATTTTAGCGTACAAACGGACTTTTTGAAGATATATTGTATGAAAATATTTTAAATTAAATCACTCTCCCCCTCAATCGATGACCGAAGTCGATAATTGAGTGACTTAAGTTTTGATAAAATGAAGTCCGGTGATTTTCAAAATTTAGTCCAATATATTTTCAAAACAATATATTCCATTTTCAAAACAATTTAATTCAATTTACTCAAAAATTGTATAAAAATGGTATCCTGCACAAAGATACGTTAGTGGTTGAGAAGCTTCCGTTGTTGTTGTTGTAGGGTTGGAAGAAAAACCGTCTGCAAATGCAGTGAGACTTCTTCTTACGTTGCATTTTGAATGCCAACTGAGGTCCAATTAAGCTCCGTTTCTTCACTTGTGAAGAAAACCATCTGTGATGCGGTGAGACCTCTTACGTTGCATTTATGCCAACTCTCCATTGAAGTCCAATTAAGCTCCGTTTCTTCATTTGTCAACCCAAGAAATAGTTACCCTTTCCTTTCGGCATCCAATCATCATCATTAGTGGGATCCGGATCGGGAACATTCTTATATCCATGATATCTGCATACGTTAGTGAACACACATACAGATATATGGTGGTCGACATCACCCATAACAACAATCGACTAATTAAAGTCAATTCAACATAACAATCTGATCATATATAGCATGGGAATAATGTGTTCATCAAACTTTAATCATCTAAACCTAACAATCATATCCTAGAAACCTAGTCCTTCAACATAGGCAATTATATTTTTTCATTTTAACACGTAGGATAATTAAGACAGTCCGTTAGATGATATAAATTTGAAAAATATTCTTCCCCTCAATCAATGACTCTTTTTCTTGAAAAGTTTTAAAAGTCTTTGAAGTCATCGATTGAGTTTTTGCAAATTGTCTGAAAACTCGATCCCGATTGATTTTTCAAGCAACTCATTTTACCACCATTTTAGAAATACAACAAATATTTTTACGAAGAATTATAGACGGAAAAACATTTGTGTAGGGCAATGATCCTTGACATACTTTCCTTAAATTGTTTTAGGATAAGTGCACGAAATATTTGAAAATTGTTTAGCGTAGCACTTTCCTTTCTTTATAAGGCGGGTTGCTATCTCGAAATGATAGCAAGCCATAGTTTTAGCACGGGTTCTGATCAAGTAAGCGCAAGCCATATTTTGAAGCCGGGTTCTGATCGAAATGATAGTAAGCCATTTGATTTGTGACATGTTTTGAAAAGAATATTTACACCTCCTGCTCGAACTTCATCTATGGTCCCGTGCCATTATTGAATGACATTTCTAAGACCGTAGATGTTATCGATACTGAAGACATGTCTTGGAAAACATATTTTGGTATTTTTGAAATTTTCGATTTTTATGGTTTTGAAGGTTTTATATTTTTCTATTTTGTTTTGTTGGTTTTATATTTTTCTATTTTCTTTTGTTGGTTTTATATTTTTGTATTTTGTTTTTCGAATAAATATTTACAAGGATAGAATAGATGATATAGCTAAAGAAGATGATGATACGAGTACCGAGATAAGGATATCGAGCGACCCGTTGTAGAAGATAGAAGTCATCATCCTAAAACTTTCACCACCAAAGCTTCCGAGGCTCATGCATTGAAGAAAGAAATTGAACCATCTGAAAGTGAGACTCTGCGACTTCCCCAAACCGAAAATCCTTTGGATGAGCAGATTCAAGCTCTATTTCAAGCTTTCCTTAGCCAGTGCATAGAGAAGCACACCATAATCATAAATCCATTGCTCCATTTAAGAACGATAATCGAGGATCTCCATTCGGGGTTATATCATCAACAAGAAGAATAGCAACGTATCATCCCACTCATAAATAATCTTCTCAAATTTCATAACCACTGAATTCTGACGCAATCCATTCCATAAGGTGTCAAGAGAACACTTCCCCCAAGTAGTTGAGTTGATGTAGTCAGTCTCTTAGTATAATGCTCAAGAACTCTCCCGAATACACTTCATGAGGGGAATGAAGAACACCTTCCCATGTTCACATTTTTCTTCCCTGATGAACGTGTATGAAGCTCAAGAACCCGAAGTACACCAATATCAAAGAACTCTCCCGAATACACATCATGAGGGTAATGAAGAACACCTCCCTATGTTCACATCTTTCATCCACGATGAATGTGTATGAAGCCCAAGAATCCAAAGTACACACATTCCCAACGAGAGAATAACTGATAACACCTCCTCATGTTACACATTTATCTCCCCGAATATGTCGTACTTGTGTACCTCTTTATCTTGAAACTTTTCTAACATCTCTTCCCCACATAGTTGGAATAAGAACACTAAACGCCTTGATGAGTAAAACCTTGAGTTTCTCTGCGGTCATGACATTTGTTTTCCCGGAATATCTTCAATCACTTAGAAGAGTTAAGTTCATCAAGTTTACTCGCCATGAGTCAAACCTTGAGTTTCTCTGCGGTAATAACATTTGTCTTCCCGGGATATCTTCAAACACTTAGAAGAATTAAGCTCATCAAGATTACTCGCGTTTAGATGCGTGTCTCCTTTCCCCTTGCTGGTTTTGATGCTTGAATCAAGAACTCATTGAAAGCCCGTATACTAGAAATTTGTTGAGAAGAACACTTGAATTCTTTGTGAGAATCAACTTGTCAAGACTCTCTCGACTATTTATATCAACCCTTCAGAGACAATTTGAAGTGACCATGAAGAAGAAAACCCGCTATACCATACTTGAAGCTCAAGTCAACTTCCCACATTTGTATCTTAAGCTTGCACCTAATGATGGAAGAACGGTGTAGAGAATTTATGCTTCAAGCAAATCTCTAAGTACTCACTACCCAAACAAAGTATGAGACATTAACACCTCTTGCGATTATCCACACCGTCATATGCGTGTGACATTGAGTAAAACAAAGTAACTCCTAATAGTGATAGTTAACGGTCTTCAACCATCCACCTCATTGCTTTGGTAACTAGATAAACCAAGTCTTCAACTCAAATTCTTAAGCCGAGCAAGTTATCAAATAAAAACACGCCTTTGTGAAAGTCAACTTCAATCTCAAATAAGTGATAAATGATTAACTCAAGTAATCACCTTGTGTCACATGTCCAACAATAGTCAATATCAACGTCTCGAGTAGTCATTTGCTAAAGAATATGAGCAAGTCTAATTGGGAATTGAATCGACTTATAACTTTCTCCCAATTAGTGCTCTCCCTAAACCGACAATCATTTGATAAATGCCCGATTAAGAAGAAGTCTTTAGATCGTTAAATGCAACTCGTCTTTAGTCTTCTAACATGTAGCGAAAATGTAGAATGCATCGTAGACTCGACCTTCTTCAAGATTGTTCGGATGGGGAATAGATAGTTAACATCTTCAACACACACCAAAAGCATCCCACCAAAAGCATCCCAATTAACTTACATCTTGCAAATCCCTTAACTAAAATCCTCCCAATCAAACAAGAACGAAAGATGTTCATCAAGGAAATCGACAATCAGGCCATAGCGAACACACAAGATGGTAACACCAAACTACCAATCACATCAAACAAGAACAGAGATTATTCGAATCATCATGTTGATGTATACGTGAAGCATTAACGGAAGCACTTTGTCGATAAACTCATCAATTCGATTGAAGATGTCAACCAACGGCTCTTAGAAGAGAAAAACTCCATGTGAAGATGACCCGATAAGAAGAAGCTCGGTTCTTACATGAGTTTGAGCCGTATGACCATTTATATTCTCAAATGTCAATCAACAATGCAAAAAAATTCACACTTTTCTCCCTCAAGAATTGCATACGGAGATGCCATTCTTGACTAAATAAGTGAACATTATCCAAATGTAGTCTATTCACACTTCTCCCCGCAAAATCAGACACGGGATGTCGCCATCGTCATTATAGTTGAGAAAGTGGAATGAGAAAACAATCAACGATAGCCTGGTTCACTTGATGACCAAGCGCATGGAAAAAATATGAAGCATGTTGATGAGAATGGTCATAAATAAGAAGATTTCTTCTTCTTGAAGATAAAGCGCCTCGACACGCACACTTTTCTTTTCTTTAGAGAACGAGGCATGAACTAGTGTGTTCATACGTCATAAGAAGATTTCTCTTCTTCATAAGATAAAGCGACCTAAACGTACACTTTTCTTTTCTTTAGAGAACGAGGCTGAGCGAGGTGAGCAGACGTCATTATCTCTCTCTTTTCGCTCTCTTAGCAAAACATGTAATCATCCCCATTATCATTCAGTAGGCTATTTGTCGTGACGGTGATGGAAAACCCAATATGATGAATTTGACCACAAGTAAACTAACCCGAACTTGTGACTTAAACTTGCACATATGTAACAAAGAGCGGTGCGAGAATTCATGCTCCATTGAATCTCTTAAGTACTCTATACTCTTCAACCAACCAACCATCAAGTAATAGACGTACTTTACCTCTTGAAAATCCACAATTGAATGTGACATTGAGCACTACAATGTAACTCCTTAAAGTGATAGTTATTTTGTAGTAGTATGAGCCCAATTCCCCAGTGGTAAAAGAAAAGGTAAAAGACACCCAACAATAACTAGATTTCCAAGTCTTCATTTTTGATAATAAGCTCGAACAAGGATCATGAAGAATCTTCATCCATCCATCCCCGATACCTTCGGATACTAAGTGCACTCTACTCGTGATATTTCACTTCAACCTCAAATAAATAATCTTGAATTAACGTCGTTGTCACATCTTCTTCGAACTCGCTCAAATCTAGCCTTTTTGATATTTAAATGAACTTTGATAATGGTTTCATCCCGACCATGGTTTAGTGAGCATACCCCGTAAAACCTTGTAATAACCAAAGCGCCATGAAGGTAACCCAAACACACACCCAATTCATGAAGTACACCTTTTATCCCTTCTTTGAAGCGAAACCGTAGCAAACAACATCAAATAAGATCCCGAAATACACTTTCCTTTTCTCCGGGATGGTTCTATCATTACGGATTTTGCAACTCTATGGTTTAAACCGAAAAATAGATTCTTTCGTAGGATTTTACAAAACCAAGAATAAACCGTAAGATAGATCCGAAATGCACTTTACTAATACAAGGATGTTTCCATTGTCACGGATTTTACAAGTCTATAATTTAAACCGAGAAATAGGTTCTTCATGGATTTTACAAAATCAAGACAAAACCGTAAACAATGTCGGCTTGAATATGTTATAACGACTTTGGTTTCGGTGAATATCATTTTAGGGGAACATGCGTGGTTCATCGGTGGTTCATTATCCAACATCAACAACATCATCAACCATCCAAAACACTTTGGTAAACACATCATTCACGATTCGCATCGGCTATTGTGGTGACCACATGGAGAAGTAAACCCGATATACCAAACTTGATCATGAAGTAGAAATCCCAGATTTGTTACTTAAACTTGTACTAATCCTCGTGAAAAGAAGCGGTGTACCAAATGTACAAAACCTCTTGACATTCTCAACGAGGTGAGACACCAAGTGATAATTACGTTGTGGGTTAAGCAAGAAAGAATCACAAGCGTAACCAAATAGCCAAGTCTTTATCACCCTCTATAAAAGCCCAAACAAGTCATCTTCACGGAAGGGTAGAAAGAAAGAAGACGAAATAAGTAAACGTGCCCGGAAAAACTTCACTTCAAATCCAAATAAGAAATACCAAGTACTAACAACTCGTAGTCAACATTTTCCAATAAACACTTCAAGACGTGACATAGTATTCTTCGTGAAAATGTATACACCAAAGTATCAATCGCATACCACAACGACTCTCATCATCATACCAATTCTCACAATCAAAACTCATTAACGCAACACTCATCGCCACTAACAACTAGTCGTCCATGTTCAAGAATAGTTATCAACGGTCCAAATATCAAATCACATTGAAACACAAATCAACCCGTTCAAGTAAAGCAGACAATTAATACCGATCCAAACAACCTCCTTCTTTAATACGGTCCAAGTAAAACTTCCAAATTAATCTACGGTCCAAAGAAAGTCACTAAGTACTCAACTTGCCGTTTAGATATCCAATAATACATCTAAACGCGATATCCAAATGTTTAGAAGTATTGAGGTTTACGAGCGCTTAGATATCCAATAATGTTTAAATGTGAGCCCACGGTCCAATCTGTTTCAAGTAAGTAAAGTTACTTACAATTCCAAATACACAAGTAGTGAGCCCACGATCCAAGTCCACAAGCCCACTTCAAAAACCGGTCATAATTTCATAACCTAATAATTCGTGAGTATATACATCCTCTTACTCTCATAGACACCCTAAAACACTCATACCCACTCAAACCCTAATCAAAGATGTCCGCCTCCCACTCCTAAGACTTCTCTCACCACAGTTAACAAAATATGTCCGCCTCCCACTCCTAATCAACATACGCTTCATCTTACACTTAATCGGACATTAGGAAGACACCAAACCTTAAAGTCTCTCCCAAATTCATTCACCTCTTCCCTGAATCGCTCATAACCATTAACGTACAAATCACTCTCCTCCTCATAGTCCCCATGCTCGCCAGAGATGGCTTGAGCGACTTATATGCCCATGGGGATGGTTACATGTTAGTGACCGGCTTCAAGATCTTTAGTGGATCTCGGGTAAGGTTTAATTCATTTACGTTTTCTTCCTCACGATTTTGGTTATGAGCAATTAGAGAAAGAAAGTAACAATATTGTTATATTTCTTGACTCGTATATTCGAATATTAATGAAGTGAAAGCTTCTCAAAGATCGATGATGGATAGTTGTTTAACAACAAAAAATCTTAAAAGATTGTAAGCAAAGTTGAACTATCCGAGATCATGTACTTTTGTTTTGAGTCCTTGTAAAGATGTAGTTTTGAGTTGGGCTATGAATGTGAGGGTCTTTTGATTAGTCTAGACTAGGTTTGGTAAAGGTTGGATATGATTAGGAGATGATGTAACCGCATTGATCTTTTCGATTGTATACAAAATGGACCGATGATGTATATTATACGGAGGTTGAGTCTTGGTCTTTTGGTATTTGATATTTTGGTGTGGTCTTGGTCATCTCATACTTCATCCTTTTCGTCAAGTCGCTAGGTCTTATGACTAAGTCGCTAGCCATTCGGTTTGACTCAAAGTCAAACCGTCACCAAGTTGCTAGCTAATTCGCTAGCCAAGTCGCTAGCCAAGTCGCTAGCTAATCGCTAGGCAAGTCGCTAGCCAAGTCGCTAGCTTTTCTTGAAATAAGTCGCTATCAATATAGTGACAAGTCGCTACATAGAATACATTGCATCCGGACGGATATTAGGACAAGTCGCTAGATTATCCTATGAGTTTTCGACCAAGTTTCCACCATATTCATAAGAAACCCGAAACATGAGAAAAATGTGCATATTTGACCCATTTAAACACGTTATGACAACCCGAAATGACCAAATGACCTTAAAACACCATAGTTTAGAACCGGATATTCAAAAATGACACATAAAACATTTAGACTTAAACCATATGACCATTGTTTTGGACAATTGCACAAGATTAAACCATATGACAATTTAGACCAAAGCAAGATACATAAAAACATGTTTCGAGCCACACAAAATGATATAAATCATATGACACACGAAAATGATATAAAATCGGTTTAACTAAGTTTGAGCCACACAAAATCATCAAAACACAACAACCTTGGCTCGATACCAATTGTAGGATCGTTATTTTATTGTGTTAGATGATTCGGTGGTCTTGGGAGATCAAAATACATGTTTTCCATTTTAGAGAGAGAAAGTAGAGTGAGAGGTTGTTCTTGCTAGAGGTTTACTCAAAGGAAATGTTAGATTAAAGTGAGCACCACCCTTCCATGGATGGAAGGGGTATTTATAGTTACAAGAAATACGACCTCCTATCGGCTGTGGATCGTGGACATGGGTAAAGACCCGTCCTTCCTCCACGGTGTTGCACTATGCTAAACTAGACTAATAACTAACTAATAAAACAATAAATAACGTAACTAACGATTTGTCTACGAGCTAACTTATGCTAGATAATGTTAGGGTGACCGACTCTTCACTAAGGAATTTTCTAATTCTAACAACCCCATTAACTCGAATCAACCCAATTCCACTCTGCATCACCCATATCCATTTCCATTTCAAATTGAGCTCGGTTTGACTTTCTTTGACCCAAATCCAAAATTGCTTGAAATTGATATATAAGCTTACAAAAAGCTATAAAAGCTTATGTAAGCTTATTTGAGTTTAAAAATAAGCTAGTTGAAGCTTGGATATAGGAGTTGAAGGCGAAATTTGCTCTGATGATACAAAATATGAAACTAGATAAAACTTTGGAATTGATGATTAAAAGTGGATTATCTTGATAATGTAACTTGAGTTTAGTACAATAACACAAAAGATTACAATTTTAAGCTTAACTAAAACTTATATATTAAAACAACATACATAGAATTTTAAAACTAAAGGACTCTCCTCTTCTTCTCTTGCTTCCTTTTTATAGCAAAACATCTCTCTCACTACTCGAGCATATCCCACTTGATATCCGGACCATTGGATGGCTTGAGCAATTTTGGCCATTGGATTGATTTTGGCGCCAAAACACATATATGCCAGTTGGGAGGTTGAGTGTTAGGTTGAAGAAGCTTTAAATGTTTCTTGGCTTGGGGTGAGGTGGAGGGTAGGAGTAGGGAGATGATGATGGAAAGTGGGTTGAGTTGCGCAAAGTGATGATGGAGAGGGTAACCCGTGGTATGGAGTGGGTTGAGTCAAATGGGTTTGACTGGGTATATTAAAAGGAAGGGGTCAAATGTATGACAGGGGTCCAATTGGCTTGGGGGTCACAAGTCCATGGAGGTTCATTTGGTTTGTTTTTAGTATACTGAGGCTTGTTTGTAAATTCGAAAGTTGGAGGACCAAGGCTGCCATTTTCACAAGGTTGTTCCAAGGGACCAAAAGTGACAAGTTTCAATAGTACAAGGACCAAAATAGACTTTTCAAATTTCCAAGGACTATTTTGCCAATTTTAAACTCAAGGACCAAACTTGTAATTTCTCAAAACTTT
This sequence comes from Chrysanthemum lavandulifolium, assembly GCA_022545495.1. NCBI lineage: Eukaryota > Viridiplantae > Streptophyta > Magnoliopsida > Asterales > Asteraceae > Chrysanthemum > Chrysanthemum lavandulifolium. Next base: position 188,815,165 of record CM040246.1, read on the forward strand.
TGACATTTTTCACCAAAGGACTAATTTTGACAAGTTATGATTTTAAAAGGACCTTGGTGATTTTCTTTGAAATAAGTGCTCGGGACTATTTCGACAACTTTTGAAACTTGGGGGACTGAAACCGCCAATTATGCAAACTTAGCTCATTTTCATCCGATTTTAAACATTTTGCATCCGAAACATATAAAATGTAATTTTGAGATATTTTCGATATTTTGATGCATTTCGAGCATTTTAAACGCTTTGCGATTCAGATTGACCCAAAATGATGAGTATTTACACACTCATCAATCCCCACACTAAACTATTGCTAGTCCCTAGCAATCTTTTGAGAAAAACTTAATGGATTTGAATCTCTTTACCAAAAGCCATTACTTGGAGTAGCCAAATGTTTCAGTTCAAGTAAGAACCATGGTACACCGATAACCATGTGATTTTGAGCAAACCACCGACTTCCAACGGATTTGATTTGTCTTTACGAAGCCGTTTGCTTCGGACTAGCCAACTCTTAGATAAATTATCAATATTATCTTTGGTGAGTCGATTACCAATTATGGTTTTTCCATCGCCTTTACCACAAGCCATAAACTTGCGGGCTAGCCAACTCTTCACTAATTAAAGATATGGTGAAATGAATACCATACAATTTTGGGCAAATTGCAAGCCAACGGATTTGAGATATCTTTACCAAGAGCCGTTTGCTCTGGATTAGCCAATCCTTTTGTTTTTAGACATGGCGGATCGATAACCATAGGTCGAGTAAGTGCAAAACACTTACTCAAAAAAAATTTTGGCCAAAATGGGGAATTGGGCGGTATAATTACATGATAAAATTCGTGAGAATTCCCCACACTAGAAATGAATATTGCCCTCAATATTCAAAGTACCGCGGTTATGCCGAAACCGAGAACGAAAAGGAAAATACTACGCCATTATTTAGCAAGATTTTTTTTTTTTTTTTTACTCTTATATAAAACAATGGGCAACTCCCCACACTATGGTGGTATAAAGATAGAAAGAAGTCGAAATATGGGTGAAAACCCATATGGCATGCTCTTTTTTGATTCCCGAGTCGCTAGCTTGACTCGATCCCGCATTCATTGGTTCATGGGGAAAGTTTGTAGATCCGGGACAACCATAGGAGGAATGTCCTCTCCAAAATAATGCTTCAACCGATGACCATTCACTTTAAAGTTTGGACCATCGGGTTGAGATAACTCAATGGTTCCATATGGAAATACTTTAGTGATGGTGAATGGTCCGCATCAGTGGATTTTAGTTTTCCAGAAAATCTTCAATCTTGAATTGAAAAGAAGGACTCGATCACCGACGTTGAAAACGCGGTTCTTGATTTTCGAGTCATGAATCTTCTTTGTTTTTCTTTATAGATCAAAGAGTTCTCGATGCTTGATCACGGAGTTCATTTAATTCATTCATTTGAACTTTCCGGTGATCACCATTGTCTGAATATCAAAGTTGGCATGTTTCAAGGCCCAAGATGCCTTGTGCTCAAGCTCAACCGCAGATGACATGCCTTCCGCATACACAAGCTTGTATGGAGTGCACCCGATGGGTGTTTTATAAGTCGCACGGAAGGCCGAGTCGCCATCTAGCTTATCCGACCAAGAGGCACGGTTTTCACCAACCGTCCTCTCCGTAATTCTTTAATCCTCGGTTGGAAACTTCCACTTGCCCACTTGTTTGGGGTGGTACGCGAGAGAGACGGTGAGTTACACCATACTTTTGCATGACTCGATCAAATTGGTCATTGCAGAAATGCGTACCACCATCACCGATTATAGCTCGTGGAGTTCCAAACCTAGCAAAAGAGATTTTAAGAATTTCACAACAACTCGGGCATCATTGGTAGGCAAAGCCTTAGCTTCAACCCATTTTGACAAATAGTCAACGGCCACGAGTATGTATTTATTTCATGAAGAAGGAAATGGCCCCATAAAGTCAATGCCCGGATGTCAAAAATCTCACACACTTGAATGGCGTTTTGCGGCATTTCATTTCTTTATGAGATATTCCGTGACGTTGACAAGCGCCAGGTGTTTTGACAAACTCATGGGCATCCTTGTAAATCGTGGGCCAATAGAATCCGGAATCAAACACCTTCTTGGCGGTGTAGTTGGGGCTATGATCTCCCCAAGAGGGTCCGAATGGCAAGCCTTGAGAATGTCAATAGCTTCCCGACCATACACACATCGCTCGATGACTTGATCCGCAAATTTTGAATAAGTAGGGTCGTCCCTAAATAATGTTTTACATCTTTAAAGAATTTGTTTTTCCGTTGGGACGACATCCTCTCACCACGGTTACCCGCATGGTAATTTGCAAAGTCAAGAAACCATGGGGTAGAAGAGTCTCCACGAAAAGAAACCACATTGAGTGTTTCGAGAGGAAATGTTTCATTTATTTCCTTTTCTCGAACACATCTGGTGAGGGTTTTCTAGACGGGACAGATGATCGCAGCCTGTGTTCTCGGCTCCTTTTTATCACGTATAATGATATCAAATTCTTATAGAGGAGAACCCAACGGAGCAATCTCGCTTTGCATCTTGTTTTGCAAAGAGATATTTGAGAGCCGAGTGATCCGTATACACCACGCATTTGGTCAAGATAAGGTATGGCGAAACTTTTCAAACGCATACACCATGCCTAATAATTCTATTTCGTAGTGGTGTAATGGGTTTGAGCTTCATCATAGTTTTACTTTATGTAGTGGATAGGCCGAAAGTGCTTGGTTTTCGTTGCCCCAAGACCGCACCGATAGCAAAATCACTTGCATCGCACATGAGCTCAAAGGGTAAATCCCGATCGGGGCAACTAGAATGGGTGCTTCCGTGTTTTTCTTTAATGTTTCAAAAGCTCGATGCACTCGTGAGAGAAGATAAAAGGAGCATCTTTTTCAAGAAGATGGGTCATAGGCGAGCGATTTTAGAGAAATCTTGTATGAATCTACGATAAAACCCGGCATGACCTAGAAAACTCCTAATACCTTTGACGGTAGTAGGATGAGGCAATTTAGCAATAACATCGACTTTTTCCCTATCTACCTCAATCCCGTTTTTTGAAATCTTATGGCCAAGGACTATGCCTTCTTTGACCATAAAGTGGCTCTTCTCCCAATTTAGACAAAGATTGGTGTCTTCACACCGTTTTAGCATTTTATCTAAATGGGAGAGACATGTTTGAAACGAATCCCCAATGACCGAGAAGTCATCCATAAACACCTCCATTGTTTCCCCGATCATGTCGTGGAAAATTGCCATCATACATCATTGAACGTGCTGTGAGCATTACATAGGCCAAAAGGCATACGTCAGAGGCAAAAGTTCCGTATGGGCAGGTGAATGTGGTCTTTTCTTGATCCAAATGGATCAATGGGGATCTAAAATAACCCGAGAAACCATCAAGGAAACAATAGTACTGCCCCCGCTAATCTCTCAAGCATCCGATCCATGAAGGGTAGAGGAAAATGGTCTTTACGGGTGGCTTCGCTTAACTTGCGATAGTCAATGCACACACGCCATCCCGTAACCAATCGAGTCGGAATTAACTCGCTTTCTTCATTTGTGACAACAAGAATGCCACCCTTTTAGGAACACGTTGAATGTGATCGACCCAAGGACTATCGGAGATCGGGTAAATTAAACCGCATCAAGAAGTTTGAGAACCTCTTGTTTGATAACCTCATGAATCTTAGGATTCACCCTTCTCCGATGTTGGACCGCTGGTTTGAAGTCATCCTCCATTAAAATTTTGTGAGTACAAAACTCGTGGTTGATACCCTTAATGTCGGAGAGTTTCCAAGCAATTGCTTGCTTGTGTGACTTCAAGACCTTTATGAGAGCGATCTTCTCCTCCTTAGTTAAGTCTTTAGCAATTATGACGGGTAATTTATCATCACCCTCCAAGAATGCATACTCGAGATGAGGAGGTAGGTCCTTAAGTTCAACCTCGGGAAATTCATCAAGAGATGTTTGTACCGATTTGATTTCCTCAATCGTGATCTCTTTCGGAGGAGTGAAGGTAATGGATCTTCATTTAACAATTGCTCAAGATAAAGGATATCTCCTCCGAATCATAAACACCATCAATTCCAAACGGAATTGATTCATCAAGAGAAAGAAATTCATCGATCTCTTCCAGGAAGTCACCTCCTCAAATGGAGTGAGAGGGGAAGAGTCGGCAATGATAGGTTGAGAAGATGTGGTGGAATCCCACTCACGTAATTATGAAGATAACCAAGAAACTCTTGAGAGTACTCCTCGAAGCAATATCAATTAAATCGACTCGATTAATTGATTCAAGATCATAATTTGAGGAGTACCTTGAAGTTTGATCAAGGTTAAAGGTACGACTTCATTACCCACACGTAACGTGATTTCTTGCTCAAATACATCAATAAGAGCACGACCGTTCTCGTGAATCCTCGTCCAACAATGAGGGAACCCGAGGATCGCATCGAAATCAACAACCACAAAGTCACCGGAAAATGGAACTTTTCTACTTTCACGAATACATCCTCGGCGATGCCAAGAGGACGCGATATAGAACGATCCGCAAGCTCAAGAGTCATGCGGTAGGAACAAGTTCCTAAGAGAAAGTTTCTTCCATATCGAATAAGGCATCGATTGATGCTTGCACCAAGATCGGCGAGGGCAAAGCATTCAATCATTCTCGAAAAACACAAGGAGAAGAAATTTTCCAGATCTCCAAGCTTCTCGGGAAGCTTTTAATGTAACTCACGAGCAATTCTCGCTTAAAGGAGTTTTGGCCATTTCAAACAACTTTTCCTTATTGCTCAACATGTGTTTGAGAGTAGATGCAAACTTGGGCATCAACATGATGGCATCCGCAGCTTATGTCAAAATGAAGTTCTTGGAAAATTTGAAAGAATTTCTCCATTTGATGGTAGCTTTCTCACGGAGTTTTTGCTCATTTAAACGTGAGGGTAAGGAATAGAAGTTTTGATTTGGGGTTGCCAACCGGAGGTTCAAAGACAACTCGTGTTTGGTTTTGGGTTTGAACAACCCGAGGATGGACATTGCCGGTACTTCCGTTATTAGTAGGAAGTTCCTTGTCCTTTGTCGCCTCGTGTTCACTTTCCACTACCTTCGGAGAGAAGAAGAAGAGGTAGTAGGAATAGCGGGTCCATGATATGAAGCACCACTTGGTTGTGATCGCTTTGCATCGCCCCTGATTAGTGATCGTGTTGCTAGGTAAAGTACCGAGCCCGAGGGTCGATCATTTAAAGACTTCTTAATGTCGAAATCGCTAACCAACAACCGATTCATTTCCTCTTGGGATTTCATGAATTGCTTCAACAACTCATCGATGATGGTCCGCTTGGAACAATGGCTTGATTTTGCACAGAAAATTCGGCCTCTATTGTTAGGATTAGGGCCTTGATTTTGAAAATTTCCTTGAATATTGCCATGAAAATACCACTCGGTTGTAATTTCCGACTGGTTTCTATTGAAATTTCCTTGGTGTTGGAAATTTTGATTTTGATTTTGAAAACCGTTGTTTGGACTAAAATTACCTTGGTTTTGAAAACCTTGGTTTGGTCTATTTTGATTTTGATTACGGTTTTGGTTGAAACCGGAGGTCTAGGGTAGTGGTTAGGACGGTGGTTCGGGTCTATAGGAGCACGGTATTGGTTGCCTCCGGATTAGAAATCCCGCCCACAAAGATTTGCTTCAAAGGGTTACCATCGGTGGCCATACAGATTGTAGTAAGCATGGGGCCACCGCAGTAACATGAGACTTCCACTTTCTTAACTTCAGCAGGAGGTGAAGTTTGTGGAAAAGAGACTTTCTTTTGGTTGGAGAGAACCAAAGCTTGAATTGCTTCAGTGAGTTTGTCAATCTTAGCATCGGTGCTAGATTGACTCACGGGCGATGAAGTAGAAGGACCAACACCGACTTGGGAAACAACCGCTTGCTTCGTGCGCAAAGGCGGACTTTAGACTTGTTTTCAATGATCGCTAAAGCTTCTTTGATGCTTTTGTTTAAGAAATTTCCTCCAATGGAGGAATTGAGAGAATCTTGATCGATTGACTCACTCCATTATAGAAAGTATCGAGTAGCATTAACTCGGAGAAACCGTGGTGAGGACATTTGCGGAGCAATTCCTTAAAACGATCCCACGATTCATCAAGGATTCATCAAACTTTGTGTAAACTTGATGATTTCATTTTAAGACTCGTGGTTTTGGAAGGTGGATAAAACTCATTCACAAATTTCTTCACCTGTGTCTTCCCATGTCTCAATTGACCGAGGGGTTGTTTTCAAGCCAAACCGGCTTGTCCTCAAGAGAAAATGGGAATGAAGAAGCTTAACAAGATCGTAGGGACATTCTTGTATTTGATGGTAGATGCAATCTTGTTAAACCATCGAATATGAGCATGAGGATCATCCCGCTCAAAACCATAGAATTGACTTGAGGTTACAAGATTCAAGAACCGGTTTTGAGTTCAAAATTTTCACCACGATGGCGGGATAACAATAGCATCTCCATACCCGCCGATGGGTGCCGGAGAAGCTCACACATACTGGCGTTCTTCCGCCATGATAACGGAAGTAGTGTGAAGCGATCCGGATCTCGATCCGATCAAGGAGCAGAAGTCACGGACACGCCTTCTTGGAATCTTGACAAACTCACGAAATGGGCTCACAGATCTAGAAGAGCGAAAAGATACACTAGAGTTAACTCTAAGAGACCTCGAGTTAAGGAGAGGAATGGGAATTATGAAGGAATTATTAAAATGGGGTAAGAAGAATCTTTTTAGGTTTTCTCGGTTCAAACGATATATAACAACAAATCCAATTAAAACAAAATCGAGGCAAAACAACGATGAACTTAACCAATAATCACAAGATGAATGGCTTTGAAAAAGGTACAACAATCACAAGGACACAAAGGCAAGTTTTAAATCTTTTGTTCGGGAACTTATTATGGTCGCACCCAAGTTAGGTAGTACACTGCCTTGGTTTCATGTGGTAATCTTTTATGTTGTTATTATTAAACAAAGAAAACGACAAATCTTTTGTATTTTTATCTTTGATACATATATAGAAATAAAAGAAAAATATTTTTGTGTTTTATACGTTTTGGATGTTTTTGGGTTTTTTTGGATTTTTATAAGAAAATATATATATATATATATATATAGATAGATGGTATGAACAAGGAGTGAATATTCAAATCACTAACTGCTAAGCGTAAGATAATTAGCACAGCCCGGCAACAAGCGCCAAAATTTGATTCGTGCTAAACCGTCAAGTTATCTCACACAAGCTAGCCACTCATGAATGGCTAACCGTAAGAAACTTAAAAACAGTTCAGACACCAATGCAATGAAGTCCAGGAGAGTATAGTGTTTCCCGGTCGTTATGTCCCAAATGAAATCGAGAATAGTCAAACGTAGTGATCGAGAGGATTTGAACGGAAAAGAGTTTTGATTTAGTATAACTACAGAAAAAGTATATAAATTACAAGGGCTTAAATGCAAATTAAAGAAAGTTGGAGGACCAAGGCTGCCATTTTCACAAGGTTGTTCCAAGGGACCAAAAGTGACAAGTTTCAATAGTACAAGGACCAAAATAGACTTTTTCAAATTTCCAAGGACTATTTTTGCCAATTTTTAAACTTGAAGGACCAAACTTGTAATTTCTCAAAACTTTTGACATTTTTCACCAAAGGACTAATTTTGACAAGTTATGATTTTAAAAGGACCTTTGGTGATTTTTCTTTGAAATAAGTGCTCGTGGACTATTTCGACAACTTTTGAAACTGGGGACTGAAACCGCCAATTATGCAAACTTAGCTCATTTTTCATCCGATTTTAAACATTTTGCATCCGAAACATATAAAATGTAATTTTGAGATATTTTCAGTATTTTGATGCATTTCTGAGCATTTTTAAACGTTTTGCAGTTCAGATTGACCCAAAAATGATGAGTATTTACACACTCATCAGAGAACCAAAAATCATGCATTATCCGATATCGAACAAAATTCTCATCATCTAAACCAATTCAAGTGAGTATCATGTGAATATCATGTACTGAACACCAACCATATTTAAGGACGAGATGAATAGCTCCAATTCACTTACTAATCTTCAATAATAAAAATTAGTACGAGGTAGTGTATTAATGAATCATCCAATCATGCATTAACCTCAACCATCCTTAGTAATCATGAAGGCAACGACAAACTATAATTCACCTATTAGTGTCCCATGTACCGAATATCTTCGCTTAGCAAGATTTCGGATAAGCAACAAGACTTTGAATGAGAAGAAGTACCTTTAGCCATGTGCATGATCCCATGTGAATATAATCATCCCTTGGAGCAGTACCTTGGAGCAGTACTTTGAAGCAGTACGTTGGAGCAGTAAATCACAGAAGCAAGTAGTACAGACTTCGGATAGGGACCAGCAGTACTTTTACCATACGAGCAGTACTTTCAAACAAGGCAGTACTTTGCATCTGTCGTGGTAGTACTTTGCATAAACCTCGAACAGTACTTTGAAACAAACAGCAGTACTTTGAAACACACAACAGTACTTTGAAACCTCTCTTGGCAGCCAACTTCGACAGCATATAACTTTCACATAAAAGCTCAAATCGACAATCCCTCCGTTGGAAAGTTAGATGGATATATAGAGAACATCTACCAAACATTTCGTCAAGATCCAACGGTTAACGAAAAAGTTATGATCGTTACAAAACAGTGTTGTAGAAGCTTTACGGAATTTTTTCAGTTTCAGCAGCAGACTTCGACATTGAATAACTTTTGATTGCGAGTTCCAATTCACAATCCCTCTGGTGAAAAGTTAGATGGATATACTGAGATGAACCAGAAAAAATTGTAGCTCGATCCAACGGTTCAAGAAAAAGTTATCGATGTTTGAAAACACCCCTGCAGAAAGATACGATAATTTGTAACAGCTTCGAATTTTGCATCTTTTCTTCGAAAAACCTTGTAGATCCCTATATCAAGAGCTCCCCGCTCTGATACCAATTGATAAGATCGTTTATGAGCTCAGCTAAGGATCAATAACAAAGACTAATAACATGCACAACGGAATAAACTAATCAATTCTTTGATATTGAACAAGATTTTCATTCACTAACACTAACTAATCTTAGGCGTTTATAGGAACACGTCTAGATAACTAAACTACTAACTAAACTAATAACCTAGGCGTTTACAAGACTATACGCCTAGGACACACACACCCCTTTAAGTCGACTACATCTTGGAAGACTTGTATTAATAAACCTACACCTATGTCCTCTTTATATACTAGAGGATTAGGGTTTACAAAATACTACAAAGGACTAATAAATAAAACTTCTTTGCAAGCAAGTCCTTCCATCTTTTGTAGGTTTCCTTCTTGTCGTATTAAGTCCCTTTTGTTTCATTCTTTTTGTCTTATCAACTCAAACGTATAATTCCCAACACAGGTTCATCCGATTCAACAACATTCTCCACAAGCTGGTCTTCAACATCTATGTGTTCCTTTGAAGGAGGAGCAGAGGACACGAGTTCGATGGGCTGAGCATCCACATCGTTATTGTTCACCAATACTCAAGGAGAGCCCACGCCATAACTCACCTCCTGGGGATCCTTTGGAATGAAACTGACCTCCTTTGCACCACCAGCAACCACAAAGTTTTTGAATGACATTTCTGCACAAAGGAACAAATAAGATGAATATCAGAAAGATAAGTTTTCATCTCTTATTTTAATCAAAAAAATACATACTTTCTCCATCACAAATAATCTCAGGAACCAAAGGAGATCCTTCCCGCCTTTCAAAGAAGACCACCATGAAAAGAATTAGCTCGTGGAATGTTTGGCAATCACCGGATGATGAGCCAAACGCCGATACAAAGGATTCCTCCTCACAGTATAGGGCAAGGGATCGTTGAACCTTTTTTCATCATATTGAAACTCTGGGTTTAACAATGCAGGGAAAGTTGGAGGAATAATGGTATTTTGGATGGTAAAGAACTTCCCTTTTCCAGTTCTTGATGTTTGTAAATGGCCTATCTATGAGAATGGGCACATCCCTTTCACCCCTCTTAGCCAATGTCAACCAATCTCCTCTAGGGTACAAGTTCAGAAACCCTCTAAGCACAGTTAATGATGGTTCAAACCCATAAGCTTTACACATCACAATGTATGTCGTAAGCTTGACTAGGCCAAAAGGGTTAAACCTAGATATGTGTACTTCGTAGTATTGGAGGAGTTCTAAAATCCAAGGGTTCAAGGTTATCCTAAGGTTGGAGGTGGTGAATGCATGGGTGTATAAGCCTACATAGTTTTCTGGGGCATCAAAATACCTTGATTTTTACCAGGTAACATGATTTTATGCTCTTTGGGAATTGGATAATCGGTGAGGAACGCGTTGAGCTCCTCCCTAGTCAAGGTGCAACCTTGTTGCTTGATTACAAATTTCTTATTTGTAGACATTGATCCTTCTAAATCGACAATAAAGTATTTGAAAACGTAACAGATACGAAGGAATACTTTACCTGTTTGTTCGAAAGCCTGATCGGAAGAGGATTTAGTAGGTGAAAAATTGGGCGTGAGATAAATTGTGTTAGGGTTTTACTGTTTTTTACTTTAAATACCCTCGCACATGTAAAATCTCGGCCCTAAACGTGTCCTAAGTTATCCCCTAACCTCCGGATTTCAAATCCCTTTTTAAATTTTGAAGAGACGTTTTACTTTTACCCAGGAAAGGGTGGTTAGGATAAGTCCACGCATTAATTATGGGTCAATAGTTGCTAGACTTTTCATCTTCGTTCGTTTTTGTGACGAAGGGGAAGTTTCGTAGTTATTCTTGAGTCGTAAGCAATATTTCTTGTTCAGACATATCACTTTCGATCGAGGGCTTGATGACGCACCTCCGATCAGTCGAAGGACACCCTTCGACCTCGGTCGAATTTTCATTACGAAGACCCAAGTCTTTCTTCATAAGTCATTGGTGGCGTAAACTCATTCATCATTGACATGGTTACCGGTTGGGATTCGCCACCAAGGCCTATGCCTTCAAGTCTTCTCTTGAACGCACCAAGACAAAGGAGAACCTTGACTTGGTATTTCCCACGTCCCACTATCTCCTTAGCTTCCCGCCAGGAGAGAGTGGGGATGAAGCCCTAGCGGTTACCACAAATCATGGGACGCCTCATGATCTCCGAACGTGTGCTAACACTCTCCAAGCTTATTTTCTCATCTATAAATAGGTTGGACGAGTCATTTCAATGGTATGTTGATTCAACACAAGATTTCGTGATACTCCATATTATTTACAACACATATCACATACTTACTCTCACGCCGGAGGTGGTTCGAGGCCCAACCCCGCGCAATCACTTAACGAAGTGTCTACTATTTCTTATTACAGATTGGCTACAAGTTTGGCGCAAGCATATCACCCCTCATACCCTTCGATCACCATCGAAGGCCTGGTCGTACGAATTATTGTACAATCACATGGCATATAAGAATGTTCCCGATCCGGATCCCACAAAAGAAGATGATTGGATGCCGAAAGGAAATGGTAACTATATCTTGGGTCGACAAAAGAAGAAACGGAGCTTAATCGGATCTCTATGGAGAGTTGGCATGATAGACACAACGTCATTGTGTCCGATCGCATAAGGTATGGTTTTCTTTTATCCTTTCAAAGAACAATGAGCGACTTATCCACCTAACGATTTTGTGCAGACAAGCGTTGAATATTACCATTTTTAAACAATTTTAAAACATTGTTTTAAAAGTGAAAATTATTGTTTTGAAAATAAATTGGACTAAAATCTTGGAAATCAACCGGACTTCATTTTATCAAATCTTAAGTCACTCAATCAACGACTACGATCATTAATTGAGGAGGAGAGTGATTTCAAATAAAATATTTTCAAACGATATTTCTTCATAAAAGTCCGTTTGTATGAAATAATGTGGTGATCTAAAGATTTAATGTTATGTCATGGTATGATTTTGTTTTAAAACTCAAAGATCTTTCAAAATGAAATTTCTTCTGTTCTTGTTTGATTGTGAATTTGTTTCTTTTACCTAAAGATTTCTTAAAATTATTATACCTGACACTAACAATCTTTGTTGTCTAAAATTGATCCTTATCAGTTATTTCAAAAATTAAATCAAGCCACGTCTTTCCCCAAATTTTTCTAAATGATTTAAATCAATTGGGATCTCAAATCTCAATTGGTTTAAATTTTTTGATCGGGGGAGAGATCATGATTTAAATCTCAAATCTGTTTTAGTCCTTTAAAAGCACTCCTGCCTCCATGTGCCAAACGATTTCAAATACACGATGCACATGTTGAGGAGGAGGATTTATCCAAAACAAGATGAGTATTTAAACCTGGCCACATTTTCTCCCATGTCTTCTAAACCTTATTAAATCACTTGGGATCCAAAATCTCAAAGGGTTTGATATTTTTGATCGGAGGAGAATTTGTGATTTAATATGAAATCTGATAAAAGATGATCGTTTTGATTCAATTGTGCAGGCTGCTCTCTCATATGTACTAAACGCTTTCAATCTCAAGCACATATTGAGGGGACATTTCAAAAGAAAATAAACTTTCAAGGTACAAAGATTTCTATGTTTCAACATAAGTACCTTGATTGATTTTCTAATGGTTTCTTAATGGCAAATGTGATCGTGGAAGTTCTTCAAAAACCTCCTTCCTCTATGTGTTAAATGATTTAAAATTACCAACGCACATTTTAAGGGGGAGAATTTACCAAGAAAATCATAAGGCTTTTTCATAGAAATTGTGATCAAGAATATATTTCAAAGAACTCTTACCTCCATGTGCGAAACAATTTCAAAATCACATGCACATGTTGAGGGGGAGCATTTCTAAATGATCAAAACAATTAAGGTACAAAATGCTTTGATATTATATCACAAGTACCTTGATTGATTTTCCAAATGATTTTTCAATTGGTTTCGAGAAGGAATGAACTGTACCAAAAGACCGACCATCTTACTTTATGTATTTGAGTTATAAGGATGATAAGGTTAGGTATTAGTTCCCACGATCCAGCCAAAGCCGGGGGGATCTACCCAGGGACAATCCACTAGATATTGTAGAGTCCTTAGGTATATTGAAAAAAAGAGAAAAATGAGAATATAGGAAGAGTGCCGACTGAGACAGAGCTAGTACTGGAACAAACCCAACAAGGTTCTAGTAATAAAGTCTCGGTAAGCATCAAGGGTTGAAGAATGAAAAATAAATGAATGTGAAAAGGGTGAAAAGAAATAGCTCTCCAATAATTCAACCTTAGGCGAAACCGGGTTCAATACATATGATACTGGTGGTACTAAGGTAACACCGGTATTGAAGACAAGACGTCATGGACCCAAAGGACGATCGCACTAAACTTCCCAAGCTACTCAAGTTCCTCTTAAAAGGACTTGTTTCACTCTCACGGGGAGCCTACATAATCTATCGATTTTCTCTTAGAGATTGTTGATATTGAAGAAGGAGACCCTCTCCCTAGTCTCCGGCATAGGAAACCAAATATGCACTAATTGAGTCTAGAGCCAAGAGATCATCCACAAGAAATCTCATTAGGACACAAAATTAATGAAAACTTGTTGTTTCACACAATGTGGGAAGTAAATATATATTGAGAGTCCTATGCATTATCCTTGTGGTATTTCTAGAACATCCGAGTGATATGTTAAATATTCACGATGAAGATGAAAATCCTTATAGAGCCAACATCAAAAAAACTCTTGGTGGGTGACATGTGAGATCTTTTCTAAAGATCAAGCTTGTGACAACTGGATAGAAACAATGGGGCGATTCACTCTTGAATCAACCTTGGTCCAGGAAATGAATTGACGAATACTTTTGGAAAAACCGTTTGATGTGCAAATCTTCTTTTCTCTGGCACATCGAATGTGTATTCACGTTTTCAAACTCAAATTATTTCTAATTGAAAATTGATCTTTCTCATAAAACCTTCGTCGTATTGCAAAACTCTTTCTCTTAAGCAAACATCGAATGTGTATTCACGTTTTCAAACTCAAATTATTTCTAATTGAAAATTGATCTTTCTCATAAAACCTTCGTCGTATTGCAAAACTCTTTCTCTTAAGCAATACGCGATTGTTTTCAAATCAATTTTTCATCAATCAGTGAATCTCAATTCGTTGGTTCACTCACTCCGTGTTCTCTACTTTGGGATGCTTCGGTTTGAGAACGGCTAGATCAAGTCTGCGAAACCCCGTCAAGGAGATTCTTGAATTCTACCGATCACAAAGATTTATATCGATCAACGGGAACCGTGGTTCTTGCAAATCAGATTCAACAAAAGTGAACAAAGACACGTTCGTGTGTTTTATTGCTAATCGTTGTTTGCAGGAACATTTGGACGGTTGCAGCTGATTGATATTGAGAAATCAATTCACAACCGCATGCTCACATCATTCACAATTAATTGAAGAAAATCATGACCATCAAAGACATACAACAAAGATGCTTCCGCTACTCTGATGAAAAGCTGTCATGATCCATACAGTGTGAGCATGTCGGTTAAAAAGTCACAACATCACATGAAGGCAACACAACAAAAGGTGATCCAGAGATTTACTGTGGCTGATGATCTCAAAGAAAGCTCGAAGATCATCAAGACGGGGATCAGTTCAAAGACCTCCACTGAAAGTACAAAGTAATCGGACTTTGAAGAGTCAATGCTAAAGCACAAAGATTGCGGAAGTGAAGAATTGAAGTCTACGAGCTCAGAACTGAAGACAAAATAGAATGCTAGTATTCAAAATGTAAATCATGGGGTGACCTCCCTTAGGCGGAGATTGTTAGGAATTGGAAATTCCATAGTGAAGTGTCGGTCACCCCAACTATTGTCTAGCATATGTTAGCTCGTAGACATATCGTTATTTACTAGTTTGTTAGTTAGTTATTAACTTAGTTTAGCTTAGAGTAACACCGTGGAGGAAGGACGGGTCTTTACCCACTGTATGCCTGATCCACAGTCCGACAGGAGGACGTTTAGGTTGTAACTATAAATACCCCTTCCATCCTTGGAATGGGTGGTGCTTCTAATCTAACCTTTCATTCTTTTGTTTTACTTTCTCTCTAGAACACCCTCTCATCTCTTTTACTCTCTAACCATGGCTTTCTTGTTATTTCACCATCCTAGACCACCCGAATCATCAAACAACATAATATGTATGATCCAACACGGTACACATACCAAGAAGGAAAACGTCATGAAGACGCTTCAAAGGTTCGTAAGAGAAACTGCCTAGTTACCATAAGTCTAGTAACATTCACCGCACGCGACAAACAACCACACGCAATGAATATACTAGACTAGAGGGACTTGATGACGTATAACACGTATAGCATGCCTACTAAGCCTAACTCGTGCTATACACATACTGGGCTCAGGCCCAACAACGAAACAACTACGACCACTAGATCAACAATAACAGAATTAGTCCAGACTCAAAGACGCACGCAGGATTCTTAGCGGATCAAACCTCTGGCCGCGGAAGGTATCCTGTGTCCGCATCCGCGATTAGCACAGGAACTTGCCCGACAAGGGCCCCACTCTGGCCACTAACTTTTATATGCGAGTCATTAGGAAACCCTAGCGGTAAGCCTCGCCTATAAAAGGGGTTCTAAACCCCTCACAAGGTACAACTTTCTATCTCATAATAACACACACACTCTTATTATTTCTGACAAAAATGCGTACTTACTCTCACGCCAGAGCTTAATCGTGGGGTCCATCCCCATGGTAAGGCTAACGGTTTACTCTCACTTGTGCAGGAATTCAATAAACTACTTGGATAAGTACAAGATCAGTCCATCAATAGCTTGTTAGCCCAATCCAACAAGCATCACAAACACTCATCATAACCCGTCACGGTTTTTGTACTAATAATAATAATAATAAAGGCTAAGCACCCTTTCAAACCTGATCCCGCTTTACCTTATATATCTATTGATCATCATCACCTCGTAGCATCTCCTACTGTGGTTCTTGATATTATTAAGAGTTTTCCTCGTGGTACGTCTTGTGGTCGAGATGATTTGCGTGCCCAACACCTTTTAGATTGTTTTAGTGGTGCTGTTGTGGCTATTTCTGACGAGTTAATCTCTTCTATCACCCAAGTGGTGAATCTTTTTCTTGATGGTAAGTGCCCCAGGTCTTTGGGTGTGTATATTGCTAGTGCTCCTCTCACACCGTTGGTCAAACCGGGAGGTGGTATTCATCCTATTGCTGTGGGGACCATTTGGAGGCGTTTAGTTTCCAAGGTTAGTGCTTCTTTGATTGGCCATTCTTTGGATGGTTATTTAAATGATTTACAGTTCGGTGTTGGGGTATCTGGAGGAGGGGAGGCTATTCTTCATGCCGTGAATCGGTGATTGAAGATCGTGGAGATGATGTGGGTCTTCGATGTTGTTGGTGGATTTTAAAACGCTTTCAATTTGGTGGATCGTGAAGTTATGCTACGGAGGTTCGCCGTTGCCTCGCTATTTCTCGTTGGGTGGAATTTTGTTACTCCATCAGCCTAGATTATATTATAGGGAACATACTTTATGGTCGCATCAAGGTGTGCAACAAGGTGATCCACTTGGACCTATGCTTTTTGCTTTAGTGTTACATCCTTTGGTATGCAAGATTAGAGACACCTTTAGCCTTTCCTTTCAAGCTTGGTATCTGGATGATGGCACAATTATTGGAGATACTTTGGTCGTGGGGAAGGTTTTAGAGCTTATCATGGTTGATGGACTTCATCGCGGCTTGGACCTCAATGTTGATAAAACCGAGGTCTTTTGGCCTAAGGAAGACCCGAGAAGCAGGCTTTTGGGTGTTTTCCCACCTAATATTGCCCGACCTTTACAGGGTGTTAAATTACTAGGTGGGCCTGCTAGTATGGACTTTGATTTTAGTAGTGAGCTTGTTATGAAAAGAGTTGCCAAAACCATTGAGCTTATGGCATCTGTTGCTAAGATTAATGACCCTCAATGTGAGTTGCTGCTTCTTCGTGCTTGTGCCGGTATTTCTAAATTATATTTTTCTATGCACACATGCTCTCCTCGGGTCTTCGAGCGTGCTCAGGGTTTATTTGATGTAGCTCTTTGTTCTACTCTTGAACGTATTGTTACTGCTTCTGGTACTGGTTTTGGCGATTGGCAATGGAGGCTTGCTACCTTACCCTCATGCTCGGGGCTTGGTGTTTACTCTGCATGTGATGTCTTAAACTATGCATTTCTTGCGTCTAGGCTTCAATCTGCTAGCTTACAGACTAAGTTGCTTCAACATTCTGGTATTGTAACTTCTTGGCCTTCCTTTGATGATGCCTTGTGTGCTTTTAATGCGAAAATGGAGATTGACCTTTTGAGTAATCCATGTGAGATCGTTGCCCCCAAACTCATGAAGAAACTGGCAGATATATATTTCACACATGTTACCCAAACAGCCGAATCTACATTTACTTTATCTACTCGACATATGGCGTTATGGAAATCACAAATGGAGGACTACACTTTGGACTGGCTTAGGGTGGTTCCGATATCTGGATTGGGACAGACTATGAATGCTAGGACCTACCGTTGCGTGTTATGTTATCGGCTAGGTGTTCCCCTATTCTCTGTTCAGATGCCGTGCTCTGCTTGTTCAAGGGTCTTTAATGGGGATATTTATGGGGACCATGTTGTATCTTGCGCTGGTATTATTGGTATTAAACATCGACATAATATGGTACGTGATGTCCTTGTTGACATATGTTCTCGGTCCGGGATTTCGGCTCGTAAAGAGGTTGATATTGGGCTTTGTAGTGAAAGGGACAAACCCCTACCGCCAGCTGATATGTTGCTCTACTCGTGGGACGGAGGACTTGATGTATGTGTTGATTTGACTGGATCATCACCCTTGACGCAAACTGGTATGGTTGATTTTGTGCCGGGTAGTGCGGTGATTGAGGCTGCACAACGTAAACGCGTCAAGTATGAGGCTATGTGTGCGAATATTGGATATGGGTTCCGCCCCTTCTCTTTCTCTTCTTTTGGGGAACTTGAGAAAGATGCAGTGACCTTACTAAAGCGAATCCAAAAGGTCTCGATAACCCAAGACATTGGAGCACGTGCTGCTGATCATATCTTTAGTAGAATTAGCTTTTCTATTGCTAGAGGAGTGGGAGCCCAGTTAGTTTCTCGGCTTCCCACTAATTTTTTGTAAATTTTACGAGTTTCTAATAAAGTGATAATAATAATAATAATAATAATAATAATAATAATAATAATAATAATAATTGTTACAAATGTTAGAGCTCATGATGTCGTACTATCAAAATCGTAAAGTGTTACCACACCAACATAATATCAAAATAACATCATATCACATTTTACCTATATTAACAATATTGAAAACCAGATTCACTTAGACACGCGCATAAACGCCACTACATACACCAACATAGAGTTGATGGGGCAACACCAAAACCATAAAGTAGGAAGACGCAATTGTATACACCAAAGTAGTAACACACCAACCCGACACGGGTCAAAATGTCACATTATGGTGTCCAAAGCATATAAACGCAAGCGGAAGTCTTATAAAATATCAGGTCATATAAACGAATGACTTCAAAAGAAAATACATAAATCCAACATACTTAAAAGAAATGAAATATCAAAACAAATGCTCTTCAAAATGAGTCTAAAATGATAAGGTAACTAGGGTCGGTCCACTCAAATGCTTCTACTCTCAATCCAAATCAAAGCCCATCGCCCCGCTTACTACTTGTCGCATGGAAAAGAAAACGCGGTTGAGCTTAAAAATCCCAGTGAACAGATATATAATAAAACGAATAATCAAAACATATATAAGTATAAAGAAAGGAAAACATAAGCTCCTGCTGAAACGAATATCATCTGTCAAAGAATGAGAGATCAAGGAACAACTGAACAAATATCATAAGTCAAATGAGTCAAATGAATGAGAGATCAAACGATAATACGAATCAAATAATGATAAGGTAAATAAGTCAACAAGAATAAGAAATCAAGATAATACGAATCAGATAATCATAAGGTATTTGAGTCAACAAGAATAAGAAATCAAGATCATACGAAACAGATAATCATAAGGTATATGAGTCAACAAGAATAAGAAATCAAGATCATACGAATCAGATAATCATAAGGAATCAACGTGAATCATAAAGGAATATTGCCACGAGCGCATAACCTAACGTCCAGCATGATATATGAAGGACACTACATACATACATATCCGTCAATTCATAAGTGTACAAGGAGCTGCAGACTCCCAATGTACCATAAGTGCGAGAGGGGTGCAAGGCACGCACAGCCAAACGCCATAAACATATCATAATATCATAATCCTAGGATGCATCCATACCCCCCACATAAACATATCATATCCGCACCGCTACATGATGATATACACATACATCATAATGGCCAAGTGATCACATAATCATACATATTATAATGGGACGCCGTGGACTAATCACACCGCCACGATGGTGTCATGCCATTGGTGCCAATAATGACATGGTCATGGTACCTCCATGACTAGTTATCTCGGTCAACATAAGAAACAAAGCATACGAAGCATAATCATAACATATCATATCAAATGAAACATATCAAACCGAATGGAATCATAATCATAGCAAACGAATGTCATAGCGAATAGAATCATATCAAAGGATCATAGCAAAGAGAATTATAGCAAAGGAATGTCGTAAGTGAAACAAAGTCAAGGATCGAAAGTCATGATAAATCCCACCGAAAAGGGATAGAATATATGTACCTCAAACCGTAAGGAAAGTCACCATAACCACACAAGGAAAAAAATGTTACTCCTTCCTCCGCGAATCTACACGAATATTGATCGCTTAATATTTAGAAAGCTATTTCATATTTTTAGGGCTCTTAGTTATTCATATTTCATAATTAGGGTTTCTTTTCCGAAATTAGTAACTTTCCGAATTAGGTAACCTTCCTTATTTAATGTGTTTTATAATTTAAGTAACTTAATACCTGTGGTTATAAATGACAATTAAATATACTTAAGGGTTTAACATAACAAATATCATAGTTTAGGTTCTTTAGTAACATATTAGTAAAGTCTAGGGTCGAATATGACAATTATCAAAGTTTAGGGTTAAACATGAAACTTACCATAGTTTAAGGTTTATTGAGACAAGTTATCATAGTTTAGGGTTAAAAGTGACAATTAAATAACTTTAAAATTTAATATTATCAATATTATAGTTTAGGGTATAATATGTCAATTCATAAAAATCTAAGGTTTACATGTGACACTTTCCCAAAGTTTAAGGTTTAAAAAGGTAAATAAACTAAAATATACAATATAACTCTCATTTATAGTGTACATATAGAATTTTAGAGATACAATATCGTTTCCATATTTATTATTCGATACATATTCATACTTGTTCATGCTCATAATACTAACATCTATGACTTAGGAATCATGCCTTATGACTAACCCCGACTCATCTCCCCGACACACCTTCAAAACACTAAACGACCGACACAAAACTCCGCGATCACCCTCGAACTTACCCCCACAAGACCAAGCTCATACTCTTTTCTTTGTAATAACAGTATGCGATAGTATGAGTAGATAACTTGCACAACACAATTACTAATTCATGCACTCATACCATTTAAAATTAACGAGGCTGCTTTACAATTCCTATCATATCTGTTCTTTTCAATTCAAGAGAAAACAAAAGACCCATGACTCACGCATGATATTACGCCTAAAACACAACGCCACACCCCATACTCTCTCGACTCCAAAACACAAACACGAGGCACATGCCTGTAATACAAGACACAAACCATTCCTATACTTGACCTTAGTTAACGCTTGTAAATAGGACCGAGTCTTAGGAGGTGTTTCAGATTCTGTTATTGGACACCCAAACACCCATGTAAAATCATGTAATCGTCCTAACTCCTAACATATAAGCACCCTCTTGGTATATCCAGATGAGATTATAGTTGGATATCATAGCGATCCTTAGAAGAAATACTAATAGACAATATTTGGGTTGGTGTATGAATGTGACCTTATGTACAATATTACAGGAAGAGACCCGCCGACTGCAATCGCATGTGATTTATCTGTTTTATAGTAGGCTTACATACACTACATGATTCATATTATACAAATTCTTAGACCCGATTTCTGATCATACATGAGTAGCCATTCGATTTATATTTCACATATACATGATCACTCTTTCCTTAACCGTTTTCTTAATACGTATTTTAGACCCATCGACACTAACCATAATAATCATATTTATTCATAACAAGTTTTGATCATATGTATATATCTATGTCTATTCGAGTATAATAGATTAGTTTTATGTTCATACGTATATAAATACAAATCAAGGACAATGTGGGACGATATAGGAGTACCTCTCGAGTCGACCTAGGCGAATGGAACAAGCATACAACAACCAAACTAAAGCCCTTCTCGGATCAAATCCACGACCAACCAATGTTCCTTTACAACCTGATCACCAATACACTTTTCGAACCTCCTGGTTCTTGGTCGAAAATGAGAGCAGTCGTTGTTATGATTTGAGGGTTTATGAGGGTGAGTCAAAAGTGAGGTTCGGTTATGTATTATAGGAGAAATATGGGTTAATTGTGCCGATCATTAAGGAGACCCAATCTCCTCTTAATCTTTTCCAAATTTAATGTATCTATCTTTATTCAAAATTTGTACATGATAATAAAAAGGAATAGGTTCTAGTATATGTAACATATGGGCGTGATATGGACCTAATATTTAGGAGGGTTTTTAAATGTGTACCAATTATTTACATAGGGTGTAATACTTAGGTTAGTTAATTATCAAATTAATTATTATACTTAGCATATAGTTTAGGGTTCAAAATAAATTATTACAAAACTTTAGAAAAATTCAAAATTAGACGTAAAATTAGGAAACTAAATTATAGGGTTTTATAGTTGTAACAAGACTTAGCATATAACTTTGTTATATATGAGCTCTAAGTGTTGATTGTAAAATAGTAAAAATATATCTTATTAATTGTGTGATCAGTTGAGATTAAAATAACTTATATTTATAGGCTAACATAATTTTGATAAACAAGATACCTAATCCTATTAGGTTACTAAATAAACATAATAAAGATAATATAAATTCTATACATATTTTATTGTCTAATATTCCCTCGTAGTTTGAACGGAAAGCTTTCGAACGGGTAAAATAGCATGAATGTTAAATTCGTTTCTTCCTTTGCTTTCCTTCTTTTCTTCCTTGTTGTTGTTTGCACTGATATAGACTTGTATTTAACGAAAAAGTTGTATACTGCTTGATAGTTTCTCCCTTTTTTGTCCCGTTAGTAGTGACGTCAATTTGGTGGTTAACTCTTTGCGTTGACAATAATGATACCCGGTGACGATGAAGATAGTACTGACACGCCTATGGTTTTGTGTGATAGAGGTTATATGTTGAAATGAAATGACAAAAATAAAAGAAAAGAAAAAATTAAAAATAAAAATAAAAATATTTTTAAGCAAAATAAATATCCCGTGATCCTCTTGATTATGGCGCATAGTCGATGATCAAGGATATCAAATTTTGAGGTGCATCTTACCATAAGCTTGGACACCATGTAAAATAACAAAATATATCTTATTTTAGCAAATGGCATAAAATGTCGAAACTTAGTTTCATTTCAGTTATGAGTCTTTCTTTTTTTCTTGCATAAAAGGTTCCTAACAAATTTTTGGCGGTTGGGTCTTTACTAACGTTCGTTATCTCACTGTTAGTAAATTACATGTTTGGTCCTCGAATTAGTATAATCATTTCATGCAACATCCAACAAAAATTTCAAAATTTATTTTTACATGTTTGGTCCTCGAATTCATGTAATAATTTCATGCAACATCCAAAAAAATTTCAAAAAAAAATTAAAAAATAATTATTGAAAAAATATTTTCTTAAAATATTTAAAAAATAAAATTCTTTTCGAAAACTTTTTTCAAAACCTTTTTCTGCCAAAAACTTTTTTTTCAAATTTTTTTTTCAAAATTTTTTCTAATAACTTTTTTTTGAAATTTTATTTTCTAAATTTTTTTGCGAAAAAAAATTAAAAATAACTATCAAATAAAGTTTCTTAAAATATTTAAAAAATAAAATTCTTTTCGATTTTTTTATCAAAAACTTTTATTTCAAAAAAAAATGAAATTTTTTTCCTGTGACTTCTTTTTCCAAATTTGAAAAAAAAAAGAATTTTTTAAGACTTTTATTTTAAAAAAAAAATCAGTTTTTTTTTTCAAATTTCGAAAATGAAGTCACAGAAAAAAAAATCAATTTTTTTTGAAAAACAAAGGAAATGAATTTTATTTCTTAAATATTTTAAGAATTTTTTTATAATTTTTTTAATTTTTTTTCAAATTTTTTCGAAAAAAAATTAGAAATAAATTTTCAAAAAAAGTTATTAAAAGAATTTTTCAAAAAGGAAATTTGAAAAAAAAAATGACAAAAAAAGTTTTGAAAACAATTTTCGAAAAGAATTTTATTTTTTTAATATTTTAAGAAAATATTTTTTCAATAATTATTTTCAAAAAAAAATCTGAATTTTTTTTTGATGTTGCAAGAAATTATTACAAGAATTCGAGGACCAGACATGTAAAAATAAAATTTGAAAATTTTTCTATGACTTCTTTTTCGAAATTTGAAAGAAAAAAAATGACTTTTTTTTAAATAAAATTCTTAAAAGATTCAATTTTTTTTTCAAATCTGGAAAAAGAAGTCACAGAAAAAAAATTTCAATTTTTTTTTTCTTATTTTTTAAAATAAGTTTTTGAAAAAAAAATTGAAAAGATTTTTATCTTTTAAATATTTTGAGAATATTTTTGATAATTATTTTTAAATTTTTTTTTCAAAATTTCTTTTTCGAAAATATTTTTTCGAAATAAAAAATTTAGAAAATAAAATTTCAAAAAAAAAGTTATTAGAAAAAAAATTGAAAAAAAAAAGTTTTTGACAAAAAAAGGTTTTTAAAAAAAGTTTTCCAAAAGAACTTTATTTTTTTAATATTTAAAAAAAATATTTTTTCAATAATTATTTAAAAAAAAAATTGAAATTTTTCTATGTTGCATGAATTGATTATACGAATTCGAGGACCAAACATGTAAAAAACCCAAATCCACCAAAAAAAATTGTTGGGAACCTTTTCATGCAAGAAAAAAAGAAGAGTACCTTAATTGGAAATGGAACATAAGTATGATATCTTTTTATGCCATTTGCCCCTTATTTTATTGTTGACTAAAATACACGGTTGGTCCCTAAACTTGGCAATCCGCTTCGCGTTGGGACAGACCTTGGCATTATCATAGCTGGAGGTCCAAAACATGGGCTTTATATGCCAAACTCGTCCCTTGACCAATAACGCCGATGTCAACGTCTTGTTTCTGTTAGTTAGTAGAGGGTATTATAGTCCATACACATTTATACCTCACCTTAGTTAATTCTAACTCAAGACTATTCCACCAACACATAAAGGGGTTATTGTTTGAACAAATTATACCAAAGGTACGACCACTTAAGTATGACTTTATAAAAGTCAACTGGTAAAGAATGTATGAGCTCACGAAATTTTACCCAGACAAACAAACAAATTTATACATTACTAACTATTTAGCTAGTTGACTTATAATACCAACTATATGTTCAAGGTTTGATGAAACCGAAAATAAGCGAT
The DNA here is from genome assembly GCA_022545495.1 of Chrysanthemum lavandulifolium. Classification (NCBI taxonomy): domain Eukaryota; kingdom Viridiplantae; phylum Streptophyta; class Magnoliopsida; order Asterales; family Asteraceae; genus Chrysanthemum; species Chrysanthemum lavandulifolium. The sequence goes on from CM040246.1 coordinate 188,840,021, forward strand.
TCTACGGAGTCATTGTCTCGATACATGGTTATACCGACATTTTACAAAATATAAAAGATGAATTTGGGCCCAACTTCAAAACGTTCAATCATGAATCTTCAAATGATCTACACACCGATCGATATCCATAAACTGTTGAACCGACAAAACATGAACCCTAAATTGATGATGCTATCGCTACCTTGTTTGCAAAAACAAGTATACAAACAAGAAACATATAAGTTAGGTAATTGCATCGTTACAACTTAATGGAATTAAACACATGACATGGTATTCACATCAAACATCACCTAGGGTCGCCTTTGGTAACAAAGGCTAGGACGCAGCTTTGTAATCTTTTTTTGCTCCTAAAGGGTGTCTTAACACCGCTAGAAACATCGCAAGAAGACCACCAACCCTTTCACCTTCCCTTCCCATCAAAACCAGCAAGTTCTCAACATCAAACCCCGCAAACTCAACCATTTTAGCCTTCCCTTCCCATCTATACCTCGCTTAAATTCTTGAACAACTTCTTTCTCTTTTTTTCTGGGCAAAACATCCTCTTCCTCAACCAGCTTTCCTTTTTCCTTTTCCTTTAATTTTCTCCCTTTTTTTAGCTACAACTCCTTCTTCCTCTTTGATTACAACACCACCTTTCACTGTTGGTGTCTTGGTTCCACTCCCCTGCATTTTTTTCTTATTTATCCCCTGCCATTGACGTCTAGTCCTAAAAGGTGTTGGACTAAGCATTCTAAAGTTAGCATCCTGCTCTACCCAACCCACAACTTCAAAACTGATGATTTTTAAGTAAAATTGTGCTAACTTTTGGGGCTTTTGGGCAACAAATATATCAACTGACTCATTTGTTTCAGCCATTCCAAACAAAGTATGAACATCAACATCAGTATGAATCAAATGCAAACCATTTTCTAGGGATTCTTTAGGATCACAGAAAAACAACGCCCATTTTTGTTCATTAATCTCTGATAACACATTATCAAGGCTTGAACTAAATATATCCCTATCATCGTAAATGCACACATTAATTAATGAACCTCTTTCATACCGAGTGGGATATAATCAAAAACCCCATTATAGTGGATTCTGAACAGGACCTCACCTTCTTCTTCTTCCTTCACATCCTTAAAAGTTGAGATGAATATGCTTCTGTCCTTCATTGTTATTTTTTTGTTTTTTTACGAATGGGTTTGACTAGATGTGTGTTTCAGTACGCGAGTGTGGATGTATGTTAGGTTTGGTTTTGATTGGGTTTTGTTAATTGGGTCGGGTTATTATGATAGTGTTTATTGTTTCGGATCTTGTTAGTTGGGTTATTTTGGTGTTTTCCAACACATTAATTGTGTATAAGCGTATCAAGGAAGGCAAAAGGTCAAGTTGCAAGGTAACAGGTTTCAAATGTCACACTTGGTCCCTGAGTTTGACCAGTTAGTCGTTTTTTGCACTTAAAATTCCCGCGTATTTTTTCTCACACAAACTTGACTATTTCTCTTTTTACTAACTTCACAATTAGTCCCTGAATTTGGAACGTCCCGTTGGTTTTGGTATTTATGGGTTAATGACCTATACCATTTGCATACCAACAATAAAAAAAAAACATATCCTAACAAAATCTCAACAACCTCCCAATGGTTGACTTCCCACTTCTTCAAGAACTCGCCAAAGCTTCGAAGTCTGACTACATGTTTGACTCGATTTCTCTCTTTTATCAGAGAGAAAACGATAAGGACATCAAAATTGCTAATGGCATCCAAAACACTTTGACTGGCTTGATTCTTGGTATGAAGGATACCCAAGAATACATCTCTGAGCTCGAAGGCTTTCGAACTACAGTGATGAACTACAAGGATCTTGAGGATCTTCGCAACAAGCAAAAGGCTAATGTCTTGAAGGCGTTGGAGATAAGGAGGATGATCTGTCAAACACACTCATAGGTGTGTGACAGGAACAACTTCCTTGATGATCTTAGGAAGTGTTGAGAAGGAAATGAAGTGGTTATGTTTTCCTTTTTTTTTGGAAAAATATGTACTGAATATTTAATGTTTAATATGAAATTAATGAATCTATATGTTATGTTCTAGTGTTTTAATTTGTTATTTATTTTTATAATTGTTGTATTCGTCTAAGATAGTTGTTATATCGGTTTTGATTGTATTGGGTGTTGGTAGAACTATGGTCCTTGCTCAAACAGTTTAAGACTATTTGCATTAAGTTATAGGAAGCACTTTATTCTCATATTTTACCACAAATTTGAATTCATAAACATAAAGTCTCAATTCAGTGAAATTGCGTCAAAATGGGTAAATCTAGAGCTCGTAAACAGATTAAATGCTCCAATTGTCAAACTGTTGGACATAATAAGTCTAGCTGTCACAAGGATCAAGTACCAAAACCAACAAAGGAAGCTAAGGTTCGAGGTAGGAAAAGGCATTGTGATGGCAGAAGGCAACATGTATTCATTTAATTTTCATTTGCATAACGATTGTTCTTGTGTGTTTACATTCCAGTTGATGTGCAAATGTATTACTTTTGTAGTGGATGGATGAAGACGATATAAGGAAGACTATGGAACAAGAGTTTCTTGAAGCTCTTTATGAGCAAGAAGAAGAACACACAATTTTGGAGGAAGATGAAGAAGCAATCCGTGTTGGATGAAGAAGCATTCCATAGCTTTTGGAAGAGGAGAGAATGTACAAAAGAATTGATGAGGAAAGAGAGAGAAAAATTGGCTTGAAGATGCAGAGTGCGAGGCAACTTACTATGGAGTGTCTCATGGAAGAGTTATATCCAAGACATCCATATGTGTCGGATAAAGATGTTGGTGGTGTTCAAGGTTGTAGGCTTCTACTCTTCCGACCATTTGTAATTTCGACAATATCATGTTTGAACATGTTTTTGTTTTTTTGACTTTATAAGTTGACTAGTTTTTAAGAATTTATGTTGTGTTTACTCATATATACTTGTTCAACAACCAGAACTCCCATCTACTTATATAATACATCTTAAGTCATCAATTCTTTATCATACCAACATATTATCACCATGAATGTAGAAAATGGTTGTCAAATGGTATGCATTGACTGTTGGGTTGAAAGTGAAAACAGGCTGGATTGACCTTTTTTGCAAGGCGTCCACCTTATAGAGATTTCATGTGGTATGTTTGTCGAGTGTGCCTTGAGATAAGGGGAAACACATCTTATACTGGTAGAGATGGTGTTACAAGGGAAAACACAACCACAGGAGATAGTGGTGGATATGTGATGGGTCTACATATTTCTACACCTACTAGTGTTGGTGCATCCTTGGGCAAATGATGAAGAAAGTGAACCACCTACAATTTGAAATAGCAAGTGGAGAGCGCCAAGCCAAACACCACTAAGCACACCTGCAATCGAAAGACGAAATGCGTAACGCCCAAGACAAACACCACTTGAACCAACCGCAATCGATGCACTAAATGGATCACCTACTAGTCATTTAAAGCGTTGAATTCCTAGCAAGAAATGCTATGTTGTCTTCGGTCTAAATGTAGCTTTACCGATATGTGTGCTTCTATTTTTATAATAATTGAATTTTGGTTACATTTGAATCATTGACTTTATAAGTCAAACAAAAGAGATTTTAAATACTAACAATTCGTGTGGTTCCTCTGATAATTTGGTTTATGTTGACCTTATAAGTCAAAATGGGTTTTCCCAAACACCCACCTAAACTGCATAAGCAACTGCAAACTACAAAATGAAAACAAGAAATACAAAATATACATACACCACCACCTAATTACACCATATCAAGCAAAATATACATGTTAACAAGTATCGTTTTCAGTAACAATCATCAGCCAAAAAATATACATCTTCATTACATCAACAACTAAAAATAATAGGTGAACTTCTTGATGGGAGACTTGATATTCATGGGGGGAGACTTGAGGTCCTTAGGGGGAGGCACATACCACTCATTCCTATTTATGCTGGAGCATCCCACAACCGCTACAAGACCAAGTACAACCTTGGGAGCGGAAGCCTTGGAGGCTTGGGAAGTGGAACCTTTCAAAGTAGTGGTCTTAGAAGACATGTTCCCACACTCATCATCAGATGTGTCTGAAATAATGATGACATCAACTTCATTTCCTTTCACGTTAGTATCTGGAAAGATAGACAAAACAGAAAGAAATCAGAGTTCACCCATTACAACTTTCTTAGCTTGCAAACATTAACTCTAACCTTTCTCGCACTCCTTATTCCCATATTTTTCCCACAAGTCTTCAAGCATCACATCGCAATGTCATCTCCAATATCCCACTTATTCCATAAGTAGCCATGGCATACTCAACCATATCGCCGATACCTTTAGCTTGCTATAATCCTCTTTTGATGATTCGACCTTCGCCGGATTCATCAAATAAGTTAGAGTTATTTATGCTCATCCCTTAAAATGCCAATCACACAAATACAAAAAACCCGACTAACCTTTCATCACTTGAGCTTCTTTCGCAAATTTGCATAAATCATCAAACATTTCATCTTCTTGTAACCAAGTATCCCCACATTTTGCCTTCACATATTTTACCATCTCACCAATTACATCTGTAAAAGTAAGCTCCTTGTCTGCCATTGTTAAAGTGTGTGTGAGGGTTGTGTGACGAAGGAGGGAAACGATGGTATACGGTAGCTTTTCTCAGAATTAACTAAGGTGAGGTATAAATGTGTATGGACTATAATACCCTCCACTAACTAACAGAAACAAGACGTTGACATCGACGTTATTGGTCAAGGGACGAGTTTGGCATATAAAGCCCATGTTTTGGACCTCTGGCGATGATAATGCCAAGGTCTGTCCCAACGCGAAGCGGATTACCAAGTTTAGAGATCAACCATGTATTTTAGTCTTTATTGTTTAATATTAATTATTCTTTAACTGCAAGTTTTTTCTTGTAATACAAATTAATTACGTAGGGTATGTTTGGCAAAACTAGTCAGAAGTCAGATGTCGTAAGTTATAAACCGTAAGTCGTAAGTAGAACCGCAAAACGGTTAACATGAGCTACAAGTCGTATTCTTTTTAATAAAAGTGTTTAGTAAATTAGTCGTTAAATATAATTATAATATTTAAAATGACGAAAAGGACAAATCTATAATTGTAAATAAATGTTTGGAGGGTATATCAAGAATTTAAAGTTTTAATGACTCCAAGATATTTAAAAGCTTCATGAATCGCCTTTTCATTTTGGAGCTATTTGTTTGAAATAAAAGCTTGTAGTTAATGCATCCAAACGAAGCTACTTAGTTTATAGGAGATTATTTTGTAACAAAAAAACTAACAGCTCCTCCAAAAAGTCCCTGCCAAACAGGCCCGTAGTATTAAGTTGGAAAATGAGCTGGACAACCCATAAATTGAATTAATAATTAACCAACCTTAAACAAAAGGAAATTATGCATTATTTTAGAAAAAGATATTCCGTAATTCCCGGTTAAGTAAAATCGGAATTCTGGGATCAAAGACAACACAAGACTAGGAATGGGAAAGATATGCTGGTCACGTAAATTTAAATAGTTAAAATAATTGATACCTATAGTTGACCATTTTAAAACTAATTAAAAATATTTAAGCATGCTGACAGTGACCAAATCCAGTGACACTGCATGTTACAGCTCCCTATGCATACAAAACAATTTAGTATAAACAAAATTAATTAATTTTAAGGTAATTTACAAAAATGGTCCTTAAAATAGTCCAAATGTGCAAAAAGTATACCGAGACAAAAGGTATTGCAAAAACGACATTAATGTTTCATATTTTTGCAAAAAAGCCACTGAGAGCTACTTTTTGCTAACCCTCGTTATGTTTCTCGTTAAGTGCCTCGTCAATGATAGTTAGGGTTTAGTCAAATCGTCGGCCACCTCCTATGCACTCTCAGATGTATAAACGACATCAAAAAAGGAGATTAATAAATATGAATCGTGAAAAAAGGAACAACCACCACCCTCAAACGTAAAACCACGGATCTACTCGTATTGCATACCCACGAATAGGAAAAGAGGACGGAGATTTGTGATTTTTTTTTGCCGGAAAAGTATAGGGTGGCGGCTGGGAAACCCCCTAGAGAGAGAATTTTTTGGTAGGAATAGATATCGCACCACTACCACTCGTATTTGGTTCGTTGTAAGTTTTGTTCCACAACCATTGAAGAATAACTTCTATCATCTCCTTCCCTATGTTCTTATACGAACCATACTTGGCAATTACTTCATCACCAAATCTAGCCATAACTTCCTCAAAGACTTCATTATTTAACAAAACTTTCCCCCAGGACTTTTCCGATGATTCCTCCCCCGCAATTAACAAAGACTTTCCCTTATCATTATTTGCCATAGCTGGGTTTGGTTGTGCCGATTTTTTGTTTTTTCAAAGCTAGGGTTAGACCATTGATTATCGATTTGAAACTTGAAAGTATGTTAAATGAAGTTAATTTATTTTGATTTTGCCGATTTAATGTTTTCGACAAGCCTACTCTAGTTGATTTAATGACATTAAGTTATTTTTGCAAATATTGTCTTTGGAGTATAATTGGCATGAGGCAATAAGACGAGTGAAATGATAATAACGCCTCAAATGACGAAGACTTAACGAGAAATATAACGAGGATTGGCAAAAGTAGCTAGAAAGTAGCTCTCGATGGCTTTTGTAAAATATGAAACATTAATGTTGTTTTGCAACATTTTTGTCTCGTGTATTTTTGAGCAGTTTAAACATAAATTATGCGTGCTTTTAGTAATCTCAATTATTTCTCTAACTCTAATTTCTCTTTGAAGTGCAAGAATTTCTCATCTTTTGCATTTTCATAAGTTCTAAAAACTGACCCATGTAAGGTCAAAGAAAACTATCCAAAATACAATAACACAGAATTAACCATCTGATAATTTAACAAAAGTAGCAGATAAACAAGCATCAGAAAGAATGAACAAACCAATCCCAACTCACGAAACCTAAAAGCTTTTCTAGAAGATAGATCACCGTCCGTCAATTGAGGTAAAGGACTCCGCAAATCCTGATGGGCGAGTGGGTATGCTCGTTTGTGTATTATCATTGCTTCCCATGACTGAAGAAGTGTCGTACCCGCTAAAACCCTCCAATGCTTGCCATTTCTTGACTGCTTGAGGTAAAGTCATGTCAAGGTCAATTCCATAAACGTCATCAGGGTCTGTGGGTTCGGATGGTTTCCAAAGCTCGGCTAGGGAGGATAGAACATTGACCGCATGGCTCATGTCAGGTCTTTGGTGCGGTTCACGGGCACAACAATGGCCGGCTAGCTCTGCTACTGTACTTACACTTGCTAGAGCTTCTTCATCGTGATCAAGGTCGATGGTCTGGTCGATGGCTTTTCGGAATGTTTCTTTATTTATGTGCATCCGGCGGAACCATGGTACCAAGTGGACAGTGTCTTCTTGTTGTGTTTCGTCTAGGGCTCTTCGGCCCGTTATGAGTTCCATTAGGATTACCCCAAAGCTGAACACGTCGATCTTCGTTGTTACTCGCCCGGTCACTAGAATCACATCTAAAAAATTTAGATTGACAAACAAGAGCAAAGCTAATTTCAACTAAACAAACAAGAGCAACCGCGTAACGACCTAAAGTTATCGAAGCTGAAATTCTATAGATTGTTGAAGTATTTACTTAAATATAAAATACTGAAATTTTATAAATATATTGTTGATAAGAGTTCCTTGATATTATTTTGTAATATCAATGTTGATGTAAAAAGCTTGGAATTCGCTATTTGACCCCTAAAGTAATGAAATAATTGTAACCAATATCACTTTATTATGAAGAATTTAAGACTTCAAGTTGCAATGAATGTTTATATAACACACAGGCAACTTCCAAACAGCCCTATGTGGACCGAACCCTTTCTTTGCTCAAGTCACTGGTTAAAATCGAGCAAGCTACACAGCTACAGTTAAATATATAATGGCCACTGATGTGACAGCGGTCCAGGAAAACCAGAAGCCAAAAGTCATGAGGACACAAAACCTATGCTAAATTCAAGAAAAACGAAATAAGAAGGAAGACCATAAATACCTGCATATTCAGGTGCAAGATAGCCGAAAGTTCCAGCTAATCTTGTGACAAGCGACGCTTACCGTCAGGAGCGAGCGAACAAGTCCAAAGTCTGCAACTTTCGCCGCATATCATCCCCAAGTAGAATGTTGGACGGTTTAAGATCTCTATGAATAAAACTTTGCTGTGCTAAACCATGTAAATACTCGACACCTCTAGCAACATCCAAAGCAATAATCAGTCTTTTAGTCCATTCAAGCGGCTTCAAATCTTCTTCTTTCCAATCAAATAAAACCGACTAAGTGTCCCTTGAGGCATGTACTGTAAACAAGCAGCCTCTCATTTCCATCCAAACAGTACCCAAGAAGTGCTACCAAATGCCTATGTCTAACCTTAGTTAAAACCGCAATCTCAGACTTAAACTCATCAAGCCCTTCTCACTCATGACTCCTGATTCCATTCTCTTAACCGCAATCTTGGTTCCATCATGTAATTCACCTTTGTAAACCGTCCCAAACCCTCCTCTTCCAAGTATGTTATCTTTGCTGAAATTATTAGTCACAGTTTTCAAAACTTGGATGGATATTACCATACTGCCCGCCTCAACAATGTGAATATCACTAGGGCCACTACTTGAGTGACTAAAGTTTTCACTCGGTCCACCATTAGTACTCGAACCAGCAATAGTAATTTTCACCCCATCGCCATCTGAATTCGAATGACGAGGATGAATCACCATTGTGTTCTGATAAGGTGCACTACTAGAACGCTTTCGTTTACCTCTATACACACAAACACCTAACAAACCCGCAAAAAACACCGCACAAACACCACCAACAACTGAACCTACGACCACACCAGTATTCGAACTCTTCCCACCACCACCATTAGACTTGCTTCCACCATGAGGTGAACCTCCAGAAGGTGCATCCGGTGTCGGACCAATTTTCCCAATATCAGCATTCCCATCATATTTCACCGTAACACCCATCTTAAACTTTGGAACGTCACCATAAAGATGATTATTCGAAACATCAATCTCGATCAAGTTAGGCAAATCTGTAAGCTCTTTAGGTATTTCTCCGGAAAGATTATTACCAGCAAGAATCAACCTTTGCAAAGACGTAACCGCCGCAAAACTAGGCGAAATACTACCCGTAAGCCCCATACCCTTCCAATTAATAACAGTAATATTTCCAACACTCGAACACGTTATCCCTAACCACGAATTTTTACACGGATCATTCCCCTTCCAATTATCAGCAAAATTATGCGGATAACCAAACGATTTTGCAATCAAAAGCAACTTATCAACACGATCATCACAAGCAACGCCAGGATCAGGTAGACAAAAGCTATTAACCCCTGCTATATCAACCGCAACAGATTTACCAAAACTTGGCGTACGCCCCTGCAACAAATTGTTAGTCAAATTCACAACTTTCAAAGAACTTAACCCCATCAACGAATCCGGTACAACACCCGTCAAACTATTATCCCTCAAACTCAAATTCTGCAGTTCATTCAAACCCGATAAATCAGGTATAGGCCCTGAAAACGAGTTTCCATGAAGCCAAACTTCAGTCAATTGAGTCATATTTTGCAACACATCAATTGTACCATTCAGCTTACTCCTACTACTCTGACCATTTAACCACAAACTTTGTATCGAAGAACCCGAAAATGAGTTCGGCAAACCCCCTTCTAGATAATTAAAAGCCAAATGCAAAGTAGTAAGTCCAGCAAAAGTTTCACCAGATATAAAAGCAGGCAATGGTCCAGTCAAATTAGTACCAGTTGCTGAAAACACTTGTAAAGTAGATGCTTGTTTCAAACTCTCAGGAAAACCCCATGATTCAAAAGTATTATAATCAAGATAAACATGCTGTAAAGATGACATACCATTGAAGAAATCATTAGGTATGGTACTAAAACTATTATTACTTAACAAAATATTCTGCAACTGAGTTAACCCAGATAAACTCGGTAATGACCCAGTGAGTTGATTGTTTTGAAACTCGAGTACTTGTAACTCAGTAAGATTGTTTAAGTTATTAGGCAATGACCCTTTAAGGCCTTGATTACCCGCTTGGATCCGGGTGACCCGGTTATCTTTTGAGCATTGGACTTGTTGCCAGTTACATGGGTTTGAATCAGACCAATCTAGTGATTTAGGTGGACTTAAATTCTTCTTCAAAGCTAACATAACAGTAGCATCATTTTCACTTGACTGTGCTTCACAAAAACAGCAAATACTCAAAATTAAGGTAATTGCCAGAAGGGTTTTGCTAAACCAAGGGTGAATTGCAAAACCCAGAAAGGGTTTGGTCATTTTTGGAGAGGAAGTAACGATTCAGATTGGGGGTTGATTTTAGGGTTTTGATTGATGAATGGGCTGAAAATTTGAGAAAAAGGAAGCTTTTAATATACGGCGGTGATGAAGGAGGAGATTGGAAAGATGGAAAAAGGAAAAGATATGGTGGAATTTTTATTATTACACATAGTGAGTGTTGACAAAGACAAAAAGAAATATATACGGTTTTATTGCAATGAAAATAATGGTATTGGGATACAGTTGTCTCAATATCATATCATTTCTTTATTTATTTTTATAACAAGTGACGAAAATGGTACTTTAATTTATCACAAAATGATATTCACTCCCTCAACTAAAAATACGCTTTAACAAAATCCTCCCAAATAATTTCAACATAACTACTTGTAGATATATGCATTACCTTTATTTTACAACCTTTTAAGGCTAGTGATCGATGTAGTTTGTTTGTTTATTTTGCTAAGTTATAAGAATGGCATATCATTCTTATATAGTGGATATGTAAGTGTTTTCCGGGACTGAGATAAGCTCATCTTTTATATTTTAATGTTTTTTGGTGTAATGTGTTTTATCGGGTGAAAATCCTATTTACCCAAAAGTGTGTATCTGAGATAAATCTAATTGATACAAATAAACTAATACGACTAAATGGGTATGGTTTAAAAAATTGAGATGTATACACACCCATATAACTTCACCTCATTTATCTAGATATTCTCTTTCTCATATTTATAATTTACATTTCATTTCGGGTTTCCAAATTAATTGTCTCACTAATAGATAAGGAATTTAGTTCGAATTCACCATTTACCCTCATTTGAGATTGTTATTACAAACATTAAAGAAGTTTTAATATAATTAGTTAAACGTAAACCGGCATTCTAAAAAACAAAAAACTCTAATGTTGATACATTTCAAATTGTTTTTTTTCCCTCCTGCATCCAATTATTTTGGGAGGGAAGAAATCTATGCTACTTATAATGCACGAAGTCACTTCACTCTTAATTTTAAGACGTACAAAAAATTAAGCATGGTTTACAACACTTTAATGCACCCAATTTTCAGAATTACAACAAAGTAATCATATTGTACAACAAAATAAAGCGTAGTGTCACTTTAAGACCAAAATTTTATCAAACAACATTAATGCTATTAAAAACACCCCTTCACCAAAAATTACAACCATTTAAGCACAATGTACAATAGCTGCAACCAATTTTCAGATTTACAACAAAATAAGCATAATGTACAACAAAATAAGCATGATTTAATTTTCATACTTATTTTCATACTTACAACATTAATGCTATTAAAGTGGTCAGTTATTAATGACTATAATGACTACTACTTACAAGAAAATAAACATAGTGTACAACCCTTTAATGCACATAATTTTCAGACGTACAAGACAAGAAGCATAATATACAACAAAACACCACATTAATGCTATTTAATGTAGTCAATTATTTAACTGGTCAATAAATACAATTAATACAGTTATTAAAACACCCTTACATAAGAAATATAAATTATCAAGCATATTGTACAACCAAATTAAACACAATTTTGCATTAAATTCCACTACTACAAATAATAAAGATCTTATACAAATATTCAAGCCCGAACGGGAACGGGCCAAATGGGCTTGAGCCCAAAAAGCGCGGACCAAACGAGCTCGAGCCCGAACAGACCCTAACGGGTTCGAGCCGAGCAGCACGCGGGCTATCTGAATTTTGATATCCAGAATTTGTTGTTAAAAATAACATAATAAACTAAAATACATTATTCATGAAAAATTTTATTTCGAGCATTCCGCCACGCAACGCCACGGCATTCTCGCTAATATCTATAAAGTACGAATAACTTTTTTAAATTTAAAATGAGTAATGTATTATACCCAATTTACTATTGATTTAAAATGAAAACAAAATCTACCAATAAATTAATAGTTTAAAGAGTAAATTACACCATTCGTCCTTATGGTTTCAAAATAACATCGCAAGTTTTTGTCTTTATTTTTGCATCATAAGTCCTTATGGTTTGCCCAATAACACCATAAGTCCCTATCTCAAACGATCATTAGCTTTCTCCGTTAACTCCCACATGTGCCGTCCATTTCTAACGCAGCGTTTGTCCGCTTTTGCATGTTTGACGTTTTCATCGTGATTGCTCGTTTTCGTCCGTGTTTGCGTTTTGTCCGTTTTACGTTTTGTTCTTTTTGCCTCGCTTTGGCCGTTTTGCGCGTTTCGTCCGTTTTGCGTTCGTCCGTTTTACGTTTCGTTCGTTTTGCATACTTTTGTTGGTTTTCAGTTTCGTCCGTTTTACGTTTTGTCCGTTTTGCGTTTTCATCCGTTTCGACATTTTGTTCAGCAGACGCCGTCCGTTTTACGTTTCATCCGTTTTACGTTTTGTTCATTTTATGCACGTCTGTTTTTCACGTTTTCGTCTAGTTTTTCATGTTTTCATCCGTTTTTGCATGTTTTCGTTCGTTCTTTCACGTTTTTGTTCATTTTTTTACGTTTGCATCCGTTTTTGCACGTTTTCGTTTGTTTCTTCACGTTTTTGTCCATTTTTCGTGCATATAAACAAAAACGTGAAAAAACGGATAAAAACGTGAAGAAACAAACGAAAACGTGCAAAAATGGACGAAAACGTAAAAAATGAACAAAAAGGTGAAAAAACGAACGAAAACATGCAAAAACGGAGGAAAACATGAACGAAAACATGAAAAAATAGACAAAAACGTGAAAAAAAATCGAAAACCTACAAAACCGAACAAAAACGTGCAAAAACGGATGAAACATGTAAAAACGGATGAAAACGTGAAAAAACGGACAAAAAACGTGCGAAACGGATGAAAACATGCAAAAACAAACGAAAACGTGTACAAACGGACAAAAACCTGAAAAACAAACAATAGTATGCAAAAACGAACGAAAACGTGTAAAAACGGATGAGAACGTGCAAAACGGACGAAAACGTGCAAAAACGGATGAAAATGTGCAAAAACGAACAAAACATGTAAAAACGGACAAAACCGTGCAAACACGGACGAAAACGAGAAATACGGATGGAAACGTGTGAAAACATGCAAAAACGCTAACTATCGTTAGAAATGAACGGCACATGTAAGGCACATGTGGGAGTTAACAGAGAAAGCTAACGATCGTTAGAGATAAGGACTTATGGTGTTATTTTGGGCAAACCATAAGGACTCATGACGCAAAAATAAAAACAAAGGGACTTACGGTGTATTTTGGGCAAACCATAGGGACGAATGGTGTAATTTGCTCTAGTTTAAATATTGTTTCATCTTCAAACTTTTATCATTTTTCATTTCTAACCAATACACTTTTTTTCTTTCTTTACAATGACTAAAAATTGAACCTGTAAATATTGCATTTCGCACTAGAACCATAAATCTATGAATATAATTATTTGTTGTTATACACCGTTGCTTTACGCGGATATTCGTCTAGTACTTTAAAATTGGCAAGTCATTTTTTTATTAATGAAAGCTTATTTTTAGAAATAATTCCTAGTTATTTTATTTATATCACTCTACGAAAGTGAAGGATAAAATTTTCGTATTTATATGACGGGAGCAAGTCTATATCATAAAAGTTAACTGAAAAGTATTTGTTTATGATTAAGTAATAACCTATAAAATATAAGTTTTGCTAACACGTGTTTAGGGGTGTAAATGAACAGGACAAAGCCTTGTTTAGGTTCATTCGTTTAACTTTAGTCGGACAAATGAACTGATAATGAACGTTTAAACGAACAAATTTTCTTTTTCATGTTCGTTGATTAAGAAACGAAGTTGTTCATGTTCGTTCATTAAGACACTAAACGAAACATAGTTAAACGTAAAAAAAACAAACTTAAAATATTTAAAGGCTAATTGTCCAAAAATGTATTATACTTGTTGATTGTGCAAAAGATTGCACTACCAGGCTTCGATGAGGATCAAAGTAATGAGGGGTGTATGTTCCAGCCAAGACTTGCCTTTCACCTGAGAATAAGAAATATGAAACACTACGTTAGTGATTGCGCAGGGTAGGACCGCGAACCACCTCCCAGTGAGAGTAAGTATGAGTTATGGTTGTATAAGTGTGTGTAAGTAAAGAGATGAGTGTGAAAAGAGCATACCATAATCCATTGCCCGTCCAACCTATTTATAGTGAATGAAATAGGGTTGAGAGCACTTCGCATGAATGTCGGAGATCATGGGGCGCCCCATGATTGTGGGTAACCGCTAGGGCTTAGTGACCCACGTTCTCGGACTTGACGGGAAGCCAAGAGAGAGAGGGAGATCGTGGGTTTGACCAAGTCGAGGTTCCTTATCCATTGTTCCTTCGTCACCATACCCCGAAGGGCTTAGGGCTCAAATGGCGAATTCCCTTAGGTAACCTTCGTGCCAACGAATGGTTTGACGCCTATGGATATTTTAGAATCCTAACTTGGGCCTTCAGATGGAAGGGCTTCGACATCGCCCCTGAGGAGTGTCCTTCGAGCTAATCTGAGGGTACATCATCAAGCCCCAATGAAAGTGATGCATATGAGCGAAGAGGCATTGCATTCGACTTCATGCTCGAAAAATACCACCTGTGCGAATTACGTTAGTTAGGGGATAATTACGTACCTAACTTAGCGCATTAAATGCTAAGTACTTATTACGGCTGCCCGCCACAGAATCACACTTTCCCACCTTACCCGAGACCAAAAGTCATCTTTATTCAAAATTTAAAAATTTAACCGGATAATACTTATCTTTGGGACACGTGTGCGGTGCCTAAAAGAGAGAAGAGAGTATAAAAGAGGGTAGATGAAACCCTAATTTATTTTACTCTCTTCGCCTTGTTTCCACACGCAAGAAATCTCATCGCCTTCACTTCCGAAACCAAAGGTAAACCTTCTTTCGTATTGAAAGCTTGTTTTTATTTCTTTTAAAAATGGATTCCAAGTTTATTATAAAACAAGAAAAGTGTACATTGTCCGCAAAAGATCTTCATGATCACTTAGCCGATTATCCTATCCCACTAGAACACAAAGTGATGT